>HG995380.1:24982500-25347624 GCA_905333075.3 Atethmia centrago
AAAGAATGTTGGATACGTAATGTTTTTATTAATAATACTATTGATTTTATTAGTAATTAGTTTACTACTAGGTACTGTTGCCAGCGACTTCGTCTGCGATCCAGGATGAAAAGTAGCCTATGTCCTTTTCCACGTCAAGGTCTACCCCTGTGCAAATTTCATCCCAATCCGTTCAGCCGTTTTAGTGTGAAAGCGTAACAAACAAACAAACTCACTTTTTCTTTTATAATATTAGTTAAGAAGTTAGGATTATAATTTCTTACTTCATATACCAAAACTACCTTTTTTTCAGATATTCACACAACCCTCCGCAGTACGAAATATCAGATGATGATAGTAATTGGTAATTGCTAGATTTCTATATAAGAAGGTTGTATGAAGTATGTATGCAGGTTTACAAGAATTCATCAAATATTTTTATTCTGGTCATTTCAGGTACGAAGTGAGTTTTAATAATCCTGTAGAAGGGAAAAGCTGTTTTTGTATAGAAGGACGAAGAATAATTGACACTGAATATTTTAATAGAAGACTTCAAGAAATATGCAATCATAATAAGGCATTCGGATATACATTGTGCAACGTTCACTTTGTATCAGAAAAAACAGGAGAAAAGGCCTTGTGGTCTTTTCATAGATAAGAAGTTGCCTTTTCTAGGTGCAACTTCAGACGGAATAGTTGGAGAAGACACAATCATTGAAATCAAGTGGTACAGCATTTAAAACCTCTTTGGACGAAGCTATAGATAAGAAAAAAGTAAGTTTTGGAAGAAAACTAAAAACGGACTTGTCCTAAATAAAAAACATCCTTAGTATATACAGGTGCAGGGACAATTTCATATCACTGGTAGGCAAAAATGTATTTTCGGAGTATGGTCTGGATGCGGCAAAGACATCAAAGTGGAAATTATAGAGAGACATGACCATTATTGGGAAGAAATGGAACCAAAATTAGAACATTTTTATATAACATGCATGTTGCCTGAGCTATGCGATCCCAGACATGTTCGAAATATGCTAATTAGAGATTTAAGTGAATTAAAATAAATGTTGTATAATTTTGACGATGTTTAATTACTTTCCAAAAACTTATGGTTTATACCATACCTACCTACCTACTTACACCTTACCTTACCTTACTTACTTACTAACCTAACCTAAGGTAGATAGCTAGGGTAGGGTCCCTATCCTACCTATCTACCTACGTACCTACCTGCCTACCTATCTTATATTTATACAACCTTGTCCTGAGAATCACAAACACGACAAAAAAATAACTATCCAATTTGGTTCAGTCCTTCGGAAGTTATGCGTGTGCATACCTTTCGGCGATTCATTTTTATATAGGTATGTAGTTGCATAATAAGTAAGAAAGTAGTAATACAAGGCGAAAACTATATTATACGATTGTAAAATGGCAAAGTGTAAACTTACTACCAAGCCAAAGTACCTACAGAACCCTCAGCGCAATGGTGACTCGCACTTGACTAGTTTTTTGTAGCAGTTGAATTTATGCAGTGGTTTAGAATCGGTTTGCAAAATTTCTAACATAATTATAGGTATGTATATGTAGGTACTTGCATAGTCCTACTAAAACATAATTACATACGCAAACGACTGTCACATTACATACCTACATACACGGCGAAAACTATAAAACACAAACTTACTACTAAACCAATGGGCGGAACCCTCAGCGCAAAGTTGGCTCGCACTTGACTACTATTTTGTAGCAGTAGGTAAAATAGTGCGCACGGCTGGCTACACATCATGCTATAACTTTCCAGTATAAGCTGATCTCGCATTGTATAGGCTATCCGTACAAAAACACATAAAAATATATATATACGGTCGAATTGAGAAACCTCCTTTTTTGAAGTCGGTTAAAAATGAAATAAAATTATAAGACATTCGTGTTTTGAGTCAAAATCCGCGAATAATACTAGGTAAGTACTATAGCCGTGGCAAGAGGGCGACGCGCGGCGCAGTAGAGCGGCTGGCTTGCGGCAGATTCAAAAAGGTCTGCTCAGCAAGCTTCCTGCTTATGGCATCCCAGCTGATTTTTGTAGCTGGATATCAGACTTCCTTAGTGAACGGTCGATCAGAGTAGTCGTTGACGGCTGCTCCTCTGACCTTATGGCTATTGATGCCGGAGTTCCTCAGGGGTCTGTTCTCTCTGCAACTCTTTTCCTGCTGCACATCAATGACCTACTACAGACTGGTATTGTTGGGTACGCGGACGACAGTACTGTTTCAGAGAGATACTTGTCCAGCGCAAAAACCAACGGGGCCGCAGTTCGTTCCTTGAGAGAGGCCTTGGTAGAGCGGACAGAGTTGACGTTAAGCCTTGTCTCCCAGTGGGGTGATGATAATCTGGTCACTTTTAACGCCACCAAAACACAAGCGTGTCTTTTTACCGCAAAAAGGAGTCGTTTCGACCTGACTCCTACTTTTCGGGGTACATCGGTTCCTGTAACTGATCGGCTCGAGCTCCTAGGCATGGAGTTGACATCTAACCTCAACTTCGGCGCCACCATCGAGTACAAAGCCCAGACTGCGGCCAAGAAACTGGGCATCCTAAATAAGGTGAAGCGATACTTTACGCCTGGACAGCTTTTGACCCTTTATAAAGCGCAGGTCCGATCCTGCATGGAGTATTGTAGCCACCTTTGGGATGGCTCGGCTAAATACCAACTTGCCGCGCTTGACTCGGTGGAACGCAGAGCTAAGAGGCTCATTGGCGACGTAAATCTGGTGGATGCCAAGCTTCACAGTTTGGCCCATCGTCGCAAGGTTGCCTGCTTGTCGGTCTTCTATAGATTGTACTTCGGAGAGTGTGCTCAGGAACTCCACGACCTCATTCCACCGGCCCCCTTCTATTATCGGTCATCTAGGCGCACTTCAGGTTACCATCCCTTCCTGGTGGCTATCCCACCAACTCGCACTAAGCGTTTCCAAACTTCTTTTATAATGCGCACAGCAAAGGAATGGAACTCTCTGCCTGCGTCTGTGTTTCCGAACGCATATAACCCTAATCTCTTCAAAGTGAGAGTGAACAGGCTTCTTCTGGGTAAGCTCGCTCCATCGTCGACTTTGTTTCTGTCGCCTCTGGCATAGACTAAAGTCAAGAGCAAACCCATCACAAATAAAAAAAAAAAAAAAAGGTACCTACTCCTTTGAGCATGCCGCGCGCCGCCAAAAACCATGAGTAAGTCATTGCAATGTAACTCTTATGTTATTGTTATAAGGTATAATTTAGGATAATTAACTTTTGCGAGGACTTATATATTGAAATTGAGAAATTATTCATTTATTAGTTAATTTCGTCATACATCCTAATTTATACCTTATCACAATGGGATAAGACTCACATTGTGAAGACTTACAATTTTGCTTATGATTTAATTTACTTTGGAATAAAACCGAGTAAACTCAACTTTTGCAAGAGGGTTTAGAATGCTTCTGAGCATACACTGAAATAGTTTAATTGGTGAAACTTGCTTATGTCAAATTTGAAAACGCAATAGTCAATGAGACCCACTGGAATATAATACAAAAAGTAGTAAATATATATTAGAATGAATAAAACTAACGGATGTACTTAATGTTTAACATAAAAATATATTTCCAATATTAGATCACAAAAATAATAAGATAGGCACACAACACTTGAACACACACATAGGTAGGTAAATTAATCTACTTCATTATGCATAGTATAGAACAAAGTCGCTTAAATTAAAACTTAATTACACACACACCACCATTACATCTACCTAAGTCACTTAGCGCGTCCGAATTCGTCAGTTTCGCCGTTCGCGCTCGTGTGGTCAAGTCTAGGTACATAAGTTAGGTTGGGTTATGTCGACCGACCGGGAAATCGAACCTAACCTCACTCGGCAAACACGCACAGACCTGCCTTCATCCACTGACGAAGAACGCCTGCTACTGAGGCCAGTTTGGATTGGACCGCTATTTATACTATCTTGTCTTGTCGCGGCGTTGTCGCGTCGCGCCCGCTACGCGACTGTAGCGGCCGCGACGCGACAACGCCGCGACGCCAGCTGCCTGTCGCGCTAGTGTGAAAGGTATGGCGTGGCGATGTCGCGCCAGAATCGCCACGCGACGCGTCGCGCGACAAGTCGCGCCAGTATGTAGAAGCCTTAAAACTGACACATTCTGTCATGTTATTCCGAATTCCGAACATTTCCGGGCGCATTCCTAATTAGAAAAGCATTTTTTCCAAGTCAAATACGTTTTATGAACAAATAATTTGAGATGAAAAGAATATGTAATAAGAAAAGTTTTTTCATTTACAAAGGATGAAAGGAAATGAGTTCGAAATTTCGCGTTTCCTAATGAGATTTTCACGGCCGAAACTGTCGTGTTCGTTATGAAGACAAAAGTATAAGTAGAATTCAGTAAATTCGTTATGCGTCATTCATCACATTTGTCTTTTGAGAAGTTTTTGTTCCTCAGTAATTTACTGTTAATACGTATTATGATGACGATTCTTTAATCTTTTTTTCCCAGTTTTCCAAACAACATTTCTCCTCATTATCTTTTCTTTTTGTATCATCAACGTTTACGACACCTATACTATGTTAGAAAGGGAACTACAAATATTAATCAAATGGCCTTACCCTCGACAGACACATTTCATTACAACAACATTGCCAAAATTGTTACTAAACTTGTATTCGTTTGACGAATATCTGTCCGTCTGTCTGTAAGATATCCATTCATTCATTCATTCACATATCTCTCAAAGAACATGCCGCCGACCAATCCGGCTAAGGAAGCCATTAGCTACCCGCACATGCCTGGCCCAGTTCCCGCCATGCATCGCCACGTCATCGGAAAACCCCTCACCAGTCCGCTGCGGTAATTGCACCGACTGCAATCTATGTAGACCGGGCATTAGGTCGACGACATTGCAGGCCTATCGTGTTAATGGGGGCGCCAAATACAGTGGTGGGCCTCCGCCGTATTTTAAATGTGTAGTTTAAATTCTGTTTGGTATTCAGGTATTATTCGTGTGAGACTGTTAAATAATTGCTTTTAAGCGTCGTTTGTGGTAGCTAACTTATTTTCTAAGTACAGTGTTTAGTTTAGTAGCGCATGCAGGAGCCACAATAAGCGACCCGAGCGAGCGAGTTCACCCGTTCACAAAAATACCCCACTATAAACTGAAAATTCCACAAAATACCTAGATGCATATAACCTTTTGAAAATGAATTTTAACAAGTTTCGAATTCAGAACGAACGCTTTGCCGTCAATGTGTCGCCCGTCAACTTGTCAAATAAACAGCTACGAGCCGGCCGAACGGTTATCGAAATAATTTTTGACTGATTATTAGTTTGTAACAATCTAAGTATGTTACGATTATTTGGACACACTTTCAGAGGGGAAAATCTCTTAAGGTACCTATTAAAATTTGTGAATAATATAAGTTTATGAGTAGCAAACAAATTCGTCATAGCCCCCTCGTCAGTTCCCGTAGATGTTAAAAGGCGGTTAGGGGTTCTGCCAAGAGTGTGGGCCGCAGTATCATCCCGTGCTTGCTCAAATGATCAGAAATTTTCGTATGGTACGGTGATTATTAGCACCATTATATTATATACACGATGTAAATATAACACGAAATCAATGAATTCAACATAATTTTTCCTTGAAAATAAAATCAATTTCAATTCACTTATTAATTAAACATTCTACGGTTAAAAAACAAACCTCGTTTTAACATAATTAAGCACAGGTCCAGAGCTTTATGCATGCAATTTAATGGCATATGATACGGCAGTTTTATGAATGCGAGAGAACGCGCTTCTAGGCACGTTCTGCACCTAACGAGGGCACACCGAGTGCCAAGGATCCACGATCACCGACACATTAATAAAATTATCTAGAATACAAAGAGACTTCAACTACTAGAGAACAGAACTCGGAAGAGTATTTTCTATATCATAATCGGAAGGCTAACCTACAAAGGACAACGCGTAAGACCTGGATGAAACTCGCACAGAGCAGGGAAGCATGGCACAAAAGAGGAGACTTACTCAGCAGTAGCTGAAAAAAGGCCTTTGGCATGATTGTGGAGTTCCATTCCTTACCAATACGCACAATAAGTGTGTTGCTAAAAGATTTTGTGCAGTTGTACAAGCAGGATTTATGCATATCTTTATGTATTATAAATATTATAATACACGACTATTTGGTGCAAAATACGCTTTACTCCTAGCAAAACTATTCCGTTCCCTAGAGGGGCGTATAATGTAACAGAGCAAGCAAACAGTACCCAAAGGATGTGCTTAAACATCGGAGATGTTTTGCTGCTGAACTGAACTGCGAAGGCGAACTGGAGCTTCGTAATAAGAACGAGTATTCCCTAAACGCGCTTCCCATCTTGAGTTTGAAAACTCAAGATAGGAAGCGCGTTACTCCCTGGCAAAGTAAACTCCCTTGTCTAGTATTTTTCAAACAGCAAGCATGTTAAAAATGCATTTCAGAAATTTTAAAACAGCACAGATATTAATTAACTATTTATATTACACAATCAACACAGCCTATCACCATACATAATATATTATATCTCAGATCACTTAAGCTTATCCATATACAAGGTGTTGTTTTGAACCTGCAAAACATTTCAGGAGGTTGTTATGAAACTCGTAAATAATCGTATGACAATACGATACCAAGTCAATAATCAATAATACTTTTTATTTTAGATTTTTAAATTTTATCTTTTCTTTTTATTTATTTTTTTAAATTATTTTTTCAATTTTTTTTTTTTTTTTTGTTGATTCGGTTCGAAAATCACTAACATAATTACCTCCTAAAATGTTTTGCAGGTCCAAAACAACACCTTGTATAGTCTTATAAAAACGCTTCTGCGCTTTTCAATCAAAGCTACGTTGAACGATTTCGATTTCGTTAAACCATGTAAATATTGGTAATAAAGTAATTATCCAAATAATTCACTCCAATTAACCCTAATTCTACATCTAATAACACGACTCACTCACCATACAATTACGTTTCACAGACGTCACCGTATTAAACAAGTTGTTGATATCTAGAGAGTCAATCGAAACTAATTAGTTGAGTTACAAGTAAGGTGTTGATGTGTGAGCTTTCATGTTCTCTAACAAGGTGGAATTAGCTACTGATACGAATAATGAACGATTGTTTGATTCACTTGGTCGTTATGAAATTCTGAATTGAATTTGTGTTTGTTTGTGGGCATTGAATAAGTTTATAAGCCATTTAACCTAACTCTTGTATGTTTTTAACTCTTGTTGATGGTACAAAGGATTATTAAGGCGGTGACAAGACCCAATTGACCAAAATAGGCTTCTCTTAAGGAGAAAATTTGCCAAATCTGTATAGTTTGTGGTAGCGGAAAAAATATATGTTAATTTTGAACATATTTCCCAGAACTTGGTTGTTACAAAAACACGTTTTGAAAAAAGATCTCGATACAAACTAACGATAAACTGACCTCTTACCTTGAGTTCTAATCCAAAATATCTGTATTAAATATCAACAAACGTTACGCATTCAATTAATAACAAGAACGTCTTATTTAAATGCAGAACTTGGTTGTTTTTTATTTTCGATTACTCAACTCAATTTTGGGTAAATAAATAATTGCTTCATATTTTGCAATAAATTGCAAGCGTTGTTTCATCGCGCTTCTCTTTCTTTTCTATACAATCTGACAGTGACCGCGGTTTAGGTGTTGTCAGCGTCTTAAGCTTGTATTTCTTTATAAATTCCTTCTAAACAAAAGATGAACACACTATTGTTGCTGAAGGTGACTTTTTCGCCTCCTCAATTTATTTCTGAATTACCAACCATATACAATTTATATAAATGCAGTCATAGAACAAGTTTTTCTTGCCGTGAAAAACTAAGATTTATTCGCCGTGTGTAGGCACGGCCGTCAGTGTTGTATGGATCACTATGGAAGCTTGTTGACAGACACGTTTTTTCTACGGCGAGGTTTAGATGCCATGTGTACAAAGGGCCTTACGGTACCGAGTGCACCAGGGTCATAGGACTCATAGGAGTCAGGGTCAAGTGTGTCACGTTTGTGTATACCACTAAATACCACACTGAAACCATCCATCCAAAGGTTGTCTGTAAAATGTCTTTAGCGACAAGACCGCCCATTGTGTCTCCCCTTGTAAAATTTCAAGATTTATATCTGTAATTATTATGGTGTACATAATAATGAGTAGGTATTCATATTCTATTCTGTAATTGTATCTGTAGGATTTTATAAGCCAGTTGTGTAGTTAAGCTTGAATTTTCTTACGGTGTAAGCAGAGGTTATTTTATGTCAGTCACGTTTGCCCTAGCAACAGTGTCTTCAACTAAACTTCTGACAGCAAAGTTACCCTCCGTCCTGAATAAATCAGAAACATTTTACCCTCCACTAAACGTTGTTAAACCCCTCTCTTAAAACAACCTGTTCTAAGTTACCTACATAATTAATAACTACGTTTAATTTTCTTATTACAGACCCGAACACGGAAATCTCAAGACCCTCGTAATTCCTAGACTTCCTATCAAAGACAACATATGGGGAGTCGTCACAACTCGCACGTTTCGTTGTAACGTTGCCAGTCAGAAGCATGAGAAGGGTGCAAGTGACCAGCCTCCGAAGGCCAGCAAAGCTAGGAAGGTTCCCCCCGTCTTTCCCCACGTGACCAAAGCGTACAAGACGGAGGAAGTCCGCAGATATTCGCCGTTCCACTTCCCCGGACAGGTAATTGATTTAGAAATGTTTGGTGTTGCGCTAATTAAACAGATAATGTACTGATAATGGATTTTCTCTTGATGTTATTATCTATATCTGCACGTGAGACTCCCGGGAGTAACGGAACACTAACAAATATATGATTAATTGTGTCGCAGTAGTCACGACTTGACTAATTTAACTTCTAAAATTGAACTAGAATATACGTTAGGATTACGAATGCCAGGAAATCCGCCGCTCTCATTAATTTAAGAAGCATTTGTAAGAGTTTCCAAACATTTTAATATTCCTTTTATGCTTTTATTAAAAAATCTGTGCTGAATTAAATCTGGGCGACCGTCTCTCGCAAATTCGCGCTCAATTTTATATTCTCGCTGAACCAGGGCGGTTACCAAGATAAATTTTACATTCAGAATTGAAAATATAAAAGAAAATGGATTTTTTTTTCAGAATTGATGAACGTTTCATTTATGTCCTTTTTTTTTGGAAAATTTTCATTCAACTGTTGGATTTGGGCAGCAATATAGCTATGGTTGTTGCATTTCACGAGCGCGCCTCAATCATTGCATTTTAAGCCTTATGTCAATGACCCAAAACTATTATTTATTTATTACTACTATACCCTGAACGTACGTAATAGTCGTGAGCAGTCAGGACCTAAGTTTGTTGTCAATAGTTTCAACCTAGTGCACCAAGGGATTGTACTATATTACTATTATGTCAGTTTTTCCATAGAATCTATTTTCCTGATGGATTTTCAACGCTCGGATTACCGCCGAAAGTTGTAAATCAAACATTATTAGTCATTCATTTAAGTGTCGTCTAGTGTTAGAGAAAACGGGCATTATTTATACAGGAAGCTGAGCTCCACACATAGCAAAAGAGATAGGCATGTCTCAAATAATGTGTCCCTTGTAGAGCGTTAAGGCTCCTGCATACTGAGGCGATATCGCGGGCGCGCGCGCGCGAGTTAAGTGTGGTAACGCTACTACAATTAGCTTTGTCAGCAGTACAGCTTCTTCCAAATCTAGTGAGTAAGTAATTATAATGTAGAACATTGTCGTCACGCAACAATTGTCGTCTTAGCATAATTTAGCTATAAGAGCCTTGTATCTTTAGGATTTGAACATTATTATCTTTACTGTCACTCTGTCAGTTAAATAAAGTTATTTTTATAAACTCTCCGACTGTCGTTTACTTAATTGGCGCAGCCGGTAGGATCTCTGTAGTCACTCAGTATAGTATAAAACCCTACAAGCTGCTGTGACATCTGTTCAAACAGTTTAACAGAGATCGCCGAACAAACAAATTTATTGAGCAACTTCATCGAGAAGCTGTACTGCTGACAAAGCTAATTGTAGTAGCGTTACCACACTTAACTCGCGCGATATCGCCTCTGTCTGGAAAAGCCTTTACACAGTTACTGTTTACTACATGATCAGTACGACTAGGTGCTGCATATTCAAAGTTGCTGTGTACCTAATAATTCATAAACGTGAGTTATGGCGTGACAGCTGTGATATATTATGAGCCTGTGAGCCTGTGGAATATGCGACGAATTTTATTACGTACCTAGTGGAGATAAAAATTGATTAGCGATTAATATAATTTCAAGTAGGGATTAGTCGTTTCTGAAATTATTATTCGTGATATAATCGCAATAAGGCCTTAAGGCTCCCGCAGACAAGAGCGACGCGACTGTGCGACGCGATTCTGGTAAAAATTTCCAATAAGTTTTTATAGAAATTGTTCTACAAACGCGTCGTGTCGCGCCTTTCTGCGGGAGGATTACTCTCCTTCAGTGTCTTAGTTATCTCCTGGTGGAGATGTTTAGAGAGTAGATGAGACGTGCAGGAATAAAACAAGAATATCATTGTTTAGGAGTAAGGGAGACGAGAAGTTGCCTAACTCGTTTGAAAAACCGTTAAACCCGTAAAATCTGTTTGGTCCTGCTATTCGCGTCTACTCTCCTCTTTTTTCCTCTTCAAAGCCGGATGATCAATAACGCGTATCTGAAACCTTTCAAAAATCTGGCTAACCCCTGTTTATTTCACTTCGCCTGTCACAAAGCGTATACACTTCTCACATTATCACGGGTATATATTGTGAGATTATTTACCCTCCGACTTGTATACAGTCAGACACAAAGGGATTTCTTGGAAATTGGGATGAAACAGAAGACATAAATAGTCATAATTATAAACTAAAGCAACTAACTTTAAACATCGGATATTGTTTATTACATTAATATTAAACAATGCTTTGTTCGCGATGCCCCCAGGCTAGTGTTTGGCAGACAGACTTACGTCATAATTTTGTTTGATAGCACATTTAGTAAACATTTCGATACTTAAAATGCTACTTCACTGTAGCTGCCAAGCTATTATTTTTGATACCAATATTTTTTTTTTTTTTGGTAGCAATTAGTTAGTCGCCCTTTAACTTGTTAATCGCCTGGAAAATAATTAGCGCTAGTGTATGACCATAATCTTCCTAACAAGACGACAAAACAAAAACACACTAGTGAATATGCGGGGATAGTATCCGGCACAAAACGGTGGTAATCCCGGATTAACGTTGCCGGACTTAGAGATAAATTAAACGAGGAGCCGGGAGCCGGGACCCGGGACGTTATACGTACCTACCTAGATTACACGCATCCGATAGTGTTGTTTTAGTGTGTTCGAAATAGGTATTGAACTTTACATAAGGCTGCTATTTTTTAACCGACTCCAAAAAAGGAGGACGTAATAACGGGTTTTCGGGTTTTTCTATTTTTCGTTGGTGGATTGCTAGAAATGTCATTTGGTTAATTGAGATATTGATAAAAATCCGATGATATACCTGACGATAAAAACTATAGTGTGTAGTTGGAAAGTTTTCCTTACCAAGAGTATTTAAAATTACTCTAGTTAAATTCTCTACTGTGTCGAAAAACATCGCATTATATTTACACACCCAATTTTACAAAATTCCTTTACAAATGAATTTTGATGAAGTAGAAGGCCAACTCCTGTAATTAAAAACGTTCAAAATCTAGTCAAAATCTCATCTCAGCGACAACCAATGTCAGAAATTTGTCAATAATGTAGGTAAAAGTTTTGCATTTTCGACAGATTGAAACTGTGATCATGCTACGGCCACATTACAAAAACGTGATCTACACTTCGCGCGCTCAACTTTAACGTTTTTAAAAATACGGGAATTGTCCCTCTAGTCTTTCCACAGGCCAACCCTACGGACATTCCAATTACAGTACAGGATTGAGCGTTATCCGGATCCGGATATCCGTCAACGTGTCCGTCTCGAATCAGGTCCCCGGATTGCAACATAGGAGTATGTGAACCGAAATAATTACACACAATACGACACGTGCCCGAGGTTGCAGGGATATACACCCACTGCCCACAATCAATCAATCTGCCTAGCTTATTCCCAATTATGTTGGGATCAGTTTCCAGCTACACATCCTGAGCAATATAAATAAAGAATTATGGAGATTTACTGCAGAGAAAAAACTTTTTTTTTACGATTTTATTTTAGACACAAACAAATTTTCATCTGGCAACGTTGACAGTCTTTGTAACGGTTGGAACCCATTTTTTTGGGTTCCGTAGCCAAAGGGTAAAACGGGACCATATTACTAAGATTCCACTGTCCGTCTGTCTGTCTGTCTGTCCGTCTGTCACCAGGCTGTATCTCATGAACCGTGATAATTAGACAGTTGAAGTTTTCACAGATGATGAATTTCTGTTGCCGCTATAACAAAAAAATACTAAAAAACAGAATAAAATAAATATTTAAGGGGGCTCCCATACAACAGACGTACGGAACCCTTCGTACGCGTTTTCGGCCATACGTAGACGAAAGCATCTGACAAGCTCTTACGGCCTTATTACAAAACTCTTTTAGACCCAAGTGGGTAGCCATTTTTGAATTTCGGACTTTAAACAGACAAAGTGAAATTTCCAAAATCAAGAACTGATTTTGATTGAACGCGCCGCGTGACCGCGACCACTCGTTGCGAGTCGCGACGAACAGCCGCGTGTCCGCAACAACTCGTTTCACAGTTGTTCACACACGCGCGGGGTAGGGGTTAGCGGGGCAGGAGATCGCGTCTCGCGGCGAGCGGTGAGCGCGCGCGCTGCGAGCAGGTTGTGTCTCGCGGCGAACGCGCTGTGTGTATGTAGTGTCTCGCGGCTGGTGCAGGGCGAGTGGTTGACGTTTTGCTCGTCAATGTTACTCGCCGCATCGTCGCGATCACCGTGTGGAGACACGTTCATAGAGCTGTTATAGAATGAGGTAGCAGGATGATAATAACGCCGCGATTTTCTCGCCCGTGGAAGTGGCGCCTAAGTTGTCAATCTTGTATTAAGAACTTTACGTGAACAAAAATAAGACTCGAAATATAAAAAACTGACTTAGTTTAAGCTCAGGAAAAAATATAATCTTCTTTTGTAATAAGACGGCAAAAAAAAAATTACCACAGTGTTCCTGCAACTCCCCTTGTTTATTGAATAACAGATCTCGGCTGATATTAAACCTATTATTGGATGAAGCTTTGTATTTTCCTTTGATAAGCTAATAAGAGAACTAATTGGAACCCAGGCCATCTTCCCATTGGGGTAGGCAGAAACTACAGAATGCCACCTGCTACGATCCTTACGTAGTCCTTTTGCTTCGGTTACGTTCATACATCGTACGCATTTTTAATTAATTGGAAGATTGGTTCTAGTAACTATTGGGTTTGACATGCTTTTGACAGAATTAATTTCCCCTTCAATTTAGTTGGTTACAAAGAGAATAAATTAGCAAAGGGATTTGGGTTACACGTGTAGCAGAATTGCGAAGTTACTTATAAAAGCAATTTTGTTGTTGTGATATCATTTTAAACAGGAAAGTTATTTTCCAACCTGTTACACAAACCCTGAAACTTTCTCCTATTAAAGTTGGTCCTTTGTTCCGCATCGTTGGAATCAGATAAAACATATTGTAAATAATTAGAAATTCCTTCGAAATTCCTGTTATAATTATAAATCAGCCAGGAATCTTCTACGTCACTGGTCACGTCAGATTACTCACCATTCTCACTTAATTAGAATGTTGGCCAAACATTGGGTCTCAGTCTTGTGTCCATGAATTACAATTATTGGCCCAGACCGGGTTCAGGAATAACGTTGGTCCAACATCTATGACTTGTCCACGCATGAAACATTTCTATTGATTTAAGTACTCCAAAAGTCGTAATGCCCGAAATATTTATTGGATGATGACACGTGGGTTAAATTTCGGTCAAATTCTTCGTCTTCGCGCACGAAGCTGAATGTCAATGTCAAATGATAATTCGGTGTAACTGTGTGACGTCAATGAAGCAATAGTAATGTGATAAGTGTGTTAATTATTACAGTGCTGAAGGGCTCGAGGCTAAATGGTAACAGCCGCACGGGTTGATCAAAGGTTAAGCTACGCTTGCCGCGGTCAGTTCGTGGATGGCTGACCATCCATTACATATCGAGACTCCTCCGTGCCTCGGAAAGCAGGTTAAGGTTGGCTTTCATTCGTAGGCCTTTGACAGTCGTTACGAGTAGTCAAGAAGCCCAAAGGTCTGACAACTAGCCCTACCAAGGGGTATCGTGTTACCGTGTTAGTAACTAGGTTGTGGAGGTCAGATAGGCAGTCGCTCCATTTAAAATACTGGTATTCAGCTATATCGGTTAAACTGGAAGCGGTTATTCCGTTTATCCACCCTAAAACAGCCACCCTTTTTTTTTGGGTGGGAAATCATCAAATAACTTCTCCCGCTCTTGGCGGAGCGAGAGGGTGTGGCAGGCTCTTACTGACTAAAACCCATCCGTATTCCTTCCGTTGCCTGTGTTGCCAGGAGCCTCGATAACTCTTTAGTACCTTCCCGCGACTCCGGCAGGCATCGGCCCTAGTGGACCCCTACACTTGTGCTGACGACATCTCTTTGAGGCGCGCGTGGGATACAACGCGCCGTCGACCCGGGCCTGGTCCTTACCGGACAGTGAGCTACCCATTGCTCACCGTCCGCAAGCCCGGGCCTACGGTGGCCGGACATCCGCCCGGGATTCCCGACGCCCATGGCGTCTCCTGCAGCGGCTAGGGGCAAGAGGGCGCGAAATTTGCCTTTCCCTCAACCATCCAGCCTCCTCCTTCGCAAAAAAAAACCCTGTGTGTGCTGTACACAGCAAAAACAGCCACCCTAGGATGGATACTCGGAAACGCGTATTCATCTATCCACCCTAGACAGGGTGGATAAATGGAATTCATATATTATTTTTCTTCAAATTTTCTCACATGGCTGTGTACAGTCATTTAGAGAAAAATTATATAAACTGGCCCAAGATACTTAGTAGACATTAGCGAACCTATAGAAGTACATACATAGGAAGAAATTTAGAAAACGATTGCAAATAAAAGAGGCGAATTTATCCAGGATACACAATTACATGCAAATGTACATTAAAAGGGACGAATTTATCCAAGATACACAATTATGTGCAAATGTACATTAAAAGGGACGAATTTATCCAGGATACACAATTACGTGCAAATGTACATTAAAAGAGACGAATTTATCCAGGATCCACAATTACGTCTACTCAATAATGAAAACAAACAAAACAAACAATACTCAAAATTAGTGTTGGTTATTTAATGGAAATATAGCAGAATTTATAAATTACATATTAATTAATATTATTTAAAACGAGGACGTTTAATTTGATTTAAATGTAACACGTAATATGATTTTTGTTGTATTAAAAAAAATATTAAAAAGTGTATGAATACTCATACACTTTTTAATATTTAAATATATAATAATATTTTACTGGTGTATTGTTGATGATGACTGTACTTGGGGTAAACAGTCGGAAGAACAATCAAAGTGAATTCCGATTATCTATCCACCCCTTCCGGGGTGGATAGATGAACACGCGTTTCCGAGTATCCACCCTAAGGTGGCTGTTATAGGGTGAATAAACGGAATAACCGACTGGTAGCCGACCCCTACATAGTTGGGAAAAGGCTAGACACATTGATTGATTTATAATTATTATAGTGCTTCGATAAATAAATAACAGAACAGCATAATAATCAAGTTTCAATGATATCGGACCTTTTGAGAATTCTTATTTAATTTTGTTTAAAGTAAATATTAATAACAGTCAACTCTCGGTGTTGATTGGGTTTTAATTGGAAATTCAGTTTGCAGATTTCAGACTTATTCACATTAATCAGTTTTCCAATGAATAAATTGACACGCCTCAAGTAAATTGCATCTCAGTATTTGTTGTTCAATATTTCTTATAATGGTTTATTTTAAGGATTAAAATACATTTGCGTGCAAAAACATTGGCCCAGCTCTTGCTCTCTATTTGAAAGACGGTATCTCAAAATAATCATCCTATAATGTTCCCACTGCTGGGACACAGGCCTCCTCTCTGTGAGAGAGGGAGTGGACCGTAATCCACCACGCGGGCCTAGTGCGGGTTGGTAGATGTCATGTCTTAGAATTTTTGGTTCTAGGACATGCCGGTTTCCTCACGATGTTTTTCCTTCCAGTGGTGATGAAATAATTTACACAAAGTAAAGCGCCTGTCTGGGTTCGGACCTACAACTCGTAAGTCACGGCCGTTACCACTGGGCCACCACTGCTCTATATTTGATATATATTTAAATTATTATATATTGTGTGAAGGTAGGTAAGATAAAGTTTATTTACACATACCCTATGCTTTGATAAAATTGATTCTTCAGATGTTCTCATTAAGAACTAACTCGATTTATTTGCACGAAAGTGTATATTCATTTCATTAAGCGATCATGTTGTTTTCGATATACTAGCCATTCAATATTTCCTTATGGATTTTTATTGCAGTCAACGGTGGAATGGACCGTGGCCCGTGCGGACGACATCCTCAACTGGAGTCGTAGGAACTCTTTGTGGCCGGTGACCTTCGGGCTGGCTTGCTGTGCCCTCGAGATGATGCATTATGCTGGGCCTAGGTAACTGATTTACCTTAATTTTCTTATTATTTTTATGACAATGTCTTGTGGCCTAATTCCACTCCCCCCGACCCTTGAACCCGCCCGCCCGCGCGGAGCAAGTTAATACAAATCATTTCCCCAATAATAATAATATAACACAGTTACGACAAGTCCCCGCTTGCTCAGTAACCGGCAGCGCCCTAAGCCGAGGTTCGAGTCCCACTATGGGATGCCCTTAGCTGTGCTGCCTAATTTTAAGTTAAATAGGTGAGAGGCCCTTCTGGCCCCACCGACACCCGGTAAAGCAGTCGAGGACCCCCGCGGGACCACTGCATAAAAGCCCGTATCAAAAGCCTAATCACTAAAAAATGCGGTAAATATAGTTCCAAAAAAGTATCGATACTTCTATATGTAGGTATATGAACAAACACTATGAATTTACAAAAACTAACATAATGCGTTTAAAAACCAACACTTCCGGAAAACCTGAACCAAAAACGATTCAAAAACCCGTTTCAATCGTAAACAATTATAAACCAGTTCTAGGCCAACCGATCAAGTAATTAAATAAGACCACTGCAGCTGAGTATAAAACAATATCGCATCATGACCGCGTGACTGATAGGAGATCGTTTCAGTAAGGGAGCCGAGCCGCGGTTATCGACTCGCTCCACTGCACCTCGTTATATGTACCTTTTGCATAATTGACGTACAACCTTTGACAAGTAGACTACTGGAAAATGTATAAAACGTGCTCAATAACAAATTAGAATTAATTTCTCATAGCGAGCTTGCCAGTGTTTCTAATTTAAATACACTTCAAGCACAAAACATGTATTTGTTTTCACAAAGAAGTATTTACACAAAGGCCACTTTAAATGGGAGCAAGAAAGAGGAAGCGACAAGGAAAAGCTTACTAATTCAAATACTTCGTAAGCTTTTCCGTGCCATTAAACTCTGAAGGTTCCCATCACGAATTCGCACCAACAATACCATTGTTCTGGAACCAAGCTCAGATTCACGATATCCACGAGTCGACCCCTAAAGGTTGAGACATGACATTTCCCATCAAATGTCATTGTAAAGCAACGTCAATGGGGTCTGCCTACGTTAGAGCTTGGGGTCGTTGGAAATTCTATTCAATTTCGTAATTCAGTCGTGACAATGCACGGTGACCCTTTAAGTCGTCCAGAGAGTGCGAGGCATGGGTTTCGATGGTAAGCCACGCATGTGACGCATGCCTCAGGCTGAGGCATTTGACATTTAAAAAACCGGCCAAGGGCGTGTCGGACCACACACAATGAACAACATTATTGACAATGACAAACTTAACATTGTAGTTGAAAAACACGTTCCCTCATACATTCCAACTGCAAATGTAAGTTTGTACGCACAATAAATTCTCAATATTGAGCGTTAACAATTAACCATGTAATTGTAAGATGATAGATAGACTTCTTATACGTTTTACTGAAATATATAAGTAAAGACAAATTGTACTTTTAAAGAAAATTTTCGCTCAGTAGTTTCGGAGACAAGGGTTGGGATAGGAGGGAACGGTCAATTTTCATCTATTTTCTTAAATCATTTTAAAAGTATTTATTTTAAAATTACATAATAATATTTAAAATCCTTACAACAAGCCTTTTCGTTTGATATGTCACACGGTACAGTTTTTTCAAAACTTCTTTTTAAAATTTTCTAATTTGACCCCAAAAGTGACCCCCATATTCCAAATTCATTTATTTACGTTACACCTCCGTGTTTGGGTCACAGGACTTAGACAAATTGTACTTTTAAAGAAAATTTTCGCTCAGTATTTTCGGTGACAAGGGTTAGGATAGGAGGGAACGGTCAATTTTCATATATTTTCTTAAATAATTTTAAAAGTATTTATTTTAAAATTACAAAATAATATTTAAAATCCTTACAACAAGCCTTTTCGTTTGATATGTCACACGATACAGTTTGCAAAACTTTTTTTTTTAATTTTCTAATTTGACCCCAAAAGTGACCCCCATATACAAAATTCATTTATTTACGTTACACCTCCGTGTTTGGATCACAGGACTTCTTATACGTTTTCCTGTAATAATAAGTAAAGACAAATTGTACTTTTAAAGAAAATTTTCGCTCAGTAATTTCGGAGACAAGGGTTAGGATAGGAGGGAACGATAAATTTTCATCTATTTTCTTAAATAATTTTAAAAGTATTTATTTTAAAATTACAAAATAATATTTAAAATCCTTACAACAAGCCTTTCGTTTGATATGCCACACGGTACAGTTTGCAAAACTTTTTTTTTTAATTTTCTAATTTGACCCCAAAAGTGACCCCCATATACAAAATTCATTTATTTACGTTACACCTCCGTTTTTGGGTCATAGAAATTTATATGTGTACCAAATTTCAACTTAATCGGTCCAGTAGATTCGGAGCAAATCGGCTGTGCATGACAGACGCGCGAGTAATCCTATAAGGGTTCAGTTTTTTCCTTTTGAGGTACGGAAACCTAAAAATGTAATAGTTGCCACTATTACATTTTTAGGATTCCTCACCTTTAGAGTCGCAGGATGCACCTTAGTCCTCTTAAAGAACTATATGCTTTTTCCAGATACGACATGGACCGATTCGGCATGGTCTTCCGAGGCACACCTCGACAGACCGACGTGATCATAGTCGCCGGCACAGTCACCAACAAGATGGCGCCGATTCTTCGCAAGACTTACGACCTGATGCCGGAGCCTAAGTGGGTGGTGTCCATGGGAAGCTGCGCCAACGGCGGAGGCTACTACCATTACACTTATTCAACATGTCGGGGCGCCGATAGAATTATACCGGTAATTATTTTTTACACAAGTGCTCTAAAAAGGAGAATTGTTTTGAGGGTACGTGATTTAAGGAGGTCCTTTTTTTTGTCTTGGGAAGAAATTAACGAATTTTATCACTTACTAGCTGCTGCGCCCACGTTGCTTTTCTAAAATAAATGTATTCCTTATAACATCAGCTATCTGCCAGTGAAAGTACCGTCACAATCGGTCCAGCCGTTTCAGAGATTAACCGGAACAGACAGACAAAAAAAATAAGAACTGTTTTTTTTTGTTTTAAGTATCGTATAAGCTTTCATATGCATTTAGTAAAAAGCTGTTATTTTGACGTTAAAAACAGACACTTAAATAAAATTTATTTGTTCAGATACAGATTGGCAGGCAGCATTCAATTTGTCTGGAATTATAAAAGAGACTGACCTCTAAGTTTGTTACAGTGTTCCTTCTCAGAGTAGTCGAATAGAAAACACCCACGTCATCTAGTTTCTAAAATATTATTGACGTGTATTGAAATAAACATCATTTATCATTTAATAGAGCAAGAATGGCCAAAATATTTTGACTTGTTTTACTTTTATTCTGGCAAAAAAGTTAAAATTTTTTTCTTTATTTTTCCAGGTGGACATATACGTGCCCGGCTGTCCACCGACGGCCGAAGCCCTTTTGTACGCAATGCTGGTTCTGCAGAAGAAGGTCAAACGCATGAGAGTCTGCCAGGTTTGGTATCGCAATTAGCCGTTCCAACGTTGCGTCTAAGTTCTTTGTCTGATAATGGTTTAGAGTAAAGTTATTTGGCTTTAGTTATTTTCGCCTTCTTATTTCTACCACAATATTAATTTTAGTTCAGGATATACCAGATATTACTACAACCCATCTGCTCCTAGTTTTTAAAACTGATGGCAAATTCTGTTTTTAGATCTGATAATGGTTTAGAGTAAAGTTATTTGGCTTTAGTTATGTTCGCTTTCTCATTTCTACCACAATATTAATTTTAGTTCAGGATATTCCAGATATTTCTACTACCCATCTGCTCATAGTTTTTAAAACTGATGGCAAGATAAGAAAATAACAAGTAATAAACTTTAAGTTATTCTGTTTTTAGATCTGATAATGGTTTAGAGTAAAGTTATTTGGCTTTAGTTATTTTCGCCTTCTTATTTCTACCACAATATTAATTTTAGTTCAGGATATTCCAGATATGAGTACAACCCATCTGCTCGAAAAGATGGATGGATTGTGTGAGGAATGATATGAAAGAGAAGGGAGTGAATGATAGCATGACGACTGACAGGGGAGGATGGAAGAAGATAACGTGTTGCGCCGACCCCAAATAACATGGGACAAGGGCAGGAAAATGATGATGATACCTGTATTTTTTATGGTGTAAATAATAAAGAGTATTCTATTCTATCTCATCGAGCGCACGGCTTGTTAAGTCTGCAATACCTCAAATTGTTTAACATTATCCTCCGTTAAAAAAAAAAATATATAGTACATGGTAAAGTTGAGGATTAATGGTATACAAAGTTACCTCCAAACCGAACAATAAACCGCTAGTGTTAAAAAAAAACTATCGGCGCCTTGGAGCCTTTCCCTGCCGCCCTGTCTCGCTTGCTCGCGGAGTGTGCAAGCAAGATAAAGTGAGGTTGCGCTGAGGTACTATGGACTCAACTACATAAAATCATATCATACTCATACATTCATTACTTAATCCTGCATTTATATCGATTTCTGTTCGAAACCTAACAACCTATCTAGATATACAAAACACAACCCATTGGAATATTTCCTGAACATGCAGCGTGCAACGATATTAAAAGAGCGGTAGCTTTTTTTCATGTGTTTGAGGTGTCTGGTGGTCTTTACTCCGGGTCACGTTCAGACACGTGCCCCGATTCACCGACGCCTCTGTAGAGGAAGCGGGTAGAATACTCGTATATTTATGTCAGGACACGCCACAGTTATACGAGCTTTTTCGTTTTTAGGAAATAAGTAATGGTCTTGTTTCAGGGTTTTTGTCGTGTGTTTTATGTTAGCTAAGAGAGTTTGGATCAGGATGATAAGGCTTTTTCTTCAAGTTTTTAGTTTGGGAAAAAGTTTCAATAAAAGTGAGAATTGAAGGTTAACAACAAACAACATCACATCTGTTTTTCCAGAGAGGTAAGGCAGACGTGTATACATAGCACACCCACATTTCGCCAGTTATGTTTGAGTCCTATGTAATATTGCCATCAACCGGGCACAAATCCAGACTCCGGGCTGCTACTGAGAAATTCCAGATGGAAAAACCCAATAACAGTTTGCCCAACCCGGGCATCGAACCCAGGACCTCATGCTCAGCAGTATCATGTTTGGAGAAGCTCATGTTGACACAGGAAACTGTCAGTGGCGGTACCTTCATATAAGCCCAAAAGCCCCGGCATGCCTTACTAAAATGCTCGATAGAGAATTTATTGTACCTAACCAGTAGTTTATGAGAAAATTGCTATGATACATACGTAGATACGTAGGTACCTACATACTCAGTCGAAAACTGAACTTTCTTTTTTTGAAATCGGTTAAAATTTTATTGGGCTTGCGTTATTTTGAAACCCTAGGCACGCCACTGGAAACTGTGGTGTTAGCATATAACATTTGTGGAATACTTACAAATATCAGGCAAAGCAGAGCTCCAGCAAAAGACGCTGCATATAGGACATACCGTATGTGCTACAGTCATGCTATGCAGTATGTCCTATACGCACCTCAAATATTTAGGTGACTGTACCATAAACTAAGCCCGATACCAGCTGTCACTAAGTCGTGAGGCTTAGGCATTTCACGACACCCTCATGAATATCGGGCCGTGTGAAGCGAATTTATGGATATAGACTCTCATACATACACACACACATCTAATGGAATTTAAAGCTTAACGTTCTGGAAGAGAAAGGACGAAGATACGTATGAAAGTAAAGATAATGTCGCGGTGAAAGAGGGCGAAAAACTACGCATGAGTGGTGTCATGTTTTTGGAAGTGTAAAGCAATGAAACCCGGGTAAAAAGGTACGGCATGCCTAAAAAAAGAACAAAAGATGGATAGGACTGAACACCCGAGCTGTGACGAATGACACGCCTGGTAGAAAAATGGAAAACAAAAATGATTATAATATAAAACCTGAAACAAATTCTTGTTAATATAGGTAGGAACGATGAAGAGCCGAAAGGTAGGACCGATGAAGAGCCGAAAGCAGGTAATTCTTGCAGGAAGCTTGAGACTAATATACGACTTCTTCGTTCAAATCATAGCTACTTTAAACATTATTATAGACCACTAATGCGGGTGTTCAAGGACAATTTCTTCTAACCCCATCGAAAGTCGGAAACCACACTAAACATTATTCTCCCGTATAAACCTACCTTTTTGTGTCTAAATTCTTTATGAAAAGACGGACGGTACTAAATTTTTATTGTGTTGGGTGGGACTTTCGATTCGTGGTCGGCTTACATACACTTATACATCTTCTATATCTAAACATTTATTCCGGAAAGTTTACGTGTATAAATTTATTTAACTTTTGAGATGTCTGTGCTTTATCTAAGTTAAATAAATTTATACACACAAACTTTCTTTGACATGTCGCCATTGCACCCGTGCGAAGCAGGGGGGTCTTCTCGCTGAATCCGTCAACGAAGAGACGGACCCGTCCAAAACTACTTATCCGTCAAAACAAGTGTCAAGTTATTTATTTCAGACGGGCAATTACATATTAGGAGTAGGGACAACTGTCAAATCGTGTTGTCTTTCATTTTTTTTTGAGGACCAAACCATATATCCGTAAATGGTACGGATTAGGAAACGCCCGTAACTTTGGCCAAAACTGCGGACTTCGTGCTTAGGGAGTAGGCCCCCAGAGGGGGGTCGCTAGAATATTTATAAGCAGTATAGGTATGTACTGACGCTACCAGTTTAAGGTTTCTGGAGGTTTCGATAAAATCTTTAGTATATTGCTTTTTATTTATTTATTGTATATGCAACTGGTACACCACTGACTACCTGCAATATTGTCTCTCCTTCCCCCTTTAATCCATCCAAAGGTTGTCTGTAAAATATCGCTTTTAGCGATAAGACCGCCCATTGTGTCTTTGTAAAATTTCAACATTTGTATCTGTAACTTTTATGGTGTACATAATAAAGAGTATTGTATTCTATCTTTATTCGGGGATACAGTTGCTCACACGGCATCTTTTACTCAAGCATCAAATTTCGGATGAGTAGGTCGTCAGAGCCCTGACACTTTTTGTGCTTCAAAAGGAAAACTCGGGACCCTTACAAAACACTTACGGGCCTCGTAAACCTGTCTGGTCTGTTACAAGTTTTCGTTTTGTACAAAAGAAACTATGTATTACACCAAAGGTCAGAATTATAAAGTACTTGATTGCCAAAGATATGGCAGTCTGGCTGTAAGCATGTGAAGAGAATGATTATGAATAATGACTTAGTATATAAGAAACACCCATGTTTAAGGAATTATGTTGATAAATGCTCCAAATAAAGTACATTTTACGTGCAAAAAGAAACCTTTTAGTACCTCAAACGAATTTCAATATAGAAACACATGAAAATATAAAGTAATAAAAATACTAGCTAGAGTTTATTTATTCTAACCCAAGAAAATATCCAGCTGTATACATCTACATTATACCCTCGTTTTAGATCTTCGTGGAACACTAGACAAATGAATAAAAGACTGTTTTATATTCGATCTGAAATCAATAGCTGGCAGCATCTTAAAAGGATGCTGTGAACGGTAAAATACATCTGCGAAGAGATATCGAGAATAGCGTGGGTAGAGCACTAACAAGTAGCGAATAGTTAGAAACATCAGTAGCAAGATAATGTGAAACCTTGGGGAAGATAAACTTAAATGAGACAGTAGAGCCTACAAAAGACTGTGGGTTTGATCTGGATGAGACTAGCACAGATCATCACTGTCATGATCCTATACTAGCGTTCGATGATGATGAGGAAGATAAGTGTCTAATTAAATTCAAATCTAATTAACAAGCTAATTCGCAATCGTGTTGGTTACTAGTACAAATAAATAACACCTGTACAGTGTACACGCGCTTGAATAAGTAGCCATTCATTACTACAACAACTAACCATTACTACAAGGTGTAAACACACAAAAGATCTTGCCCAGGTTATTTATACAACTCATTGTATACTGATTACAACTAAGTTTAATTGGCGCACGCAATCGATACTGGCCGGCTCGGCTAAACGCTCGGTTAACGCACTCGGTTTATTGAGTAACATGTCAAGGATATAGGGGCAGAAGATCCACTACATGAGAATGAGGAGAAACGTCGCATATCTAAGGCTTACAAGGGCTCCTTAACATTGATTACTGAGGCTTATAGGAAGACAGAAAATACCGTACGCAAAATACGCGCTTTGACATGGAGTTGCGGACACCACCACGTATTACATAAAGGAAGACAAATGAAGGGTCATATAATTTTCCCTCCCCCGCACTGTAGTCCTGAGGGTGGGAAATCATCAAATAACTTCTCCCGCTCTGGGCGGAGCGGGAGGGTGTGTCAGACTCTTACTGACTAAAACCCACCCGTATTCCTTCTTGTTGCCTGTGTTGCGGGGGCCTCGGTGACCCATAAGTACCTTCCCGCGACAGTACCTTCCCGCGACGCACTGTAGTCCTGACATCAAATCTTCCAAGATTGTTTGACAGTTTTTAATTATTAACTCTCTTTTATTTACATTCAAGTTGAAATGAGAAAGAATTAGAAGGAAAACATGACTCTCTGCAGTGTATTTTCTTTTTTGGTTGGGAAATTATCTAATAACTTCTCCCGCTCTGGGCGGAGCGGGAGGGTGTGTCAGACTCTTACTGACTAAAACCCACCCGTATTCCTTCCGTTGCCTGTGTTGCCAGGCGCCTCGGCAACCCTTTTGAACTTCCACGCGACCCCGGCAGTGCAGTGTAGTATGCCATGATGATATGCGTAGAATATCTATCATCAGACGACTAGATCTTCTGTCCCATCCCGTGTCAATATATCGATTGATCGGGACGCTAAAGTATCGATTATGTTGAACAATGGCTGATGCGCGCCGGATTCGCTCACGTAATTCACATAACACGATGTAGTCGATTCGCACGATGTCATTGTTTTGTTTTTTCTAATCGATTCGATTAAATAACTAGCGGCTGTCACGAACTGAAAGATGTTTGTAATGGAAGACTTTGCGGTCGTGTCGGTTTCTCGGAATGTTTCGGAGAAATACATTCATCTACATTTCTGTAAATGAAGAGTGGAATGGGGAAATATCACTTTCGACAGAATAAATATACGAGCAAATGAATTAATTTGATGCCAGATGCCTCGTTGATCATGTATTAGAAAGATAGAAAGAAAAAGTATTTATTGAGACTCTCGCGGGAAGATCACAAACTAAATACAATCATAAAAAACAATTTTTGCTTTTTGAAATTCTTAGTCGCGCGTAGGTTGACGAAAACGCCATGTTGCTCTGTGGTCATGACGTCACTGGGCTATGAAAACAAATGCGCTGATCTTTGAATGATAATTGACACGTTTTTTTTAACATAGCCGTATGACGTAATAACATGGCGGCTACTATTCATGGTGTTTTTTAACAGATTAGAAAAACTGAAAACGTTGAATTGAATTTTAAAATTTATTTTGTTATTTTATGAACTAAAACTAACATTTTCCGACTCCTTTTTGCCTAAACTATCTCAATAATATATTTATAGATTTTTTCTCGTGTATAGTAAAATACCCTATTGTAACATAACTAGCGACTTTATCTACCTCTTTTTTCGACGTAAGATATATGAATTGGGAATATACAATATATCTACCGAAAAACTACAGTACTAGGGAATATTATTTAAACGTTGTATCTTCTGTATGATAAAACTACAATATTGGGGAATATTGTTGTATTTACTGTATGATATGCAAATATCAACATCTCCCTCGTCGCTACTAATATTCCAGTTCAGACATCAAGACTCAGGAGTATAATCTAGCTACATTATGATAGTTGAGCTGCAATAAAGACGAACGTTCAACTGTAATGAGCTTTGTGCTATTAGCATTACTATTGGTGGAGGCATCCGGCTGGATTCCTACTAGAGGGTTTAGAGAAAAGAAGCTTTAAACTTTAATGCAATCGATTAATTGTAGAATAATTGAAGTAAACAGGGTTGAGAATAAAGGCATGCTTAGCTTTTGATTGAAAAAGCATTAAGAAAATAATTAGGTAGGTATGCTAAATTGATGATTGAAAATATGTTGTAATTTTTAATACGTGCATCTGATTAAATAAATCAGAAAGGTATAAGTAAAGATCGTTTTGGTAAACAGGTACCTTCACTGGCTGAAGAGGCACAATAAGAAGAAGAAGGAATGGAGATGATTAAGAAGTAATATTTTATTAGATTTTTAGCAAAATGAAAACAACTGCAGTCTAACTGACTCGTGACAGTGTCTATACACGGTCAAACCATTAACGTACGAGTAATTGATGAAACATATCGTGTTCATACAAAATCAACAATCAGATAAAAAGCTTTTCATTTTTATCAATCCTCGCCTTTATTAAAAATAAAAATATACTCGTAAATTTCCATTGAAAACTGCTGCATTGAATACTGGGTTCACATGAGTCGAAATAATTGAAATGACGTCATCAGATGTCTTGTCGGAATGCCTGTGGTACCGATCGGTAATTATCGACGCATCGAGGGGTTATGCCCCGTGGGTTCAGTTAGGATGTCCATTTTAGTATTTTGATAGATTTGTTCTATAAGAACAAATCTCTTAGGGAAAAGTTCTTATGGAACATATTTTACTTAGAGAGATGTATTAATGATTTGATTATAATTCCGTAAATACATATTGGTTATGGTCGCGAATCATATTTTGATCAAGGTACAACCTGACACGATCTGAAAAAACGTAAATTTCGCGAGCTTCCACTGCGGATCCACCGTAAGGCCCTACTCGCTTTTCGCTTGAATTAATACTTGGCCAGCCCGAGATAGTTTAATTTTCTCAGTGAAATCTCAAGCGTTTCTCTCGGTGACTTTTCTTTAACTTGTAAATTCTTTCTTGATACTAACTGTAATTTGTTAGAGTGGGGTTTACAAGTCTAATTTAAGTTTCATTTTATTTGTTCACTGGAGTGAGGTTTTCAAGTCTAATTTAAGTTTCATTTTATTTGTTCACTAGAGTTAGGTTTTCAAGTCTAATTTAAATTTAATTCTATTTGTTCTCTCTTTCTACTCTACTAATTCAGTGAAGCAAAAGCAATCTTGGAAGAAAACCTTTCGAAACTCTGGTATTACAAGGTTCTCCTCCCGTGACGATATTTAATTATTTAAGTAGGGTCCGCCGTTGCTTGGGGCAGTCAGCTCAGCTACCATTTAGTAAACTATGTTAATCTTTTTTAGCACGATATGAGCTTTTGATCATAGCTTTTGTCACCTCGAGAGGAGAAAAAATACAACTTGCAAAATGGTCGATGCGTTTTCTGACGCCATCATGAATTAGGGGACAGCCCTGCTGACAAGTCGCACAGACGCGCGGTCAGACGCAGTAACAAAGTGACTCATACCGAAGGAAGCGCCGGCGCCGCACAGTGGAACGAATGTATGGGAGCGGTTGGACGTAGACATGTCCGAAAAAAAAGAGTAAAATTATGCCAAACTAATGATGCCATCTTATTCGATTACTTAATGCCTTCATAACTTGTGGTGATGAATTTCTTCATAACTCCCATATTTCGGGAGTAATTTGAGAAAATGTGAAATTTTACTATGAAAATGAGTGTATCGAGCTCTCTCCCTCCTGATTCCGGGCTTGTTTCAAGTAGCGGTCTCTAATATCATAATGCTAATACTAAGAGCTATATTTAATACTAAGACACATAGTGCGCCAAATGTGCACTTTCTGGGATAAAGAGTGATGTTTATTTTATAACACAATTTTTTTATTTTTTGTTTATTTTGTTGATTAAAACCGTTTTTCTAAAGGTTTACCTTATTACAATAACATTTCTGAGCAGCCAATTAGAGAAGATATAAGCTAATTAGGATATATAATTAGGGACTTAAGGTTTACATATAAAACTGATGCACTAATGATTACTGATAAGAACATTGCTATTATTTAATTACTAAATGGCTCTTAATACACTAATTTAGCATGCATCATTTACTAATTATCACAATAACTAATTACCTTGCAATATTTAACAAAGGATACCTGGGATACCTGGATTTTATATAAATAGGTCACTATTAGTAACTTTAAAATCAGTGTTGATTTACACCTCGTTGTATCCAAGCTAATCTCGCAATGTATTTTCCAAATTTTAATACAAATCTTGATATTCACGTTGCTTTATGCGCACGCGCACATAAAGATTTACGCGACTTTAACTATTTGTTCAGTGTTTTAAAAGATAACAGTTGTGTTCAGTTATGTGAAAGTGCTGAAACAAGTTTAAAAGACTGGTGTCGTCGATTTTGCTACCGCATTTATGCAAAATGGACACAGTCTGGAAGAAGCACAGATAAGTTTCGGAAGAAACATGAGATTTGGCTACAGGCTGCAATTCAATGGCCGGAATTACAGAATGAAAATATGGAACCTTCTACAGAAAATATAAGTGACGTCATCGAGCCCATAATTTCTCCTGCTAAATCTGATGCTTCAACTTGTACACATCCTAGTCCTCGTAAATCTTTTGAGGACCTTAGTAACCGGCAAAAAAGAAGACGCACTGAAGATAGTCTTTCATGCAGCAGTAGCAGCGCTGAAATTATGTTTTCGGCCGAAAGGGCGCTTCAAAAGGCAGGACAAAGCGATACAGCTTATGTTATGAAATACTTGACGGAGAATCCAGAAGAGGCCTCAAAAATCAAAGCCTTCATTGAAGGTAAATCAATTCAGGTACGGGAAATATCCCCTTTGAAGGCATTGGCTCTTTATGTATCGATGAACTTATCGAAATGGCGCTATAACACTCTTCGGGATTTCAACACTCAAGAAGGAGCTCTTCAATACCCGAGTTACTACATGTTGGTTAAAGAAAAAATTAAGTGCTATCCGGCCAAAGAAGATCTCACAGTTACAGAGAGCTCTGCAAAAATCAAATTACAAGCCTTGATGGATTTAACCTCAAGAAGACTTATTAGGTCGTTAGAAACCCCTGTTGATCCCAATCAACAGCTCGTATTGACCAGCAAATGGGGTTTTGACGGATCATCTAGCCAAAGCATTTATCATCAAAGGACGAGTGAAGATGAGCAAATCGATCTTGCTAGTAATTTTATGATTAGTCTTGTACCACTGCGGCTCGTCTCAAAAGGTGTATCAATTTGGGAAAACGAGCGACCATCTTCCACTTCATTTTGCCGGCCAATATTGTTTAAGTTTATAAAGGAAACCAAAGAAAATGTGCAGAGAGAGATGGCTGAAATCGAAGCAGAGATTGAAGCCTTAACTCCATCCACCATCACTGATGGAATTAGTGTCAAACACCAACTGCTGTTGACAATGATTGATGGTAAAATTCATTCCATTATATCCAATACAGCAGCTTCAGTGTGTGACATATGCAAGGCTTGTCCTAAAGAAATGAATAATTTAGAGTTAATCAAAGATAAACACGCAAACGAGGACATGTATAAATATAGCTTAAGCACCCTTCACGCTTGGATTCGCTCAATGGAATGCTTATTACACATTTCCTACAAATTAGACATAAAATCATGGCAAGTAAGGGGTGATATAGCAAAAAGGCAAGTTGATGACAGGAAGAAAAGAGTTCAAGAGGCTGTAAGAAGAGAAACGGGCTTACTTCTCGATGTTGTGAAACAAGGCAGTGGATCCACCAACAATGGCAACTCGGCAAGGAGATTTTTTGAAAACTACACTAAATCTGCTGAACTGACCGGAATAGATGCTATGCTTTTAAGAAAAATCTGTGTGATCTTGCAGTGTATTTCATCAGGAGAGAAGATCAACGTAACTAAATTCCGAGAGTTCTGCTTTGATACTGCTAAGCTTTACGTGGAGTTATACCCATGGTATTATATGCCTTCTTCACTTCATAAAATTTTAATGCATGGGCCAGACATAGTTCAGAACATGTCAATTGTGCCCATTGGTTTTCTATCCGAAGAGGCATCTGAGGCTAGAAATAAAGATTTTAGAAAATATAGAGAGGGGCATTCTCGAAAGCATAGCAGTATCTCATGCAATGAAGATATTATGCACAATCTTTTACTGTCTTCTGATCCACTTGTTACAAGTATCCGTCCAAAAGGAAATAAGTTTGTAAAAAAATCTTCTTTTAAGGAATTTTATGAGCTTACGGATTCTGAGAAAAGTGATATCGAATTTGTTAACATAAATGATTTAGCGGACATCGATTCTGAATTTGAATTAATTGATGATGATGATGATGACGAAGATAATTAAATGATGTTGATGTAACTGGTGACCGAAAAGCTGGCGGCTTTCTCGCGCAACGCATCAGCATTGCAATTCAGCGAGGAAATGCCGCCAGCATCCTCGGTACAATGCCCCGAGGGCCTTTTTTAAGCTTAACTTAGTTTTAATTTAATTTAGTTAATGTTAATAATCATCTTGTAATTTGGTTATGTAAATAAATGATAGTATTAAATGATGTTATTGTTTTAAAATGTGTAACTTAGTAAATTAGAGCTTACATCTTAATTATTTATTGTACTTTTAATGAAACTAGGTAATTTATTATCAACTTACTTAAAAGTCATACTCTCATCAGTTCTTGTGAATATTTTTGTTAATATATATTTCTGTATATATATAATATATTTATAGACCTCTTAATAAGTCTGTCTGCGGATTAAAGTAAATACAAATGGGGAAAAAAACGTTTTTTTTTTTAAATTTTCATTTCCTTTTATCCCAGAAAGTGCACATTTGGCGCACTATGTGTCTTAGTATTAAATATAGCTCTTAGTAATAGCATTACGATATTAGAGACCGCTACTTGAAACAAGCCCGGAATCAGGAGGGAGAGAGCTCGATACACTCATTTTCATAGTAAAATTTCACATTTTCTCAAATTACTCCCGAAATATGGGAGTTATGAAGAAATTCATCACCACAATTTATGAAGGCATTAAGTAATCGAATAAGATGGCATCATTAGTTTGTCATAATTTTACTCTTATTTTTCGGACATGTCTACGTCCAACCGCTCCCATACATTCGTTCCACTGTGCGCCGCCACGCTCTACCTGTTGTGAGAACTTCCCTAACAACTGTCTTTGTCATAATTATAAGTCATAGTTTTTCTTTCAGACTTGTTGATTGTAATAACGGTGTAGATATACAGATTGTTATGTCTACCAAGCAATGAAGATGAGTCAGAACATTTTTGAAATTATATGGACATGTTACAGATTAATAACACGTTCCCTGTCCACGGTATCCGAAAGGATACTAAAACGGAGGTACCCTGGAGACCATGTATCCAATAGGAAGCATTAATTAAAATAATAAAACTTTAGAAAATGTTTGCAAGGGCGTTTGAAGATGCATTTATTTATTCACTAATTTCTGAATTCCATTCTTACCTCGTTGGCAGGAATTCAAAAATGGTAATTTATGGTCACCACTCTGACACCTTTCCAGCAACATCGGGAGTCCCGCAAGGCACGCACTTAGGCCCTAGCTTCTTTAAAATCTTCATTGAAACGTAATGTTAAAATTATGAAACCAATAGAGACCAACTTAAATTCTGCACTTTTACAGGCTGATCTCGATAGAATGGCCGATTGGTGCAGAGTAAACAAAATGGCGCTCAATGTCTAAATGTCACTGTATGCAATTTTTTCGTAATAAAAATGTGACAAAATTTTCTAACGCCTCGATTAGATTTAGATTATGATTATAACACATTGGTTCGCCCACTGCTTGTATACACTATCAATGTATGGAATCCTCACTATGATATTTACATTAAACACTTGGAATGTGTACAAAGGCGTTTTCTATACACCATCTTTGCTACAAAGACCGTCTGGCAAAAATAATTAGGATCTACGATCTAAGACTACAACAATATAAAATGTATTCCTTGGGAAATAGAACATAAGTTCTAGATCTCACATTTCTTTACAAAGTGTTCAATTTAGTTGTTGACTGTAGCGAGCTTCGTAGAACACTGTAAATGAGTGTTCCATCTCGCTTGCCGCGCAAATGTAACCATAGCCTTTTTTATGTGCCGGGATCCAAAACAAACCTCGGACACTTCGTTTTGCCAAGTCTCTGTAGGCAGTATAACGAAGTATCAAAGCATAATGAATCTGATATTACGTGCAAAATATCAAAGTTTTTAAAAGACATAAAAGTCATAGTATTTAAGGTTTTTAAATTACTTTATTTTTTTGAATTTGTATGATTTTCGCGTATCGTGTTTTGATTTATTTTAATGTTTTCGTCCTTGTCAAACTTTTTGTACCTGCCTAGATAATAAGTAAATGACGTGGTCCTATAATTTGAAACGCACACTTGTATTTATCCCTGTCTATTTCAAGATGCAAGTAACATGTAGTATGTCAACATGCGATTGTGTAGCCTCTGTTGACGATCCAAGAAAGAAATAAATTAGACCGCCCTGTCATAAATCAGTCTTAATCGTTTTACAGCTAGCGTGTGATAAGCGAGAGTGGTATAAACGGTAAGCTCCATCATAGACGTACAGTCAGACGCTATGACGCGTCGGTGACTCACGTCACGACTGCTATGACGCTACCTATAGGTGTTATTAGAAACACTATTTTTGGAAAGGCTATTTTTAGCATCGAAGGGTTGTCAAGAATTTACGTAATAGAATGACTTAACGGAATACAGAAAAGGGTTATTTTATTAGTGAATTTGAATGTTGGGCAGGTTAATAGGAGTTAATTGTAGACTATGCAGTATGTTTATGTAGGATTTCTTGTTCCTGAAACATTACTTTGGAAACAATCGTCGAAGTTAGTAATTATCTTCACGGTTATTTATAGTGAAAAGCCTCATAAATGGCTCAGTACAAAATCATGCCCGCATAAAACCCAAAAATATAGAAACTACGAGTACATTCAATATTATTGTTTTTCATAAATATTGCACGAAGCACGAACACATTCGATTATTTAATAGAAAGATAAAAAAGTCACGCACTCTGTTATCGTAAAGCCATCCGTTACACATTAAAGGTTAGGGTTGTGACTGACTTATTATTAAAATTTTATGAAAATCAAAATATGTAAACACACTCTTACAAAACAAAAGAATTAAAAATACCTTCATGTTAATTATTCTGTCATGCTTCATTTTTAATTATTTTTATCTTTTGTGATGTAGTAATGTTATTCTAGGTACATCGTCTTCTCGTATATAATCAATGTATAATCAATCATATAATCAATGTATACAAAATATTGTAAAACATCTTAAAAGAGTAACAGTGGAGTTTCTTATCCATTTTTCTCCATACGAAACTACCTTTTGGAATGGGCAACTAGAATCACTTCTATTTTCTGTTTTGACGTTCAAAAGTGCCTTTTATGTGCTTAATTGAAATAAATGACTTGACTTTGAGGATTGTGGAGGTCCGATAGGTAGTCGCACCATGTAAACAAAATACTGGTATCCAGTTGTATCCGATTAGACTGGAAGCTTACACCAACATAGTTGGGAAGATGCTAGGCAGATGATGATGATAAAAAATCACGCACTCAGACTTTATTGATAGCGAGAGCTTTGCGATTAAACGTCTGTTCATCGATGAACTATCGAGTTTAATTAATCGATACATAAAACGAAACCAGAAAAAAAATATCGGTGTTAGTTTAAATTAATTTTGAACAGCATGGGACATACAGATTAAATTAATTTTGAACAGCATGGGACATACAGATTAAATTAATTTTGAACAGCATGGGACATACGAGGTGCATTCAATAAGTACCTAGCCTCATCGCCAGAGGGCGCTGTAGTTTCAAAAGAGTTTTACCACAGTGTAGCACATTCTTTTTTAATTCTTTTTTCAAATTTTCATCCCAATCCCTTCATTTGTTTTAATTTGACAACTTATGGAAGCGAACGTGTCGATCGGTTTTACAAAAATGGAAAAAGAGCAATATCGTTCGGTGATTCGATTCCTATTTTTGGAAGGGAAAACGCGCATCGAAATCAAAGAGCGCTTGGATGCTGTGTACGGTGACTCTTCTCCATCGATGGCCACCGTCAAGAATTGGTTCAACGAGTTTGCATGTGGCCGTACGTCGGTTTTTGATGAACCACGTCCAGGTGCACCGAAAACAGCAGCGGAGGAAAACATTAAAAAAATCCATGATTTCGTATTGGCAGATCGCCGATTGAAGGTTCGGGAGCTAGCTGAGACTGTAGGCATTTCAGAAGGAACAGTGCATCATATTCTTCACGAGGAACTCGGCATGAGAAAGCTGTCGGCGCGATGGGTGCCGCGTTTACTCACACCAGAAAACAAGCGCAACCGTGAGACCACATCGGAGACGTGTTTGGCGCTGTTTAAGCGGAATCCAGCGGAGTTTTTGCGTCGTTTTGTGACCGTCGATGAAACCTGGATCCACTGGTACACACCAGAGACCAAGGAGCAATCAAAACAATGGATCCAGACCGGGGAACGCGCTCCAAAGAAGGCGAAAACTGTAAAATCGGCCGGAAAAGTTATGGCCACCGTTTTCTGGGATTCACAAGGTGTGATCTACATCGATTAGGTACCTCGAGAAGGGTAAAACAATTACAGGGCTTTACTATGCCGATTTATTGGGCCTATTCGACGCCGAATTAAAGAAAAAACGACCCCATCTGGCGAAGAAAAAAGTGCTGTTTCACCACGACAACGCACCGGTTCACACGTCTGCCGTTGCCATGGCCAAATTGGTCGAATTACGCTACGAATTGTTGCCCCATCCACCGTATTCTCCAGATTTGGCCCCTTGTGACGTCTTTCTGTTTCCTAATCTGAAAAAATCACTCGCCGGGAATAGATATGGATCGAATGAGGAGGTCATCGCCGCCACGGAGGCCTATTTTGCAGAGTTTGACAAAAACTATTTTTCGGACGGGTTAAAAAAGTTGGAGCATCGCTGGGCTAAGTGTATCGAACTAAAAGGAGACTTTGTTGAAAAATAAATTGCCACTTTTCCAAAATTTTCGTTTACTTTTTGTAGGCTAAGTATTTATTGAATGACCCTCGTACATATTAAATTAATTTAACGTAAAGAAAACAGTTTTTTATTTGTAGAATAGAACAGTAAATGAACAGTTCATGTTCGAATTTCGAGTTTTAAAACAACATCCCTATAGAGCCAATTTGAAGTTCGGGCGTTAGTTAGACACAGCAAACAGAAAACCTTTAATTATATTATGATAATATTTTTAATCACAAGACCTTTATTCTAACAGATAATATAATTCATTAGCTATTAGTTACTCTCCCAAGTCGACTTTTAATTACAAAAAAAAGCAAGTTTCGTTAAAAATGTGAAAACAGAATTTAATTAAAAGTAAGCATAATGAGGTCGGTGTTGACAAAGAGTCATTAATTGAACAAAATAACACTATAACTAACAAAGGGTAGAATTTTGAAGTCATGTTTTGTTCAGTCGCGAAATAATTAGAAAAAGTCGATAAAACGTATTCCTTCCTTGCAGCAGTCGGGTTAAGTTACAAGGTTTTTTTAATACTTTGGGAAGGAAATAAGTATTGCGTAAAATTATCATCGTGTATCCTAAACAAGCTCCATAATTTTCTCATTTACATACATACATAAACTCACACCTTACTCCCATGGGGGTAGGCAGCAACTACAGAACGCCACCTGCTACGATCCATAATTTTCTCATTAATTATCTGATTATAACACAAAACACATTGAATAACAACTTTGGTTTACTGCCAAACCATTACACTGCTGGAATCCAAATACCATTTCAAAAACATACGCACAAAATTCCTCTACCACTCATAAAGGCTCTCGCAGACAGGCAGGCTTTCATGAAATTGTTCCACAAGTGACCGTCGGTCGGGTAGCGCCTGTTTGCGGAGTCTTAAATTACGAAAAATAGTAAACACCCACATAAACTTTATCAAATAACATCTACATAACACGCATAAGCAGAAAACGTAAAAATAACTGAAGCGGTGAACGTAAACGTATAGTGAAACAAAACATACGGGGTATGGTATAATTAGAAATAATATTTGGATATTAATATTAGCATACCCGCCTTTGACGTGGGCCTGTGTGATAGGCACAGTTCACATTGCAAGCAAAGCTAACTTAGTTTACTTTAGCTGAGCTTACGAAGCCGCGGCGTCTTTTCGTACTTTGATTCTCACTGCGAACTACAGTGCTACCCAGACCATTCTGGCTAAATTTAGTGAACTCTGTGTTTTTTGACGTCTATAAATGTCATGGGTCGTAACAAAATCCTCGGTTTCCGGTTATTCAGTTGGTCGCCCAAATATTAAGATGGTAAAGTCATATTTATTTTAGTTTAACACATCTGTCTTTAGGCTTTAAACTAAAAGCTGAGTGAGAGACTTGGTCAGTGGGATGTCCCTCCACAAGCCAGGAGTAAGTTAGGCATAGGTCTTGGCAATAGCCGCATAAGTGGCGTTAGCGAAGTTTCCAAGGGTGCCAGTGGAGCCACGAGCTGAAGTGTAGCAGTCCTGGACACCAGCCATCCGAAGCAGCTTCTTGGGGACTGGAGCCGACACAATACCGGTACCACGAGGAGCAGGAATCAACCTCACGGTGACGGAACCATACTTTCCAGTGACCTTGCAACGAACAGTTTGAGGCTTGCCGATATTTTTACCCCAGTAGCCTCTGCGGACTGGTAGGATAGACAGCTTGGCAAGGATGATGGCACCACGGATGGCGTTGGCGGCTTCCTTGCTGCACTTCACACCTAGACCAATATGTCAGTTGTTGTCTCCGATAGCCACGAAGACCTTGAAACGCGTACGCTGACCGGCACGGGTCTGCTTCTATACAGGCACCAGGACCTCATCGTTTAGAGAGGGGCCGAGGAAGATATCGATGATCTCGAACTCTTTGATATTGTAACTTCCATTTGCACTCGAAGCTACGCTATCTTACGTATAAGTTAGCTTACCTCCCGGTGTGGCTGCACTTAACTTTGGGCATGTGTTGTGCGTGTGAGATTCGGTAAGAGGGTGAGTATGTGCGTGTTTTAATTAACCAAGATTGTATGTTTATAAACTAAGAAAGAAAGTTCTAAGTACCTTGCATCTATAAAAATAATTTGGTTAAGTATGTTCGTTCAGGAAGTGCTGTAAATCAACGGTGAATAGGAAATTATTTGAAATGGTTTCTTTAAGTTAATTAGGCGAACGCCTGAAAGCCGGGATTACTCACGTCACGCTGAAGACAAAAGACGTTAAAAGATTAGTAATTCATAGTACTTCTCAGCTAAAATAACTAATAAATCGTTATATGGTTATCATTTAGCCGCTTGTGAGAAACAAGGAGAGTTAGGAGAGATCGCCATCAAGAATAGACAACAAAAACCTTAAAAACTGATTTGAATATATTCCAAAAATTTATGCCGGAACCCGATACACTAAATTCTAGTTAAATTACATCATTTTCTGAGTCTGTATGAACAGAATTTCCCCAAACCAACACGACATTTCGATAAGCTATGCGCGTAAAGAATTCGGATGCGTACACTCGGCGATGATCCAAAAATCAGAGTGTGTGTGAGTTGACAAACTATTTCTGTTATCACTGTACACACTCTGCGGACAACTGTACGCAATGTACTTGTTTGCTGTGATCAATAACCGAGAAGTTGCTCAGATTTGAGTAAAATGGTAGAATGTGGCAGTAAAAATAGGCATCTGATGTCCTTTGTCTGTAATTGTAGAAGTCGTTGAAGAGAGAGATGGGAAGACCTTGGCGACAAGGGTTTTAGGCTCTACATAAGACAATAAAGAAAGCATTGGGATTGGAGTATTCAAGAAGTGTTAAGTTCGTATAGCAATACTTGGTAAAGCCCGGCAAGTAAATGAATAGTAATGCACTCAAAGCACCTGAAATACACAAAAACTTGGCTCTCGGAAAATTGCAGCGACAGGTTGTCATATGAACGTGCCAAAACAGGCCCTAATGTGTGCAGCGCTTTTCGTTTTTCCTTTGAAACAGAAAAGCGCTTCACAATTAAGCTGCAAATCGGATGTCAAGACGCAAAGAGAGCCAAGTTTTGAAACGTAGCAAACAGCCATTAAAGCTGCCAGCAGCACTCGCTGCTAATTAACGAAGTTAGTGAACTGCCGCCAGTGACAGCCAAGTTCGCGACCTTCACCTCTAGTATAAATTATAATATAGGTTCTGCAATGTTTCGCAAACGAATTAATTAAGCACCTATTACTCGGCTGGTTATGAGAAATCGTTGCGTACACGTGAAATATAATGGTTTCTAATTCATTTTATGGGTAGTTATATTGCTGGCAGTGTAACGAGTAAAGAGATTTATGTATCTTAATAGAAATTATCTATCCATTGTTGTTGCACCTCGCAAATGCTTTCGAGATGACAAGATTCTGCATGAATAATATACTAAACAACAAACCAAAAGAAAAAGATTTCTTTCTAACTGAACCTTGCTAATACGCTAATATAGTAGCTCGCAAGGTCAACACAAATTAGGTTGACATTACATGCACGGATGCGTCGACCGACCCCTGTAAGCTCCACTTATTTAAACCACCTAATGCCCTAATTTATCCACGTGGAGTACAGCCAAAGTATATCATTCAAACCTGACAAAAATCAGTACGAAAAAATGTTTCCCTAATGCTGTTTTCTTTGAATTTGGTCGTAAAATACTACCGCCAAGTTAGAATCCGCTAATTAATGAGTTAACTAACCCCAGGGTTGGTTGATATGTCTTGGTATAAATCTGAGACTGAAATGTCTACTTGGAAGTTTAATTAATATGGTCATGAGCTTACGGTTGCCGTGATTCGAACAACTACTAAGAAAATCGAACTTGAAGCTAGCCTAGTAAAGACCACTGTGAAAATGGAGAACGATCTATCAAAGAGTTTAATTCCAAATGATTGAAATTCACAGAATTGGTAACAGCTGTTCGGAAAAAATTACTCTTCCAAGTTACCCTAGGGCTTGTACTAAGAAGCATTTAAGTAGAAAACTTGTATAAGAAAAAGTTTAGGGTTGCAAAATTTGATACACCGCAAGCGTAAATAAGGACAGCTTCGCTGGGAGATTTACTTGCTTTATCTTCAAAGTGACATACTGTATAGTTAAACATCCCGTGCCGAATTTTATGTCTAGAAACATTAGCTGGGACTTTAGGCAGGCCTGAAAATACATACATACCTTATTACCAAAATTGTCTCAAGTCTCGCCGTCTGAGATAAGCTCAACGACTCGGTCCGGGCAACGCCCGTCGGCGTCACCTAGTCTATTATTAGCGGCGCCATACTTATCACAAGATAAATTGGAGTACACGGTCTAGGTCATACTGTTTATAGGTGCAAGGTTGCCCTTGGGGGACACCATAAAGCAGACCTTTATGAGGTTCTGTAATTCGTTCCAGAAGGTCATGTCTTTTCGGGTGATATAACCGGGGAAAGAAATTACATATTTGAGATCAAAACACTCTACTGCAGACGTTTATTATGATGATCCGCGTCTAGATTGACACTGAAGGCTGAACGAACGAAATAAAAATAATCCACTAATTCTGTCACCGGGTACACACGGACTTGATCCTCAAAATAAAATTCTGGTCATGTCATCGGGCGCGGGTAATACAAAATTTCGCGGCTTTAAAATTTGATGGATGAAAGAATTTAATTCTTTGTAGATTATTTTCCTCGTCGGATGATCTGGATTATCCTGATTCACATGTCTGACTACTATCTATTATTATAATTTTCTCTTGGAACTAACTGATGACCAATCTGTAAATCAGTACGCTATGACTAACTTCTCGACACGACTTTATCCTCCTAGGTCGTTTATGTGCTATATTAATATAGGTAATTATTCAGCACTTACTATTTTTGGAATCGTTGTGTTTAAAAATTATACTGTAACAAATTTAGCCGTGCGACAATCATCATCATCATGTTATAATTATGTACGCTATATTATACTGGGGGGTTACCATCACCTCTTATAGCAGTATTACTTCAATATTACTTCAGCGTGAGAAAGAGATGGAGCTATAAGTCCTGTATAGCTCCATCACTTTCCCACTGGAAGTAATATTATAATAATACTGCTATAAGAGGTGATGGTTACCCCCCTGGATTATAAGAGTTATATTTTTCTCAAAAGTCGTAATGACTCTAGAAAAATTTATCTTGTGGATTATCTCTGTCTACTGCTACGAAATTCTGGGAAGAGAAAGCTACGTATTTTGCGTCTGTATTTTTTTTTACCTCTCGACCTCAGTTTTACCTTTCGTCCTCACAGTCAACGAACTCAGATGCCCAACAAATATTTTTCCATCGTAAATCTCCACTTTCTATTTTATTGTACTTTTTGCTAAAACGTCATTTAATGCTAACGAGGGTTCAATAAAAATAAATCAACCGAGAGAGTTTCTCTTTGGCAACTTCACATTGTATGCCCTTCTTAAACAAATATTACCTTATGTAGACCTACCGTTAAGCCCCATGTCCTGATACATTTACATCAAAACAGTTACTGAAGTACAAAACATGATAAAAATAAAAATCTGTCATAAACATCAATCATCGGCAAACTAACAAAGTCAAAACTGTAAATTGTATATTACGAGGGCTGGGAACGAGCCTGATGGCGAAAATATAGTATTTAGAATTATGTTCCTTTATTTATTTGTCCGGATGTATGTTCCGGATTGGCGCAAAAACGGCTGAACGGATTTGGCACACAGATAGTTTATAACCTGGATTAACACATGAATTAATTTTAATCCCTGTAGTACGTTCCTGTGGGATACTTTCCGACATCTACGAGGGCGAAGCCGGGGGGGCAACAGCTATCCTATAATATATTAGTGACGATTTTATCTTTCAGTTATGTTGATTTTTTCTGACATTTATATTCCAAACTATCAATTAAAAGTTAATCCAACAACATTAACTCTTTATATCAATTGACAAAAACAATCCGAACTATTTGGCGTGCCGAGCCACCCACTTTTAAATCAATTAACACCCAGAAAATAGTTCCTATAAGAATGTTTTTACCGCGGTATTTTTACACGAGTCAAATAAAGGTTCCTGCAGACAGGGAAATCGCGGGCGCGACAGGCATATTGCTGCCTGTTGCACCCATGATATCGCGCTGGTCTGCACCAGCCTTAAATGGATCGTGCTAGAGCTGTTAACGGGATGTGAATGTCAGGGACGAGAAGCGGTCCTACAAATGGTGATTAAGGATCCGCAAGAACTGCCGCAGAGGAAAAAGTTGACCCAATTTCGTTCTAAGATAACATTTGCTAATGGGTTGCTGAAAGCTAATGCAGATCAAGTATTTTTTGGCTTTCGATCAAATGTAATAGGTACCTATTACTTTTAAGGAAGATAGGCTGAATTCTAAACAATCCGGAGTATCGCTGATATCTATAGTTTCGCCGAAAACAATGAAGGTATATGAGTATCGTTTATTGTAATAAATTGATTCCACGTAAATTATGAGACAATCCTTATCGAAAACGTGCCTGAATTCAGTTAGATATTCTATTTGCTCTTGCTCCAAATTTTTATATCCCGTTCGCTGCATTCATAAATAATATTCGTCTTGTCCGTGACCGGAATGTCAGGGGCAAGGAGCCGCGTGATAGAACGAGGATACACGAGCGGGAACCCAGGCTTAACCTAATTTGGTTTGGAGATATGTGTAACGGTTCCTGCCTGACACTTTTAAGACCAATAATATTTTTGCTACGAAACTTCATATACCTACTGTTTGTGTATTTCCAGGAAATAACGGTTTATCCACTAATGTTATTAATGACTTCGGTACACAGAATAAGTAAGTCATCAATATAAACCAACTGCACTCAATTTCTTGAAAATCCAAAGGCGTGGCTTTAATAGATTCCTGAACGTCATAATTTATGGTTAGGCCGTCACCATTATGTCACAGCTAATATAGCACTACAGACAGACGGTGACATCAATCATACAGCAAAGTAGTGAATTAAATATCAAGTTGGATCCGAAACAAAAGCAACGTTAGAACTAAGAACTATTAATGAAGCAATATTACGTAAAAGATTCTAAGATATTAATCATCCTTTTCTACCCCCGAGAGAATGTGATTCGTAGGTCGCTATCAATCATGCAACATGAACAATAGCTACATTATCGGCTTTATGCTTTTGTAACTATTCGAAATTATCTTGAAAACCCGCTGATTCATTTATTATTCTAGATTGTTTTCAAATGTATTTTCATTTAATTATCGGGTATAAAAAATTGAATAGACTTCTTATCAAAATGTGCCCAAATCTTTGTAATCATCACAGTAATTAAATTATATCAAAATGTGCTAAAAACCGAACATAAAGTCTAGATGAAGTTACAAAATCCTTTCATAATGATCACTGTTATCTGCTGAAAACCTTTTGTTGAATCCAAATTCTGTTTACTCCAGATATCGTTCACTTTCAGTTGGAGTTATATAAACGGATCCTGTGCCCTCGAGTCTGTCGCAGAGTTATCTAATTTAAAGTTCCTGTACGACAACTTTGTAAGCTATCATATATTTGCTATGATAACTCTCCCTCTCTATAACAAGGACGAAATTATAACAGAGGATATTGGGAGCTCTGCTTTGGCAGTCCTAAGTAAAAACCATGCTTTTAAACCATGAAAATATCGGGAATACAACAATAAAAACTAATCAATATTTTATGAGTCAATCGAGCGTCGCCACCTCGTCGCCACCTGGTAGTCACTTTGTTATACGAGATTAACTGGTACTGAATGCACTCAAAAACGGACGATGTCTCCTATAATTTGGATGATATCCAGTCGTTTTATTACTACACACGGATATATAGAGTTTGGCAAAGCATGCGTGTTTGTATGCCCTGCTAGCCAAAATATTTGAATACCGCAACACGACTTCTATTGCCAAAGTATAGCATGACCTTTAACACGATCCGCTAAGGTTCAATTTCGGAGAAATGTTGAAGATATGCTGGCATTTTAAGTTCAAGAGCGTGCCAATTTTGCTGAATGGACTGAGCAGCTGTTGTTTTTTCATATAATATGTATCAACACTATTATGTAAACATAGTTTGTCATATTTTGGCAATGCGGTAATATTATGTAGGTATGTGTTTAATATTTTAGCGCTGTTCTATATTTGGTTGCATCAGCAACTTGTTTTCGTCGGTAAAAATTAATTTGACATTAAGCGTTCAATCATATTGATTACCTACGTCTGTTATTTAATCCTCAAGATGTTTTCAAGGACACATGCTAATCAGAAGTTTTCCACTTAGGAGCTTCCGATCCTGACAAACTTTCGATTATTTCGATTAGCGAAAGGTCAAGCGTGTCGGAGCTATAGGCTGGGAGATTGATGATTAGCTGGTATTACGTAAAAGGTTACATCAAGCAATCCGGTACAGACAGATACATGCCGTGCTGTTTCTGCTATGATAAGAAAAGCTATACGCACATTTGTGTTGCCTTACGCAAAATGTACAGTCGGTGGAAAAAACTATCTATAAGCACAATGTAAATGTTAAATCGGAATATGAAAGATTACCAAATTATTAACGTTAATAACATCAGACATAAATAACTGAAATATTATGGATCATTTTGTAGCATTTCTTGACAGGATAAAAAAAAAACATATGCAGTCTGCCGTGGACTGCCGACCGAAGTCAAAACTTATCGCTCAATGTGACTAAAGATGTTTTTACTACAATAAAATAATGATTATCTGAAACAATTTAAACAGTGCTTAGTATACACAAATTAAACTTTTCACGTGGTCAATTTAACTTCATTTACTGCTACTACAGCAAGTCGGCGCGGGCATGTCGGTGACGCGAACCCATAAGTTTTAACTAAAGAAGTTTTCACTTAAAAATTCTGGGTTATACTTTTTACGAAACGTGGTAAAAATACGAATGAAAAATAAATTAAAACAACGGCCTTTGCTATAAAATTCGGGGCCCAAATTATCAAAAAGTTTCAGCTGTCGAGCCTGAAGTTAATGAAGCTGTATACATTATTATGTTTACGTAAAAAATTGCAGCACCTGACGACAAGGATGCTAACGATTTTATCACCGCCATCGTCTGGAACACCTGCCACAGCTTGGAGTGGGCAGATGGGCCTGCTTTATTGCGAACATTAACGTGTGTGATTTATGTATTGTGCTAATTATACGGGAGCACCGTTTTAGGGACTACGCAAAAAGAGATACATATTTTCATTTAGATGAGTTGGGTTTACCTAATGTATTACTATTAAGCGTGATAATTTAGCAAATCTATTTCATAAAAGGTTCTAGGCCTCTAAAACATCTATTAATTTTATTGGAATACTTTACTAACGACGCAGTCCGATCTAATATTATCCCAAATTGGGATATTATTAGATGGGCTTAGATCGTTTTGGATTCCCAAGCATCTGGTACAATTAACCTAATAGTAGGTAGCTGGTGTTCAATACTCAGCGCTTTACAATGTATCGTAAGATTTCTAAATATTATTAAAATTGTATGACTACAAGTGCAAAAATATGTATACAGTGCAGTGATCATTAAATACAAACAATCGAAATTCCGCTCACCACATTACACAAAGCGAGTTGATACGTTAATAAATTCTGAATCAATTTGTACGCGACTGTCTGCGTCCAAGTTAACCGCACGAATGGTATGCGAACTTGATGTAGGTACAGTGCGACACAGACGGTACGAAACACATAAATTACAAGCATTTACATAATTATGCACTCGCTACTCGCATATACGACGTCTGTCACACGAAGTATATGAAAGTGTTTGCATGCATCTGCGAACGACTAAACGAATACACGCATCAGTAAAATGCAATTTTTAGTAGGGGTAGGGATTTTGATAAGGAAATTTAATTCTTATTTGATTAAAAGTTTGAAGTATATCTTATCTTTAAGGTTAGTTATAATGAATAAAGTAAATAAGAGGACTAAGTTGACATCATTCCAACGTAATATGTAACCAAATTAATATTAATTCGATCTACGATACCAAATCCCAGACATCTCGCGTCGCGCTATGGGAAAGATGTTTTACCTGAAACAGAAACAACATAAATTAAAATGAGATACGAAAAAATCTGATGTGTTAAATATTAAGAAGCTCTCAACTAATTTGAAACTCAGCAGCACGCTAAAGTTTTATTTAAACGCTCCATGTTTCGGCGAATTCCTGAAACTGTAATGCGAGCAGGCTAAAGGAGATAACAAACTAAACAGTAGTCAAAGCATGCAAACGTATCCCAAAGCTGCACCCGCCTTATTAGCATGTGGCAAAGACGCTAAGCTGCCTGGTGTCTAGTCTCCCTAACACTTATGTAAGATAAGTCGAACGTCCCTACTTACACTTAGTTTCCTCTCCCGATAACTCGATAACGTTAACACGCTACAAATTCTAGTTCGTACAACAATCTAAACTTCAACTACTTATGCAGTATGACGATAGTGCATAGTTGGAACATGTAATTAAACCGAGCAAATATATGATGATAGATAAGGTTTAATGCAAGCTATTATTTGAGGCCAATCGTGCAAGCTATTGGCACTAGTTATAAGATTGTTTGCTCAACAATACCTAGTCATTTCCGCTTCGTAAGATTCTATTTTCATTGCGTTTCTTTGTGATGTCAAAGAAAGGTTATATACTCGTAGATCGTTTAATGATTATATCATAATTATTAACGGTGTTAGCGTGGATTTGCATAAGTATCTTCGGGTCACCGTTCGAACGCAAAATCAATTTGAACAGTTTAATTTGCAACACAATTAACACTATGTCCCTTAGTATTTCGGGAGCATCTGCAATCAATTTCAGGTTTCCCTAAGCACATATTATTATCTTGAACAGATGATATTATCTACTCGTGTAAGGGACTTAGCCGACCGGATAATTGGATCAATCAATCAAAATCAAAATATTTTTATTTCACATAAACCTACATGGGCACTTATGAAACGTCAGAAGCTAGGTGCACGGTTCCAATTGGTCGTTTCCTATGGAGAAGAGCCGGCAAGAAACTCCACGGTTACTCTTTTAAAAATAATTGGCTTTTACAATGTTTTCAATTTACACAAATTAGGTATGGGAGAACAGTGTAGGCCTGTCGAAAAGTACTTAACAAAAAAAAAAAGAGAAAAGGAAACGGTCTAAAGAAAAAAAGATCTAGTCTATTAAGCCTACAACGTTCTCACATTCACAACGTACACAAGAATCCATGTAAAATAATATTAATAATATTAAGTCTGAAATATAAATTGTAGGTATATAATGTCAAAAATGTATGTCTAAAAAATAATAATAATAAACATCGTAATTTCGGAGCAGTTAATAGATATTTCCATAGTTATGCCGTTTCTGGTGTACCAGGGAAGCCACAATGTGCAGAAGGAATTATTGCCAAACTTCCTTGTCTTCAACGTAGTCTTTAATCTTGTAATATGCGTTTTTGATAAGGACACGTTTGATGTGGGTTTTGAACTTTCCATCGCTAAGTTCTGTAACTGACTTTGGCAACTTGTTATAAAAGCGGATACTGTTGATAACAAATGATTTGCTTGTTTTTGTTAATCTAAATTTGGGTATCAGAATTTCATGTTTACTACGTGTATTTATATTATGGAAATCACTTCTTGTTTTGAAAAGACATAAGTTCTTGCGAACATACAAAATACTTTCTAAGATATAAAGAGAAGGCAGAGTAAGTACATTAATTTCTTTGAATTTGTTTCTAAGGGACTCACGAGAACCCATTCTATATACTGCGCGGATTGCCCTCTTTTGTAAGATAAAAATTGAATCTACATCAGCTGCCGATCCCCACAGCAGAACGCCATAAGACATAATACTGTGGAAATAAGCAAAGTATACTAACCTAGCTGTGGCTATATCAGTCAACTGTCTAATTTTTCTTACTGCATATGCAGCTGAACTTAATCTACCTGAAAGAGCTCTAATGTGGGCTCCCCATTGTAATTTTGAATCTAGAGTAATTCCTAGAAATATAGTTTCTGTAATAGCATCTAGTCTCTTGCCATCAAGTTTTAAATTTAGAGCCAAAATCATCAAATAACTTCTCCCGCTCTGGGCGGAGCGGAAGGGTGTGTCAGACTCTTACTGACTAAAACCCACCCGTATTCCTTCGTGTTGCCTGTGTTGCGGGGGCCTCGGTGACCCATAAGTACCTTCCCGCGACCCCGGCAGGCATCGGCCCTAGTGGACCCCTACTTTGTGCTGACGACATCTCTTTGAGGCGCGCGTGGAATACGACGCGCCGTCGACCCGGGCCTGGTCCTTACCGGACGGTGAGCTACCCATTGCTCACCGTCCGCAAGCCCGCGCCTACGGTGGCCGGAAATCCGCCCGGGATTCCCGACGCCCTGGGCGTCTCCTGCGGCGGCTAGGGGCGAGAGGGCGCGAAACGTGCCTTTCCCTCAACCGTCCCGCCTCCTCCTTCGCGAGCATTACTGCTTCGCAGAAGGAGGTGACGGCTGCCCATGCCCTCTCGCTCCGTACCATGGCCTGAACCAGGGCCGGACGCGAGAGGTCTCTGCCGCCGATCGCCTCCACGAGGACACGACGGTGCTCTGCCCATGCCGGGCAGACCTCCACCGTATGCTCCACCGTGTCCTCTGGGCGATCCACACAGTGGTGACACCCGGACGTTTCCTCCCGCCTTATCCGACACAGGAACCTCCCGAAGCTGCCGTGTCCGGTGAGGACCTGCGTCAGGCGGAAGGTGAGGACGCCGTGGCGCCTCTCCAGCCACTCCTCAAAGAGGGGACTTATCGCCGCAATCGTGGCGTGCCCAGCACTGGGTTGCGACAACCGTAAAATTTAGAGCCACTTGGGGTACATTTGGTAGTGAGAACTTTATAAATTTTGTTTTGTTCGCATTAAGTAAGAGATTATTAGCTGCGTACCATTTCGAAAGAATATCCAGACTATCATTGACGTGTAAGACATCCGGATTTTTTCTATCTATTTAAAAAAAAAAAAAAAAAAATAAGAGAAGTATCGTCAGCGAATAGAATTATATCCGATAAGTTTGCCATCATGTAAGGAAGATCATTAATATAAACTAGAAATAGGAAAGGGCCAAGAATTGAACCTTCAAGAGACCCCGAGGACGTCGCCCCGTTAACGTTTACTTTTTGCTGCCTGTTTGATAGATAGGACAGAACAAGATCAGCAGCTTGTCCACGAATTCCGTAGTGGTGTAATTTACAGGTCAGTGTATTGTGGTCAACGCAGTCAAACGCTTTTGAGAGGTCACAGAAAATGCGAATGGCATCCTGGGATTTCTCCCAGGATTCCAAAATGTGACTGATGAGTTTTATTCCTGCGTCAGTCGTCGACCTACCTTTCGTGAAACCAAACTGGCGACTATGTAAAATCCCATTAGAATTGAAATGTGACAGCATCTGGTCTAGCATGATTTTTTCATATATTTTACTCAATGCTGGTAGCACAGATATAGGTCTATAATTAGAGGGATCACTCTTACTACCCGATTTGAAAATTGGTACTACTTTACTATGTTTCATTAAATCAGGAAACGTACCGCTGTCTAAACATTGATTAAATATGCCTGTTAGGACAGGGGCTATTGTGTCAATGATATCTCCAAGAACCTTAACGGAAATCCCCCATAAGTCTTCAGTTTTCTTTATGTCAAGACTTTTAAATGCCCTCTTAATAGTGACAATAGAAATGGGCTTGAATTCAAAACAAACGCAATAACAGTCAGGGAAAGGTAAACGCAATAACAGTCAGGGAAAGGGACTTTACGGCAACATGATAATCTGAGTCATCCTAATAAACAATCACAGGATATAGATAAATGATAAATGATTTTATTTCTGTAAGTAGGTTTTTACAAACACTTTTACACGTCAAAACATATTTTTTTAAACTAGATGAGGCCGGCGTTTCCTATCTGACTACTCTGAGAAGAAAGGCCGAAACAAACTCTGAGGTTACGGTCTCTTTTAAAGTCCAGACATAATCTTGGTCAGATCATGTGAAGACCATGTCGATTGGTGTCTGAAATGGTCTTTTGATGAAAGAACCACACAGATTGAGTGGACCTGTCCAGTCAGTGCACGCATTTGTCAGTCGTTGTGCAGCTCAACTCATAACTAAAGGAGCTCAACGATTCAACGAACAATACCAAAGAAAGGACATTTGGCTAGGCCGCAAAAAATACTCAAAACTGCCAGACCATAGAAATATCGGAAAGGAAATATGAAGTCATCATACTTATCTTTATGGACGAGAGTTTTATAACTTCTGAGCTATAATAAAATATTTTTACTTCAACCAGTGAATTCGTTCATTTTTTTTTTGCCAGTTCATAATTCGAAATATGTCCGGTCTACTGTGATGCCCACAGCGCGTTCGCGTTGAAATTCTACAAACCGAAAATGAATGAAACATCCAAGTACAAAGTGAGTATATGATTTTTGTAGGAATGTCTTTCCACCTAACCCTGAACTAAAAGTATATTTATTTGTATAGATGAATCTTTGTTCAACACCCTTCCGAAATTCGGTGACCTAAAACCGTCATTCAAAAAGAGAAGGTATTCCATTGAAATAAACGCACTTGGCGATTATGGAAAGCTTCCGATAGGCCGAGCCGATATCCAGCCCTTTATAACCACCACCACATCAATCTACGTCACCCTTTGCGTCAGGGCAGCCAGTATTTCACGCGGACAAACTAATTCCAATCTGTATTGTTTTGTTGCATGACGAAAAAAGTTACCGTTTCATTTGCGAGGTGCGTATAAGGAATTTTGTAGATTCTACCAGACAATATTGTGTAGAACATTGCTTTCATCAATCAAATCTTCAGGTTAATACAAAAACACGTGTTTGAGAATGACTTCAGTATATCTGACGGCGCAGCAAGTGGCGCCGCCCAGTTTTGTTTTTTGAAGAAAAAACGACGTGATAAATAAAGACCGTATTTCAGCTCCGTATCAAATAACTAGAGGATATTAATATTTGAAAGTGCCTTCGCACCCTCTCACATCACTGCCTTGAAAAGGAGGAAACTTGTGTCAGATTTTCTTACACCAATATGTCAGAACCTCTTACATTGATAGTCAGGGATAGGCCGAAATTCGGTTCACATTCGGTTTAATCGAATTTCGGCAGCTTGAATCGAACTTCGGCATTCGGCCGAAATTCGGTTCATATGCCGAACATTCGGCACAAAAATAACCTACTTGCACTATTTTGACTGAATTTAATAGAATTAGAATAGCATTACTGTAAAATAAAATTGTCGCTCATGATCATTAATTATTTTAGTTAGGAACATTGTTAATGTAAACCTTAAATTAAATCAGTTCTTCTTATGAGTCTTGAAAATCTCTGCCTAATTAATTTGACATAAAAATTAGACATACTATTACAAAAATGTAGCAAGCTTTGTATTCTTCTAACAAACATCTGGATTACAATTCGTAAATTGAATACAAAAAACACGTTTTTGGTTCAGAATTTCACAAACTAAACATTCATTAACATCAAGTATTTTTTATTAGATACAATTAAAGGGTATTTTTTTCAACAATCAAATTAAACAAACTTTTCTCATCTATCTACTCACTCATATTTAAAAATGATTAGAGACGTAAAAACACCAAAGACCGCCTTTTCTGGCTGAAGTTTTTTACGTTTTTTTTTCGTATACGTTTCCTGCCTGCGAAAAATGTCGCTCAGAATATACAGAGCTTCCAAGAGACGATAAATATATTCGAGCCAAGTAACTCATGTTAGGGAACTTGTCTTTATTGTTAGCCCACCAGCCATATGGACATAGGTCTTTGAGTAGCAGAACTTCATTAAGATATCTGTCTAGCTCTTGAACCGAAGTTCGGCCGACCTTCGGCCGAACTTTTCATTTTACCTGAATGTTCGGCCAAAGTTCGGATGCGGTTAAAACCACATTAGGCCCATTTCTATTGATAATATTACACTATTATAAAATAAGATTGTCTATAGTTATGTTACAGGTCTCTCTAACAATGTCCAAGACTGTACTTTGTAACTCAGGACCTTGTTTACCAAAATGCAGTCATTTGAACATTAAAACGTGCGACGGTAACGCTAATTGCTTTGGCACCGCTCATAAGCATGTGTGTTCGACATGTTTATTAAAGCGCTAAATTATTTACAATGTAGATTTTAGCTAGTTAGCTGACATTGTTCAGTGACTAGGAAAGGTCTATGGAGTATCCTATTGCTACCGATCACTATGTTATGTCATTGTGTAAAGCCTGAGACATTTAAATACATATCAAATTCCATATGACACTTCTAAAGTCAAGATTTGTGGCAGTCATTTCAAACGGCCCATTTAGAAGAGTTATCCAAGAGAAGGCGATAACAACGCGTATACAGAATAAATCGACATAGTTATCAATTCACATAAACGGTCAATACATTACCCAAATAAGTCAACTTGCACCATCGAGATAAGATCGACGTTTCGAAGCACCGACCAACGAGTTCTTCAGAGCTTTCATATGAAAGGACACTCGGCGAAGAAACCGTTCGTTAAGGATTTAGTATATCATGTGACAAAGTGGTCGTGTCGAAGAAGTTTTATTTTCTTTGTGCGTCCCTTTCTTATTTATATCGTCGTAATAAGTTGTGACGTTGTAAAAAGTTATTCTTTCAACGCTGTAGGTTCAAGTTACGTTGTGTTTTATGAGTCGGATAAGTTTTTTAGTTTATGTTGGTATTTTTAACTACATACAACAACAGCTACTTTTGTTGGTTTTCTGACATTTTTATGTGACATATTGATTGTCATATAATTTTACGGCATTCAAGTTAAAGGTCGACCCTTTGACCCAAAGCTAATCATATTATGGGAGATGGCCAAGTGACACGCACCTTTTAGAATTACGAAATATAAATTAGTTTTGATTAATTATTATAAAAGCAGTTTAACAAGAACTGTTTGTGACAGACACTGTTGATTCAAAGCAATTTACAAAAGACGAAACAAAGACGATTCCAAAATCTCCTTTCATGAAGTTAAGCAATCAAATGCGAAAGCAGGATATTGTTGCAAATTAAATGAAGCCAAACACTTTTGAACAACCAGTGAGAGGAGAAGGAGAGTTGAGGGGCCAACAGCCGAAACAGCTCCTAAACTTGGGCCACCCAAGCAAACCAAAGACCTTGGCTTGGCAACTCTGCCAACTTCAATTAATTGATTCTTGGGAGTATGTATCTTTGAAGCTTCGCTGTTGCTACTTCTGAATTGAGATAAAACGTACTTTGTTTGGTTGAAACCGCAACCGAAATGCGCAGTAGAGGAATTAATATTTAATTTTAATGCATGTTCGTTAGTAGTTCTCCCGTGGTCATAAGTATAATTAAGAGTGGAATTAAGTTAATCATGACATTCGATTGCTGGTTATTGAATTTGCTGCAGTTTTGAAATAACTTTAACATTCAATCCTTTAGTACCACAAGATTTCAATCCCGTGATATCGTCGTTCATATTGCAATTTGTTCTATGTCAAAATTTTTTTATTTTTTTATTTTTAAGGTTGGCTTTAATTTTAATTTTGAACGCGACCGAAAAAGGTTCAATGTCATCTACCAATAGGAAAGCGGCGTTTGAAACTTGCAATATGTCACGTGGTCGACTCGGCAGTAAATCTTATACAGCAAATTGTTCTATGTCAAAGTTTGAGCGGCAACGGATTTTTGCTCTGAGAAAAAAACAAGTGAAAATTATTAATCAAGTTATAAATTGTGCTTTGTTTCTAAGGTAAGTTTATAATTATCATAATTTACGTATCATTGTGTGCTGGTTTTAGTTGGTTTTCGTTAATATCCTGGTTTTAATTACACTTATGATAAATCTTAACCTAATTTTTAACAAAAAGCGCCGTGAGTCCGCTTTTTGACTGTTTTTTTTTGCTGTTAAGCGCTTACGACCTATAGTGACGTGAATCTATTAACAGATAACGTTTATTCATTAAAATAATTTGTTTATTTTGACCTTTTTTGTAAATAATGCCAATAAAACAATAAGACCTATGTTGCAATACGTAGTTACAAACGCGACATAGAACCTTTTGAATTTTGCTTTGGTTTTGTATGCATGGCTTGGTGGTTGATTGTTACAGATGAATAACACAAGAGGAAGTCGGTTAGTACAGTTAGCTACAAGTTCCTCTCAACATCCTCGCCAGCAGCGACTGAACGCAGTGACTGGCCAATTGTTGCAGATGAATAACACAAGAGGAAGGCGGTTAATACAGTTGGCTACTAGTTTGTCTCAACATCCTCGCCAACAGCGATTAAACGAAGCTACTGGCCAGTTGTGTGAAGATGAAACTCTGCAGCAGTGTGACACGTCTAGTGAAGAGGTCTTGTTCGACGAAGGGTCGTCTTCTGACTCGGACTACGTGCCAGAAGAAAGTAGTGTTGGCTTTCCTTCTAATGCATTAGAAGAAAGTACGAGCTCCAACGAAGAGGTCCTTGATGAGGAGACAGGAGTGCTTACTCGTAAGGATACTCACAAAAGGAAACGCAGTCGTAAGGGTCAAGCAGATCAAACAAAATGGAAGAGATTAAGAAACTCTAAGGCTAGGTTACAAGGTAAACAGTATGAAGGTTTTGAGAAGGATAGGAATGGAAAATACAAACAAACACTATTAAGACCAGCTAAAGGCTTACAGGAAAGATGTGGTGGGCATACCGAAGTGAAACATGGGGGACCGAAACAAAGGTTTGAATGTGAAATGTTAACCGAAGAAGAACGAAAACTTATTTTTGATTCTTATTGGGCACTGAGTTCTTGGGAAGCTCGCAAAGTATACGTCCGAAGTTTAGTAAGTGTATATGCACCGCAGCATCGACGTTCTTCAAGCGTAGATTCTAGGTAAGACAAAGCATTTAAATATTTCCTATCTTTGAAAGACAATGCTAAGAGAGTTCATGTTTGTAAGCAAATGTTTATGAAAACTTTGTGCATTGGCCAAAGACAACTGAGGGATTTTGTGTTCCTAATAAAGATGCGACAGAAAGTTCAATTATCTCTCAAAATGGTAATGAGTGTAATGCAAGGACTCAAAATAATACATCCGATTCAATTCGAGAATTTCTCGACAGTCTGCCGAAAGTAGAGTCCCATTATTGCAGATCGTCTTCCTCAAAATTATATTTAGAACCAATCTGGAATAGTGTTCATGGTGATCTGTATGCTGAATATAAAAAATTTTGTTCAAATAACAATAAGAGACGATATTGTGTTGCGACGTTCGAGAGGAAGTACCGCGAGCTTAATTTGTCTATTTTTAAACCCAGGAAAGACCAGTGCAACAAGTGCTTAGCCTACAAGAATGGTAATATTAATGAAGATGAGTACAGGAGTCACTTGAAGAAAAAAGAAACAGCAAGACAAAGTAAGGAGAATGACAAAAACAATACTGAAGATGATGTATTAGTATACACTATGGATGTCCAAGCGGTACTTCTGTGCCCAAGAATCCAGGCATCAGCTGTTTACTATAAAACAAAACTTAAAGTTCACAACTACACACACTATAATTTAAAAACAAAAGAAGTGATTCGCTATCTATGGCACGAGGGAAGTGGTGGCTTAGACAGTGATGTCTTTACGTCTATTATGATGAAACACCTAAAGGCAGAACTAGAAAAGGCACCAAATACCAAAAAAAATATTCTGTGGAGTGACGGGTGTGGTTCCTTGAATTCCGAAAAAACCGATCCTTGAATTTGCTCATGCTCTAATTGAATCGTCAGTCGAAAAGAACATAATCATCGAACAAAAATACCTCGAAGTTGGGCACACCCAGATGGAGGTCGACTCGATACATAGCAGCATCGAAAGAAAGTTGCCACCTCATCGAGATATTTTCATACCTGGAGACTACATCAATATAATAAAGAGCGCAAGAACCAAGCCTGAACCGTATAAAGTAGTTTGTCTAAGCTACAGTGATTTCAGCAGGTGTGAAGGTGGTAGATACTCCAGCATTCGACCAGGAAACAAAAAGGGCGATCCACTTGTAGTCGACATTGTAAGCCTGCAATACAGTCTAGATGGCATCATACGGTATAAATTGGACTTTAATGACGACTTCAAAGAATTACCGCGACGCTCAAACAAAAACTACACACGAACTGATAATACTGCCCTTTATCAATCATTTTTCCCTATTGACACCACAAAATTTATACATTTACAAGAATTAAAACCAATGATTCCTAAAGATTATTACCCTTTTTATGACTCCTTGGAACATAATTGTTCAGATCCTGATGCCTGTCCTCATAAACGAAATAATTAGTATGCAATGGTCTCATTGCATACTAATTATTACATTCGTTATATCACCATCATCATCATCACCTTCTTCATTTTACCCTGCCATTTAAGTATAATTTGTGAATTTTAAAATAAGTTCAATTTAATTTTGTTATAAGGTAACAACATTAAAGTTTGTCAAGAAATTTACGTCAATTTTGTTGTTTATTTTTCTTAACTATATATATTTTTGATTGTTCGTATTTTAATTATAAAAACTTGAATAGATACTAATACTGTTATTTGAAATTATCTGTGTATTATTTCATACAAATACTATCAATAAGTTATATGTCACAAATTTTACGTCAATTATAGGTACAATAGGTTCTATGTCATATTTCTAACAAAACATAATTATTTAAGGAAATTTCAAAATGCACATTTAATAGAACACAATAGTTAGGAAACATTAGTTAAAAAACATTTTGGTGTCATACAAGATTTTTTCCAATACGCTGTTTTTTTACTCTCCTGTAAACTTGTCATTTTTGACATCTAACTAATTGCAATATGAACGACGATATGATCAAATAGAATGAGAAACTTGGTAATGAAAATTGTTCCTGTTGTTCTTTAACAATGATCATCTTCAAGTCTACTAGACGAAGTTACGCCCAGACAAAATTCCCGAGCAACTTCGAATTCCAAATAACAATAAAATTATGTAGTAGGTATATTTACTTCAACTTACAAGAATCATCATCTGCCTAGCCTTTTCCCAACTATGTTGGGGTCGGCTTCCAGTCTTACCGGGTACAGCTGAATACCAGTATTTTACATGGAGCGACTGCCTATCTGACCTCCACAACCCAGTTACTGGGTAACACGATACCCCTTGGTAGCTAGACTTACGAGCTTCTGACGACCCGTAACAACTTTACTGTCAAAGATCTACAAATGACAGCCGGGAACAACTGCTTAACGTGCTTTCCGAGGCACGGAGGGGTCTTGGTATGTAAAGATGGTCACCCACCCACGGACCGACCGCGGCATGCGTAGCTTTACCTGATCGATCGAGAGGTGCGGCTGTTATTACTTAGCCACAAGCCCAACTTACAAGAATGTTAAATACAAATACCAGCAGGCACGTAGGAGTTATTCCAACACATAATCAACCAAGCGACATCATTAGAACCCCGAACATGCGCGTCCTCAGGTTGATTAAAACGTAAATACATATTTAAGCAGCACGTGAGTATGCGACCTTCGCAGGGTTACTGGTGACCTTAAAGAGTTGCCTTTGTTTTTACGCACGATCGGATTCAATCCAATGATCTGTGAATGTATGTTAAGATTTCTTGAGCTTTGTGCATTATTTCGTAAGTGTGTTAGGACTATTTTTGGAGCATCCAGAAGTGCTGTTGGTATTTTTTCATTGAGCTGAATATCCTTATCTTCCAAACACGTGTCGCCATTTGACCTTCGCTGGGCTACCGGTGCCCTTACAAGCACGTGTCGCAGTTTGACCTTCGCAAGACTACCGGTCCCTTAAAGGATCGCCTTTGTCTGTAATGATTCTGGCTACATTTGGTTTTGAGGTTAAATTTTAAATGGATAATTTTATTACTGTATCTAAAAGATTTGTGTCCTAGTAGCTATATGTAGGGCAACTATATTTTGATCTTGGCAGGACTTGTGCCCTTAAAGGATAGCCTTTGTCTTTACGCACGATCTCATTTAATTCAATGATCTCTGCTACCTTTGTGTTTGTTTAGTTAGAATAGTAATTGGAGCTTAAGCATCGACATTGAGGCCAAATTGGAATGTATAAATTGATTTGTGACTCAGAAGGATTTGTGTTTAATTAACATTCGTAGACAGGACACTTCGCACGCGTCTTAAAAAACTAAATATTTGCCTGACTTAATGCCATTAATGTCGCTCTAGCTAGGCACCTTTTGTTTCTTAAACCCATGAACCTATAGGGAACATTAAATAAAACCAAAATTGATAATTCTCATTCGACCAACACGTAACATCTACAAGGGAAACCACATCGCAATCGCAATAATAATATTTCAAAAAACGGCCAACTGCGAGTCGCACACGAAGGTTTCCGTACCGCCGTACAATATTTAGCAAAAAAACGCCAAAAAAACACGTGTTTTTTTTTTTCGACATTTTTATTTTAAACTTATTTTATTTTTATTTTTTGTTGTTATAGCGGCAATAGAAATACACAATCTGTGAAAATTTCAATTACGGTTCATGAGATACAGGCCTGTGACAGACAGACGGACGGACGAACAGCGGAGGCTTTTTTCTTTTTTTTTTTGAGTAGGAAATTATCAAATAACTGCTCCCGCTCTGGGCGGAGCGGGAGTGTGTGTCAGACTCTTACTGACTAAAACCCACCCGTGTTCCTTACGTTGCCTGTGTTGCCAGGGGCCTAGGTAACCCTATCGAACTTTCCCGCGACCCGGGCAGGCATCGGCCCTAGTGGACCCCTACACTTGTGCTGACGACATCTCTTTGAGGCGCGCGTAGAACACAACGCGCCGTCGACCCGGGCCTGGTCCTTACCGGACGGTGAGGTACCCATTACTCAAAGTCCACAAGCCCGCGCCTACGGTGGCCGGAAATCCGCCTGGGATTCCCGACGCCCAGGGGGACAGCGGAGGCTTCACCTGGAGGCCCACCTTCTGGTATGGAACCCTAAAAAGATTATATGACCCTCACAGTCATAATTATAAGAACACGTGCCAATTTGACCTTCATAGGGCTACTGGACTACCAGTACCATTAAAAGACCGCTTTTGTCTTCATGCACGAATAAATCTGATCCCTGATTCCTTTGTGTTTATTCAGAATTCGGTAATTTGAGCGTAGCAATTGAATCCCAATTTACTGTCAATATCATAATGACGGTAAATTGGGATTCAATTAGAATTCTAATTCGAAGAATCTGTTTTTGAGTACTGGATTTGTATTTAATTACATTATCTTTGAGGTGTAAATTGAATACAGAGCCTGAAGCGATTTATTTATTTGATCTGTTACTAAGAAAACGCTTCATTATGGGACTGGTAACGTTTACAGGGTACACGCGCACGCATTTAAAGTCAGGACAATTATGAATTTTGGCAAAAACAACAGCATTTCTCAAGATCGTTTATAAGCATAATGTGAAACTGTGGCTAGTCCCATTCCTATTCAAGCTAGTAAAAAACAGGAAACCTATAAACCCATCCTGTCGTAAACCCTAGCCTAGACTGTTTTACGACAAATAAAGCTCAAAGCAACCAACCCAATGTACCGTAGGCACGTCAGACTGGATAACTGGCCTACGGTCACCGTATTAGCCGACGCGCATGATTGCCCAATATATTGCCAGCCTAATAGAGGCACTTCATCAATATGGGACCGAAGCTAGGTAAACCACGGGCCCTAACAACTCTATATCAAAGATATTCATACCATCGATTTTGAGATTAATCTTAAAGAATTCGTCCAGACGTATAGCTGAATATTGTCTACAATACCTCAAATTGCTTGTCAGCATTAATTTTGAAATAAATCAATGGTAAAGATGAGGATTAAGACGCTGACAACACCTAAACCACGGTCACTGTCAGACTGCATAGAAAAGAAAGAGAAGCGCGATGACACAACGCTTGTAATTTATTGCAAAATATGAAGCAATTTATCTATTTACCCAAAATTGAATTGAGTAATCGAAAATAAAAAACAACCAAGTTCTGCATTAAAATACGACGTTCTTGTTATTAATTAATTAAATACGTAACGTATGTTGACATTTAATATAGATATTTTGGATTGGAAGTCAAGGTAAGAGGTTAGTTTAACGTTAGTTTGTATCGAGATTTTTGTTTCAAAACGTGTATTGATAACAACCAAGTTCGGAGAAATATGTTCAAAATGATGTTATATTTTTTCCGCTACCACAAACTACACAGATTTGGCATTTTTTTTTTCTTAAGACTAGTCTATTTTGGTCATTTGCCTCTTGTCAGCGCCTTAATGTCATGTACTATGTTTGACCAAAACACGATTCCAGAAAAAAATTCTTTAAAAAAAAATACAAAGTTACCTCCAAACCAAACAATAAACCGCTAGTATTAAAACTAACTTTAAATTAGATCGTGAAATTTTGCTTAATAACTGAACTAAATTTAGAGCAGATACTATGCTATTTTTATTTTTTTTAATTACCATTATTTTAGCCGTAAATAGAAATTATCTAAACTATCGGCGCCTTGGAGCCTTCTCTCCTTAGAGCTAACTTAGTCTCGCTTGTTCGCGTTACCGCGAGCAATAATGTGCGAGCAAGATAAAGAGGGAGGTAGCGCTGAGGTATTATGGACTCTTAAATAAGCATCTACACGTAATTGGAAAAAGTAAAACTAGAGTCACTCTCTGCTTGTATAGTTGATTTATCTGGAGATATCTTTGTTTATTTGGGACTTTAAATGAACATAGAAAAAAAGAAGCCTACTTCGGAGAATATTAAAATTGATGGTGCCTCAGCAGCGGGTAATGAAATAAAATAATCAAATCGTTCCGCCGCCATATTTGACGTTGATGATTTCAGCTCAGCTGGGGAGGCGAGAAAAGCTTTTACTGTCTTTGCACAACTCACAAGCGACCAAATCAGTTTTTGTAAAATGTGAATTAAAAGAATGTTATTCAGAATTCTTTATTTGTTTTCCTTGGTGTCGTTATCATACTTTAAACGAAAATCTATCAAAAGGACTTTAGCTAATTCATATACAAATAGAATCAGTAGGTCCTAGTGTACCTACGTTTCATGATTCTTTCAGTTCATACAATGAATAAATTTTACCACCTTCTTCCTGTTAGTCTTCTACTAGTTTCAACAAAGTCCGTTCATAAGAATATTCTGTAATGTGTTCGCATAAATGAAAATTAACAATGAGCCACATAGGTACACAATATTACCACCCATGCCATGTGGAGAGAAACATCACACTCTACGGCGTCCATATTAATTTTGTCGGCCATTACCGTCGAAGACGAGGTTCCCCGAACGTTAGCAGCGCCAAATGTGAAGGCAACACCGTCGTAAAAGTGCCGATGAAAGTTCACGGCTTATTTGCACTTAGCTGATTATATATACCTACAAGTGTTATAAGCTTTAAGGGCTTATGGAGGAATGGTACGCGTCAGAATAGTTTCCAGAACAGTAGAGGGTTTGTTTTCGCGTTAAGTTGTAGTTTCTGTTTGCTGGTAAATGTTTTCATTGCCAGGCTTAGCACTTAACAAAGGGTCAACCCTTAAGTTATTTCACCCTTGATAACGATGCAGGACAATCATGTGAATATCTTTTACTTAGAACTAGACGACGATATTGTACCGTAGTAAAAACTATCTAATTGACTAATACTAAATAGGCTCTGCTGGTCGAGTTAGAATTAATAACAACGGAAGAGGCAAAATCGTCAACAATATCAAATGCGTAATAAGTTTCAAACTATCTCAAATATTCACCAACAACAGAAAATGGATCAAAGTAAAAGAAAAACTTCCTAACAAAATCAAAACGAACAGAAATAACAATTTGTAACTTATTGACACGCCCTAATTTCTATCACACGACAGTTCTCTAAGTCATGATAATACAGTTATAGAAACGATACTTCCTAGGAACAGAAATAGACTTGCGTACAAGTACCAAGTACGTCTGCTCTGAATATTTATTAGTTTCTCGACACTGCACTCCACGGTTATACCAACCGGTTTCCTTAAAGATGTTGAATTATGCACTGAACTGTTGCGATATTGAACTGGATGGCTTTGGAAGGTATATTTGCTAAAGGCTTCGTTCGAATGTCTAATGAAAGGCAGATTTAGAAAAGGGAAAGTGATGTAAAATGAACATAAGAATATTATTGTTCTATCAAGTAGAGTTTTATTTATTCATTATTGGCACATTCATTTGTTTTTACAGGTGGGAACCCAATAGAACAATGTAGTCACAATTTCCACAATCAGAGCCATCACCCGAAAACCAATTAGACACCATCACCAATAAAAAAAATATCTTTTTAAACTCTCCTATTTTGACTGACAGGGTCCAAATTTATACTTGTCAATTAACGTGGATGATTAACTAACAAGTCCCAAATAACGACTCTGAGTAGCAGCACAAATCATACAAAGGCCAATATGTTAAGTGTCACCCTCTGGAATTCCGCCAAAGAGCAAGTAAAGATATCCAATCGCAGAGAAACGCTGTTGAGTATCTTTATTGCCGGCCCTTTGAAAGTTTTACAAGTTTGTACGGGCCACCTGGACTTTAAAAATGGCCTCTCTCGCCGCAGCCAACTGTTTGGAACGAGCAATCCCAAAGATTCTAGTATTTGCGGATTATTCAGCATACCACAAAAAACCATTAAAAAATATTTTATCAGTGCGAAATTGCGCCTTACCTCCAACTTATAGTAACCGACCATCCTAATTACAAAGAGGGTTGGATACATAAGTGGATAGAATGGATAGACGCCAAATTTCTTCACATAAAGGAACCGGATAATTTATTTTGGATGTTTTCTACCATAAGATAATACTTCGTTGCAATGGATTACAGATGATAGCTACTTCTAACTAAAGCATTATAAAGCGACTTCACAGCTGCTGTGACAGTAAACTCACGGGTATCACGCATTACAAATCCAAGATTCCTGAAGGTTTTTTTCTTATACACCTGTACAATATGTGTGCGAAACGACAAATCTTCTACCCGCGGTATCGCATGCCCGTCCTGCGTCTATGTTATATTCATGAAACTCAAAACTCAAACTCAAACTCAAAGCATTTATTTCAATTAAACCATTTACAGGCGCTTTTGAATTGTCAAGGAGTCGGTCAGTTAGAAATATGAAGCTAGTTGCCCATTCCAAAGCTTAGTAGGTACCTATGGAGAAGAATGGGCAAGAAACTCCATGGACACTCTTTTAAATTAAATTAATACATAAAGATTAGTACAAAAATAATGTTGAAATTATAACTAAATGTGAGGACGATTTAAAATAAAAAACGCATCCATAGTAGCAAAAGAAACAAAAACAATTTCTAAATAAAATAATTACAAATAAGCCGAGGAAGCTAAGAGGTGACCAGTCCCAACTGACGGCGCCCGTTCACGAGCATGACGCATGGATCAGCACCATTCAGCTCAACCATTTTGAAGGGAGCTAAATGATGTCGGGGAACCACGGCCCGCGTAAAAGACATCACGTTACACTTTGACACATTAAAGAGTAGCTGTGTCACAGCGCGACTGATTGGTAATCCGCATGAACAACTTCAGATCGTCGGCAAATAGTAAGCAACCAGCATATCTCACAATTTCAGAAAGGTCATTTACCATTATAATAAATTCCAATGGTTCGATGATGAGATGGAAGTAAAATATTCCTTCACTTTTCTGTTTTCCTTCGCTCCCATCAAAGCTGCATTACTTCATAAGTCCGCTATCTGTTGTAACAAGAATACTTTCGAGCCATCTTTTCATCTCCATCTCTCTTTACATCTCCAAATCTTAATATTCCATCACATCTTTCTTCCAAAAAACACTATTTTCTTAACGCGTTGCTACTTCTTTCCTCCGTCATCCCTTGGTCCACCACACCTCAACAACGCAATGATAAACATTCTAGCCGAAGACGTAAATATTACATGTACGGAACTCGCGAGGAATGAAGATACGCATTTAGATTTAATTACACGACCCTTGTTTACGTTCGAGACCGAAGAGGTGCGGTGCGGTGGGAGACGCACCTAATTTGAATAGGAATTCCTATTTCCTTGACTTTAGGAAGTAGGTATACATTGTATTGTTTATCTGCAGTACTGTTAATTTGTTTGGTTAGGATTTTGGGTAATGATTGTGAATTATATAGCAAATTATTTAATAAGGGATTTCTTGTTTGTGCAAATGTAACACCAAATTTAGGTAATATCATAAAAATCTTGACTTTTTGGTCAAGGCGGTTATTAGCTAGTGCTAGCCACACTACATTGCTTCAACTAACTTCGTGTGTCATAAAATCTTCGAAAGCTGTCAATGTTGGAAAAATCCCAGGCCGTTTTCTGTTAATCGCAAATCTCCTAACTAAACCTGTTAAGGCCCGCGCGACACCGATTCGGAGTCAAACAAAGGAAATCAATTGTGTTAATTCAAATCAATCAATCAATCATTAGCTGTCCTTGGCCAATTAATAGCAATACACACAAAACGAGAATGATCCAGCGTCACGAAATAATCCATGAATCATTTAAGATTAACCACTCACTTAAATTCCTCTACCAACCACAAAGCTGTATTCATCATCCTGCACTACAGAACAACAAACAATACAACATGCTAGGAAGCTCGTTACGTATTGGTTCCCATCAATTAGAAGATAAGGCACACTTGATTGATTCACTGGCTCAACAAAGGGTGCGTTTACGCCGTCAAGATCGATAACCCCTGCGTGTTCAAGTTATCTCTTGTATAATTATAGTGAATTATGAGTTCGGAAGAATGCATATATGTCAGTTTATCTGTGAACATTAAGAAAGTTTATTTATGCTTGGTTTCGCTTTTGGGGTCAGCAGTATCAACCTTAACACCCATTCATTCAAAATGATCGTGGTTCAAAAGACATCCCCAAAATCTCGTACGCTCCATAACATAAACATAACAACATGATAAATTGATAATATGGAGATCCTTTATTAAGCGGGTACTTTGATATGAGTATGATTAAGTTATCTGAAATAAATGAATTTTAATTTGAATTTGTATACCGATACCAAAGTAATGTACTCGTAAGTTAATGATCTTGAAAATGAAGGAATATCGCTACATAACAGAACTTAATCATTTTAAATCAGAAGCATCAGAAATAGAGGTAAGTAAGTCGTTACTATACATCATTTTCCAGTTAAAGGACAAATCCATACTGAAAGACGGTTGAAAGAAAAAGCCTAGTTGACAAACGAACCAGAAATATGTTCATTTTATACGTCTCAAAAGCTGGTTGGTCAAGATTGTAAGAAGCTTATGTCCCTTTCAGCTAAGGAAGCCCTTTGTGTGTCGAGGACCATTAATAAAAGGCAACTACTTAATATTTAGCTGGACCGTCTGGACCTTTGTGATTATGTGTACCTTCTGGACAAAAAAATAAAGTAAAGATAAAATATCACCTCACATATACTCGTCAGTATGTCAGATGAAACCAGCATTTCAATTTCATTAAAACATCAAAAAAAAAAACCGGTAAATGGAATTACTAAAATCTGTATTTTATTTTTCAACCAGACGTAGATGGAATCGCATCGAACAAATCTGATTAACGGGTGTCGGCTCAATATTTATGGCGATACCGAATACAATAAATCTCTGGTTGAAAAATTCATCATCATATCAATACGTATCTTAATGATGAACATGGCCCCCTCCTGGAGCTACAACAAATAAACTTAAAGAACTCTGGTCAAAATTAACACCTTTTATCGAAGGTCAGTGAGAATTTATAGCTTGGGTACGCAGAGAATAATAAATACTACATAGGTAATACTCTTGACATAATCATGATTCACGTAAAGGCGTCTTATACCCATACAAATAAAATAGGCGTCCTATTAATTTCCGAATAACGCACAGATAATGCATTTGAGTTACTACAATTAAATAATGGATTGATCAGCTCAGGATGGATGAAATGGTCGCGGGAGTGGTCACCGAGGCCCCCGCAACACAGGCAACGGAAGGAATATGGGTGGGTTTTAGACAGTAAGAGTCTGACACACCCTCCCGCTCCGGCCAGAGCGGGAGAAGTTATTTGATGATTTCCCATACAAAAAAAAAAGGATGGATGAAATGGCAACAAGTTACAGGAACAACTTGCGACCCACGGATGCCCCCTTCAAGTTAAAGGGGAAAATGTACTAGTCCGTGATAAGGCGTCTCTTACTGTATGGATCGGAATACTGGGCTGTGAAAGAGATTGGAATGAATGAAGTGACGAAAATGGATAAAGTAAGAAATGAGTATATAAGGGCAAGTTTTAAAGTAGCGCCAGTGACAGAAACGTTGAAATGAAATCATTTGGCTTGGTAAGGGCACATGCCCTTACCAAGCCAAATGATTCATCACATGATGAGGAGGGAGGAAACGCATGTGACTACAAGAGTGATGAATATAAATGTTGATGGATGAAGAGGTAGAGGAAGACCAAAGAAAAAATGGATGGATTGTGTGAGGAATGATATGAAAGAGAAGGGAGTGAATGATAGCGTGACGGCTGACTGGGGAGAATAGAAAAAGAAAAAGTGTTGCGCCGACCACAAGTAACATGGGACAAGGGCAGGAAGATGATGATAAAATAATGGATTGATGAATGAATGAATATCAATCAAATAAAATCTTTAATCAGAAGCACCTCGATTATGAATATGATAAAAGATTTTTATTTCTGTAAGTAGGTTTTTACAAACACTTTTACACGTCAATCATATTTTTAAAACTAGATGAGGTCGGCGTTTCCTATCTCACTACTCTGATAAGAAAGGCCGAAACAAACTCTTTTAAAGTCCAGACATAATCTTGGTCAGATCATGTGAAGGCAATGTAGACTGATGTTTGAAATGGTCTTTTGAGGAAAGAACCACACAGATTGAGTGGACCTGTCCAGTACGTGCACGCATTTGTCAGTAATCGTGCAGCTCAACTCAGAACTTAAGGAGCTCAACGATGCGACGAACAAAGAAAGAACATTTGGGTAGGCCGCATAAATTACTCAAACTGCCAGACCTTGATAAAAACTATTTTAAATTAACTGATTACTGAGCAACTGAAACTTTATATAGTCATGGTCTATATTAGTTTTTCAAACAAAGTGAGTAGGTAAGCTTAATAACGTTGAATCGATAGCCTAGTTTTAGTTTAACGCCCTTAACCTACAAATGTGGGTTTAATTCATTGTTTGTTTGTTTTTATTGTCATGGTGTTTGTCTTGCATGGTAAACATAATTTTAAAGGGGGTAAATGTGGATGTTATTAATGTTGACATCCGTTCCAAGCCATGTGTTCGGTGGGTGATTCATCATAACATTTTGTCACGCCCACGATTCGAACGGTGGGTGTACTGTCGTATACGGAGATGGTGTTATAATCGTTATGAAAAAGAAACCTAAGGGATGATATTTTATTCCAGTCTCTGGCAACGAAAAACACGGTACCTAGGGAAAAAGAAAACATTTGAAAAAAGAACACGCCTTAGAACTCCTTAAAAAAGTATTTATAAGGAACTGGAAGCCGCGTGATTAAATCTACGAAGCAGTACTTTACAGCACTTGCGCAACATAAACAAGTTGAACTTTTTCTTACAATTCCAAATAGAGAGTCGAAAGTCAGAAGAAATGTGCTAAACAAATTATAGCGAAAGCCACGCAATCCAGAATCTATTAGAATGTTGGACTGCCTCCAACCCACCCTGTAGTTAGTGACAGCTTATTGAATGCCGTTCAGAATACAAAACTGGTTCAGGGTTACTGGAACACGAGTAAGACAAATTGGAATAGCACAAAAAATCTTTTACTTTCAAAGTTTGTCTTGGTAAAACAATAATTGCAATCGATGAAAAAGTTTTAGGAAGGACCATTTGGCTTTAATCCTTGGTCCTTGGCGACACAAGTATAGGTAGTTGATTTACTTATTCTACTTTCATGTACTCCGAATAGGAACGACATTTTAATGGTGATTAGAGAGGAATTCATAAACCTGATGTGTGTCACACGCCAACAGAATCTGCCAATAAAGACAATTACAATCTGCAATTACAAACTCAAGTCGGTTCTGAACAAGCCCATGGTAGGCCGCAGCCGTTTATTTCAATATGCGGGTTATTGAATATGCAACACTATAAACTGCTCTGGAACTTCGCATCAAAGTAATGGCACCCACACACCGCTAAAGCTCTTCGGATGCACTTAAAACAAACATTAAATGCAAAACCGGAGCTACTAAGAATGCAAAAGTCATTTGGACTTCACTTAAACGATTATTGCGAGCCGTTTGCGTCCCGTAGACTAACTAAGTGTCCATTATGTGTTCTTTTTTACTTGCATAGTAAGGTTATACATTGGGCTAATCCGAGGTGGAACTTGGAATTTGTGATAAGCCAATGGGTTGAAAAAGTGCAACGGTGTAGAAAGGTAATATAAACGCTGTAGTTTCCTTGGTGATTTAAATAAAAGGGCTAGTAGATTGTAGACGGAGAGCTCAATTTATGTACGAGTACATACGAGCAAGTTGGAAGCAGGAGCTCAACAGGGAATTGTTTAAACAATTGAAAATTATGACATGATACTGTATCTTCCTTAAGTGTTGTAAGGTGTAATTTAGAAATGCAAGAAATGAAACAAGGAATTTGTTAACACAGGCATACAATTACAGTGCAATAATCTGGTTTCCCTTAGCAACTGCGCAGACCGACGGCAATTACTTCATGTAAAAGCACAAGCTTAGAAATAATGGTTCGCTTTACAACGGATGCAAAACCAGCTCTTAAAACAATGCGGGCTTTGGATTTAAGATCAGGAAGATCTTACAAAGTCTACCAACTTAAAATAAAGGAGTTATTTCCTTTAATCATATTCAAACTAACACCACATATTATAGCACATAAATATTTGATGAGGCAGAAATAAAATCACGACAATATGAATAGATTGTCGTGAGGAAAGATTTGAGTATGAGCGGGGTTGATTAGAAGAGTAGGGGAAGACCAAAGAAACAATGGGTGAACTGTGTGGAAGATGATATGGCTAGAAAGGGGGTGACTACCGAGATGACGACTGGTATAGACTAGTAGGGAAGAAAAACATATGGCGCCGGCTTCAAATTAAATACACAAATTAGGGCAGGAGGATGATAATGTCCTTTAATAATATTCAAACTTGCACTACATATAGCACAGAGATATTTGATGAGGCAGAAATTAAACCAAGCCAACATGAATCCTAATCCTAACTAATATTATAAATGCGAAAGTAAGTTTGTTTGTTTGTTACACTTTTACGCTAAAACGGCTGAACGGATTTGGGGATGCAATTTGAATTAGGACATAGGTTTTTATCCCGATATTACCACAGGATCGAGATTTATGCGAGTAAAACCGCGGGGCGCAGCTAGTAGATAATAAATCTAAGTAAGGTCTAGTTGAACGTCCTTTTATGACGCATACAACTTAAAGACTCCGTTTATAAACCGGAGTGTGATAGGTTACGGTGGTTCAAAGCATTTTAACTATAGGAACTGTAAATACGAGTATATATAATATTTCATAGAATTTAGCTCACGTTGTTCTGATTAAATAACTTAACGAACAACTGGGGTAATGTTTTCTATAATGTCGCTTTGGTTTATGTTTTTGCTAACTAGGTATGTTTAAGGTTTCTTGTATTTTATGTGGGCTATTTGTACACAGTCTTGTTAACTACATTGTTCAGGCATGTTTATACGAGTAATAGCCTTTCTGTGAAGTTTAATTAACCATTTGAACTTTTTACATTTTTGTGTTTATTTTACTTAGGCTTTCCCAATCCCAACATTTTTCAATTCGTTAAATCCATTGAACGGTTAACAAAATGTACGTCACAAGTGGTAAGGTCTGTTCTACCAAAAGCTTATTATATTGCTTTCTCAGTTTTAACTTCATCTAGAAATTGAGCTGTCCTGAAAATGAGCTGCTCAGAAAACCACAAACGTGTAACTGTGTTAAGGTAGGATAGGTTTCTCTTGCAGTGAAATTCTGTGGCACTGCGAACTCGTCTTTTAGGGCTGCCTTAGATTGAATTTTCGTAACATTGTACTGGATTTTTGAAGTTGAATCTTATACGAAATTTTATTCTGCTTATTGACTTTACTGTTATCATCTTCGTCACATTCATAGTAAAATAAGCAGAAATAAGATTCCTGTGAGCACAACAACCGGATTATGTGTTTCACAAAAATGCAAATTCTGCAAGTTTGAATTAATGTCAGGAATTTTCAACTGGTGTTTGTTCGGTCTGTCAACCCTAATCTCTCGACGCTTTCCCAGCCTTTTATTTTATACAGCTTTTAGATCTAGCTCTGTCTCGTGCCTCTTTAAACCCTGTGCGAATGTTGATGTTTTTTTTACTGCTGTCGGATTCTACATACAGTGAATGGGGAATTGAAGATAGTCCTTTTCAGAATGAAATGCAAAACGGTTATATTTTTGCCTTTTCGCTCGTATTTCGTTAAAGTTGGTCATGTCTTTTACAAAAATGTGCAATAACATAAAGGAGGATGACGCCACTTGATATGGCTGCTTATTTAACCTTGTAAGAACTTAGAGAGGCTTTCTAAAAACTCAAGCCAAAGAAATTATGCGACGTTGCAAAGAGATCGTACTAATTAATGCTAGAGTAGAGAGCTTAGACTAAGTACATTACTCCAAGTTACGTAGCAACTATTAAGTAATATATGCTCAAAGTGCTAACAGCAGCAACAATTTAACATAATAATGTAATCTTCACATGTTTACACCATACGGGAGCAGCACCCGATGATTATGAGAATGACATAATACACATCATTAACACACCTCTATTAATTTAACTAATTTAATAATGATACCAAAGCCAATAAAGACACAAATAATGAAGCAGTAACAATACCATTCACATGTTGGACACCTACGCTAACCGACAAATGACTCAAATATAATAGCAGACAGAAGGGTTTAATACGCTCATTCAAACGCGAAAAACATTCACTTTGTGAGAACAAGATTGACAGTGAGAAAAAAGTAGTTATTGGGTGTGATGAAACAGATGACAGAAGTTGTAGTAACCGTTTCTTTGTATTTGATGAGGATGATTTGTACCTAAAACAAAACAAAACATTTGTTAATAAAAACATAAGAGAGCTGACTAATGTGTGGGATGAGATATTTATAAAAATTGGGACAGGACTTTAAAGAAAGCTTCGTTCGTTTGGTTTTTCACTGTTTTCAGCAAACATATGTGGCAAGCCATAACGTAAAAAAGGATGACGATAAAAAGTTTTACTGCTGCTACCATTTTAAATCCCCAATTCCCCAACACCAGCCTCAGCACAAAAGAAACATCGGTACTAAGAATTAAGTTGACAAGAAATAACAAGAACGTATTAAGAGGTTAACCCAACAATGTCGATTAATCCCTGGAGCAGCTTACGTTAAATTGCTTTAAGCAATTAAAACATCTATAACCCTTAATTGCTACAGACCGCAGACTGGCTGTGTAAACTCAGTTCAAGAAAACAGGCCCTCTCCATCACACTTGACGTTGGCACACGTAAAATGCAAATATTATTGCTGGCATCGCCCCGATTTGTAATCGATTCTATAATCGCACATATTGAGTGATATCGATGTTTACTCGCGAGGTATCGATTAAATCAACGCTCAGCAAGATATACATTATTGCGATACAAAATTCAATTCAGTTTGTTTTGTTCTGTCTCTGGAAAACTTGTTTGCGTATTTATAGTTTTCGAACTTTTTATATTGTATTTTTTTCCTCTTGAACGCCAGTCGAAGATAGTGTTCGTGAATCAATATCATAGCTTGGAAGAATTTTCAACAATCGTATCTTTCAAACATCGCGGTACTATAAACTACATAAAATTCAATATGAAACAACACGCATAAAAGCTACAACGTTCATAGCAACAAAGGTAAATTTGTTTACTACGAACAGTTCCAGAGAGCACATAAAATTCTCGAAACAGAATAATAAAAGAGATCATAAAAAATAATACTTGTGTTATATAATCCAGAATAAGTTGCCTGAATAAAGCTTTAAATAGACGAAATAGTTTGTTGTTTAAAATGTTTAGTGCTTCCAAACAATGAATTTTGGCGGGTAAATTACCTAAAGATAAAATTCCTCAGAGGGTAGTGACATGTGAAATAATTTCTGGCTTGCTTACACAAACGCCTTACATATAATATCGTTAGTAGAACCTCGCTAGCATAATACTCGTACGGAATAACAATGAGAACATCGAAGTAATAGTTTTAGTTTTAGTCCAGCTAAAGTATGCAGCATTATAATATGATGTACATTATATACCTCCTGTATTTAGCTTTGAAATATCTGCACGAGTTATCTTTTGACTTAGGCTTTAGTTTAGAGATGCAGTATAACAGCCATATTTTTAGACAGGATGTGATAATATCAGTATGAATTAAATGAAACTATTCCGGCGAAATTACAATGTTCATTCAGGTCGATTAATGTAAAAAGTATCACCCACACAGAACCCCTGTGTTCGTTTACGTAGGTGTAACAGCAAACTTCGCTTCGCATTATTACAGTTTCCATTTAGAATTCGTGTACCTTTGTACTTCAACTATGTAACATGAAAGGGCACTGGAAGGTATGGCGGGTGGGAGTAGGACATATCCGAGGGAAGAGGCAAAAGTAAATTAAGGTATTAGTAGTGAATAAACTCAAACTGATTGTTATGACGAAGATAATCGTTTATGAAGAGACTACCAAGACCCAATATTGTTGCTACAGTTTTCCGCTTCGCACGAAATAAATAAAGCTATAGGAACATCGAATACCTCTCGAAGCCCTCAATTAAGTATCCCGCAGATTGCAAGCCTCACGACGCATCACGACCGAACGAACCGAGCCGCTTGCGAACACAATGTCGAGATAATTGATTTTATAATAAGCCTTTGTTCTTCATTTACAATATGTTAACAAGTATTGTTCCCTTTCGGGATGGTTTAATTCTAGGCCGAAATCGATGAACGCGTCGGAACGCCCATTTGTATGTAAAATTTTATACACGTATGTAAATATAAAAGCTGTTACAATGTCTTTATGATTATTATCATTAGCAGTGGATACAAAAATACTCTGTACTAAACTTTTCAGTTTATTTGGTTCTGGAATTCTGTTTTCCAAGACATCGATTTGAACAATCTCTTCATCGTCAAATTTAGTACCTACTTGGCTTGATCGTTCACAATTAATGTTTTAAACCAGCACATGAACTCCACACGTGTATAACTTTCAACCATGATAATGAACATGTAACTGAATTCATCCGACTGAAGCGAAAACATATAAATCAACGCTAATGTTCCCGAACCAAAACAATTTTCCAAATCCAAACCATTTTATATATCTGAGTGTCATCAGATGCACGGATCGGTGGTAAGTACGGCAAGTTTGAACAGTCTCATTCCACCTAATGAAGGTAATAAATATGTTATGGATTCGAATGAAACTGCGTTTTTCTCTTTTATGGCAGAAAAATTCGTAGAGATTTTCAAAGCAGTTAAAACATCCAAGCGAAGTTCTGGAGGATGTTGAGATTTACCACGGTAGTGACGGTAGATTATTTCAAAGTGAACTTGTTTTATTAAACTGTAGCAAAGCTATTTGTGTTAAAGAAGTAAGAGCTGCGTGAAAAACTAACAAGAATTTAAATTAGTTCTCCTTTGACGGCAAAAGCGTGGACGGTTTTAAATGGGTATCTTTAGTATTTTCACTAATTAGTCAGGGTGTTTTGAAGGTTGGACTAATTTGCTCAAGCCACCCATAAAAGATTTGTATGTGTGTAGCTGAAACGACTTCGCGCCATATGCGTGTGTAATTTTACTACGTGAACAAATTCTTTAAACACAGAAAGCGGTTTTTGTGTTTATTTTTACTCACGACTTTTATTTCGGAATTTATTTAGCTTTCAGGTATATTTTTACTATGGAAGTACAATTTCGACCTTTATAGAATTTGATATTTATTTTGTTAAATAAAAAAGGAAGCATTAGCACAGGGTTCTATACTCGGCCCAACTATTAAAAAAAAAATAAGCTTTAAAGTTGTTGAGAAATATATTCTCTTCATCTTTGCGTGTCACCTTACGTGAAGGCCTTAAGTCCTAACACTCGACTCTGACCACAAACTTGTTCTTACAAGTCTGTGGTCAAAGTAGAGTGGTCGAAGACGCGTACGCCCGGATTTTACTAGCCCTGTAAACCTCAAATAAACGCACGACTCACTAAATTTTTGAGCAAATTATTAAACACATTGCTGATCCTTAACCATTTGAAATTCGCTGTGTGCAAATCCCGAGAAAAGTCACGTTTTATGCCATAAAGAAAAATAGAAACCAAAATCATAAAACACAAGCGTAAAAAAGAAAATCTTGTGAAAACGCCAAACAAACTATTTCTAAAGAATAAAGAAAAACTGCGAACACTCCAAAAATAATGCGCAGTACCTAACAGGAGGAAGCGTAGGTAGTACTCGCATCATTAAAAGTTTACACATTAGCCTCCGACCTTTAAAGAAGCAAACAATTACCTTAGTTACAAAAACGAGGATTTTACTGGAACTTGGTAGAGTGAACGTAGCATTGAGATAACGCGCAGCTGGCACGCTAGGGGGCGCGGCAGAAAAGGGGACTACTGAAGAAATTGACACAATACAGTGCCCACTCGACTCTCTTGGCCCAGTTTAAGTTGCATACGTTCTGCGACAATGGGTTCACCTATTGTCACTGATTTCCGTATTAGTTTGGTCGTTACGAATTGATTAAGTATTAAAAATATTTTAAACACCAAAATAGAAGAAATTATATAATGTGTAATTGTTAACATTACACATTACCATTATCTTGGACATTTTGTTCCTTGTTTCCAAGTAGAACTCTAGGGCACTTGAAAAATACTAAAAACCAATTCACGGTTACAGTTTGATTTGACCTTAGCTAAGATTTAAGTAAACCAAGCTATTGGGTTCAATAAGAAAGCAAACTTCTTCGCACCCACAGTCCAACATCTGAACGATTACGAAGGATATTGCAAATCCATTGCTTCATATGCCGAAAACATTGTCAGCTAAACAACGTGAATAACGCAATGATTGTTGTCGAGCTGTCAAAATAAAACCCATTGCTACTGTAAGTGTGTTATGCAATTACGTGCTCACCGAGTCCCCTGGCAACACAGGCAACAGGAAGGAATACGGGTGGGTTTTAGTCAGTAAGAGTCTGACACACCCTCCCGCTCCGCCCAGAGCGGGAGAAGTTATTTGATGATTTCCCACCCAAAAAAAAAAAAAGTGTGTTATGCAATTACGTGCTGGTCTTTAGGTCCTTTTAATTATTTACAGCAGTGCTCCTTTTCGTAAAGATATGCAAATTCAAACGACTTAAATGTTAGGCATGCATGACCCTTGTTTGACCCAGTGCCCTTGGCTCGTTCTTGTCCAACAATAAAATGTTTTAAATAAACTGTCTTTATTTCAAAGCAAATCTCAAAGCTGTTCAGACATCCGTTAAAGATGAAACATCTAAAGAAAATAACCGTTACGTCTCCTTTAACAATGTCAGTGAAGAAAAAGAATACAATGGAATCGCTTGCAACGTTTCACGTTTCATTCCGGTTGGATTCAGAGATTAAGTTAAAGCGATTGTCAATAATATTACTGCAAACTGCGAACATAATGCAGGATCCCATTGTGTACACACGAATGCCTTCAATGCTTATTTATTTATACGAAATCCGATAAAAGGATTGGGATTAAATTAATCGTAACGAGATCGATGATACTCTTATGTTTCTCATTGTTTTCATTTGTATTTCTTCTTCAATCTATTTTAGCGTAGAAGAGATTTATTACAGGGGTTAGGTTTGGTGATTTTACCAAGACCCCTCCGTGCCTCGGAAAGCACGTTAAGCCATTGGTCCCGGCTGTCATTTGTAGATCTTTGACAGTCGTTACGGGTCGAAAGAAGCTCGAAAGTCTGACAACCAGTCTTACCAGGGGGTATCGTGTTACCCAGTAACTGGATTGTGAAGGTCAGATAGGCAGTTGCTCCATGTAAAAGACTGGTATTTAGCTGTATCTATTATGCTAGATTGGAAGCCGACCCCAACATAGTTGGGAAAAGGCTAGGCAGATGATGAGGTTTGGTGATTTTGTCTCTTCACATAAGAGACAAAATCACCAAACCTAACCCCTGTAATAAATCTCTTCTACGCTAGCCGTCGCCGTTCCTCAGATTTTGATCTTGAGTTTTCTGTATTCAGCTGAATCATCTCTATAGATTATTTATTTCGGACACATTTGTTCAACTCTAGCAAAAAACAACTAGAAAAGCATTAATATTTATCACGAGTGCTTAAAATTAAAAAAAAATCTTTTCTGTTTTGGCATGTCATCTATTCCAATAATATTAGATTACTTACAGACGTGACTATCGTCACCGCTGCGACATTCTCCTGAGGGACCAGCTGAGAAATATTATCGCTCTCCTACAGTTCACAAATTATTACAAGAACTTTGTCAGTAAAATAGTTATCTCCAACCCCTCTCCCTCCTCCTAACTATTTTAGACACATTTTATCTCATCAATAATTTTCATGAAATTACTTACTAAAGCAGTGGTGGCCCAGTGGTAACGGCCGTGGCTTACGAATTGTAGGTCGTAGGTTCGAACCCAGGCAGGCGCTTTACTATGTGTAAATTATTTCATCATCACTGCTCTCAAAACGGTGAAGGAAAACATCGTGAGGAAACCGGCATGTCCTAGAACCTAAAATTCGAAGACATGTGATATCTACCAATCCGCACTGGGCCCGCGTGGTGGATAACGGCCCTCTCCCTCTAACAGAGAGGAGGCCTGTGTCCCAGCAGTGGGAACATTATAGGCTGATTATGTATGTATGTACTTACTAAAGTAACGGGTGTTTTTATTAACAATAATGTAGGTATGATGTTTTTGTTGATGTTGGTATCAGTATTATATCCTGAAAAGAGTCTAAATAGAATGTGTCAATCCTTTGATGCGATACCAAGAAATACCATAAAGGCAGTAGACTAAAAATTACCTCACAGATAACAATCTCGTTACAGACCCATTTTATTTTCTTTTACAAAGACGTGTTTATCTTTTGCAATTTCCCTCAACCAACAGTCCTTCATTTTAATGACAACGAATGCGATCATATTTTAAATTAAAATCAATATACGTTCATTCACTCTTGCGACGTTTGTCAGCTGACGTATACATTACTCTCTTATAAATTTAAAATTTATAGATTCGTATGATGGAAGAAATCTGCATCGTTTGTCAAATACGATGTTTCTAAGTAATGTAATGTCAAATGAGTTGGCATGACTGTGGAGTCGTACATTCTTCTGCATTGCGTTATTTTTGCTTTAGTGCCAAATGCCAGTGACCATGTCCTTGGCCATGGTAATGTCAAGCTTTTCTTTAAATCACGAACTTCTCTGGAAGAATTTGATCTAACATAGAAACTGCTTCGTAAAAATTCTCTACTTTCTGCAGTTCGTTTTTCTGTAGGACGTATTCGTACTTTAATTCAGAAAACGGTACAATTAACTTTCAATAACCATCGAACATACATTTACCGAACCGAATACATACCGATAAAGTGTAATTTGTTTAAAAGATTAATATATAAACTACCATTCAATCGGCTGTCCTTGTAGCGGCGTCACCATACCGCATATTAATTCCCGGCTGTAATAACACTATGAAATATAAATTGCATACTTGGCATATTTGTTTTGGAAAACTAACTCTGTTTATTTTAATAAGTGGTAATGACCATGGCATTCTCAGGACGGCTATAGAGGTAAAGCATATAGTAACAGCAGCCTTCGTTCCGGCTGCAGTGTCCTTGTCGTGTCGGCTCGCATTTTATCCAGCAATGTAGCGAAGTCGTAAAGCATGGTACAATTTAATTTCGTCACTATTTTCTGCAGTGTTTACGTCACTGATAATAAATTAGCTTGATATTGGTGCCGCTGCAAATTCCATCTGACACTAACTAGCCATTTAATTTATTAGACACACGTTACTCGTTTGAAATTAAAACTTCACGGTGACAGCTATCGGAAGTAACTAATGAAGCATTAACAAATTAATCTTAACAAGCGCTTGGTGTTCAAGAAATGTAAATACATATGTAGATGGCAGTTGAGGGAAGTTTGAGAAATTCTTACATAGTTAAAATAGAGATTGAATTTGAGTGTAGACACAACATTAATCTTGAAGTTAGATGCTTGTTTAAAATACAACATTGATACGTATACTTTACCTGAAACCATTTTACAAGGCAAGTGGTCGCTTATAACCATATATACGTCAGTTTCTTATACACAGACAAATTACGCCCTTCATTTGTCTTTTACGAGCAGCGTAGGACGAAACTACACTAACCTCACCAACCGTAACATTTAAGTACCGGCTTTACATTTTTAAGCCACGTGTTCCATTCATAACAAGCTAAATGGATCCGATTATATATCGGCGAGAGAATAAACGAGTGGCCTGCACAATTGTGCGGTCAAGTGTACTCAGCCACGATATTAGTACAATGTGAGGAATTTTCATGAGCTGAAAACTGAAGGAATCCAGGTCAAATGAACGCTCGTATCAGTTGAATGGAGAGCTAAATAAACGCATCTATGTTGGAAAAGGGCGGGAGACTGCGAAGTTCTAGTAAAGTGTTCGTGCTTTGTTTCTTGTTGGAAGTGTTTTTGTGTATGAAAATGTAGTTTCTTTGATAAAATGCTGCTGGTTGTGAAGCTAGCGGACTGAGGAATCATTTATTCAGCAGTCTTTTCTTCTCTGTAAAATAGTTCTGACTCATCTGCCTAGCCTTTTCCCAACTATGTTGGTGCCAGCTTCCAGTCTTACCGGATACAGCTGAATACCAGTATTTTACATGGAGCGACTGCCTATCTGACCTCCACAACCCAGTTACTGGGTAACACGATACCCCTTGGTAAGACTGGTTGTCAGACTTTCGAGCTTCTGACGACTGTCAAAGATCTACAAATGACAGCCGGGACCAACGGCTTTACGTGCTTTCCGAGGCACGGAGATGTCTTGGTATGTAAAGATGGTCACCCATCCACGGACCAACCGTGGCAAGCGTAGCTTAACCTGATCGATCGACCCCTCTGAATAATACAAAAATAGTTCTGAATAAGGAATCATTTTACGAGCAGCAATTTTAATCTCTTCTCTGCTAAACTATAGACCAGATATTTTAAAGCGGTCGAATGTGTGGTGCCTAAGCTTAGGAGGATAGTCTGTTATGTAAAGCTTTGTTTAGTTTTTCTTCCATTCCAATTCACGTGACTGGATAAACTATAGGAAACAAGGCTCTGATTAATTCAGTTGAAGTAACAAGTGTGAAGTTCTGTATTTGTACTACTTTAATCACTCGTGTTTAATTATGTGTGTAGTTTTATTCTCTGGCAATTAAGGTGTGGTCTACAGACCATATGCATCTTTATAATCCTAATGCTGGGCAAAGGTCTACCATCCATGAATTCCAGTGCTTGCGATTCAGGACTATGCAGGTTATGCAGCCATGGTCATTTTTTTGGGTTCTGTAGTTAACAAGGCTACCCTTACAGTTTCGCCATGTCTGTCTGTCCCCGGATTAGCTCAGAGACTCTTATTACTAGAATGCTGTAATTTGGCGTTGGTATACATATTAATCGCGCCGACAAAATAATATGATTTTATGGTAAGTTCCTCCCTTGCACGTAAAGTGAGGTTGATTTTTTTTTTCGATCGTCGGATAGGCCGTTCAAAAATATTGCGGGCCTGTGATCGATTCAGGGATTCGTTTGCGTAATATTAAGCTTTAAAGAGCTAATTTTTGTTAGAGTCAAGTGCTGGCTAAATGGTTGTTTTTGTATATGTGAAAAAACTCATGGCTACTTAGTACATATAACGAAATTAAAAGGAAAACAATTACAGCAAAGTAGGCTTTATAAGTTAACGAGTAATAGTCGACCAACTTACATTTGCAGTTGGAGAATTGAGCGTGACGTATAACGAAGTATGGGAGAACATGTTTTTCAACTAAAATGTTAAGTTTGTTTTTGATAAATTCATCCCAATTTCGGAACTCTTCATCGTGCACACGCACCTAGCCGGTTTTTAGGGTTCCCTTATAGTTTCGCCATTTCCGTCTGTCCGTCCCTGCTGTAGCTCAGAGACGCTTAGTACTAGAAAGCTGTAATTTGGCATAAGTATACATATTAATCACGACGACGTAGTAAAATAAAATCTTGAAAAAAATGCTTGTCGGCTGCTTAGGCCTCCAGACAGGAACATGCTAAGGGCATTCCCTGTGGGCTGCGCACCTTACGGCTTACGTGGCGTACGTAAAATAGACTTATTCAAAAGCTTTAAGAATTAGAGCTGTAAGAAAGGTTGTAGAGATTTAGTGCTGCCGTGAAAAATGCTTGGGTGGACTTCGCCGACTTAGGTGACATACTATTTTGGATTTTGGACCCAATATGGCTGATCTCCTTTGCTTCGTCATAGTCGCTTAGCTATCATAATCGAGATATCTTATCGCCACCCGTGAAATACTTATCATTGAGGAGTTCCGGAGGCCATCTTTTTTTTTTTGGGTGGGAAATCATCAAATAACTTCTCCCGCTCTGGGCGGAGCGGGAGGGTGTGTCAGACTCTTACTGACTAAAACCCACCCGTATTCCTTCCGTTGCCTGTGTTGCCAGAGGCCTCGGTAACCCTTTAGTACCCCGCGACCCCGGCAGGCATCGGCCCTAGTGGACCCCTACCTTTGTGCTGACGACATCTCTTTGAGGCGCGCGTGGAATACAACGCGCCGTCGACCCGGGCCTGGTCCTTACCGGACGGTGAGCTACCCATTACTCACCGTCCGCAAGCCCGCGTCTACGCTGGCCGGACCTCCCGTCCCGCCGCCTCCTCGACCGTCCCGCCTCCTCCTTCGCGAGCATTACTGCTTCGCAGAATCTATGGTTGTCTTCATCAGTTCCACTTCACCAAATTATAGTTTCTGAATACAAATCAAGCATTTGTGTTTGCATCAAGTACTTGTTGATGAAAATACCAACATATAAGTATGTCTATAATATTTGAGGAGTTCCCTCAATTCCTAATGGATCCCATCACCAGAACTGGATTTTGATAAAAATGGGACCAATCCTTGCAATTAAGGAAAGAAATCGGTTTATTAACGACTGAGATAAGAAACATTAAAAAAGAAGAAAAATACAACCTCCTCTCAAAAATTGAAAACCTCTTCGTTTTTCGAAGTCCTTCAAATTCTTAATTCTAATCAATTCAAATTTATTCGAATTTGGAACGTAATCAAACCGCTTGGGAAGGCTCGTCATTGTCATTCAAAGTCGAGTAGGCTAATGTATTTCACCGCGCAAGCGAACATCTCATTATCCATTAGATAGCCTGACGCAATTTATTATGTTTACAGTCAATATGATTACGTCAGTTTTATCGCCAAGCCCCTTGTTTTGGATTGCAAAAAGCTTTTATAATGTTTTTAATTAACTTTTGTTGGTCTACATCCAAAAAGCATTATTTTTGTGATTGATTTTAATGGACGTCAATTAGCGTAGTTAAATTATTTGATCGAATATACATTGTTAATTTGTGGGATTCAAAAACTCTTTTAAGATAAAAGCTTTTTTTAGTAACAGAATACGTTCATGCCTTTGCGTGTCTTCTTTGGGTAATATGATCGTGCAGCGGTGATCATTAGTACACGATAGGGCTTGTTAAGGCGCAGATGATGATGATGATGATGATGATGATGATTTTGAAGATGTAGTGACAAAAATTGAAAAGAGTATGCTTAGGTGGTTTGGTCATGTTGAGAGGATGAATGAAAGGCGACTAACAAAAGATATTTACAAGGCAGATCTGAGTGGAAACGCCGGGAGGGGATGCCCCAGAAAGACATAGTGACCTCATTGGTGATGTTCTTCAAAAAGGTCAGGTGCGTTGTACTCGCAACTGGCGTGCGTGTAGGACCATACGTATGAACGTAAACGAAGCAAAAGGAGTATGTTAGGAGCTTAACAGGTGGCGTTCTATAGTTTCTGCCTACCCCCATGGGAAGAAAGCGTGAGTTTATGTATGTGTATGTATATGATTTTAGTAGGTTTTATTCCACCTTCATATAATGCAAAAAATGTATGTTTAACTAGAACGCATATTTTTTACGCAATATTATTATTATATTTTTATTCTTTTTATTTTATTTTTTTTTTCTTTCCTTTCCTTTCCTTTTTCTTTTCTTTTTTTTCTTCTTTCCTTTTTTTCTTTCCTTAGTACTGTCTACGAGCAGACTATTTGATTATCTATATTACTGTTTTTTTTTAATATTTATTGTTTCGTTACTATAAAAAAAAATATTCCCTATGAAACCGAACAGCGAGGCGTGAGCGCGGCAAATTTTTATGGTCAAGTTCAACAGCGATTACCCGAACCTTAAACGATACCTTAAAACAACGATATGATCTGTTTCTATAGGAATCGGTTATTAGGAAATAAAACTATATTCTTTTAACACACGAGACACTCTCATAAAGATGCCGTTTGCGCTCTACAAATAGTCCAGCAGGCTTAGCATGACACTCTCTATTTCTTCGAAGAATAGACACGGCTCTTTCTATACAAAGTGACATTTCGTTTCTCAGTTTTTGACATTTCACCGTAGAAATCCTTCTACAATCTGTCATTTTGTCTTTCGTTTCTAACGATCTTTGTCTAGGTCCTTTTTTATGTAGAAGAATTTCTACGGTGGGATGTCAAAAAAGGAGAAACGAAATGTCACTTTGTATGGAAAATGTCTATTCTTCGAACAAATAGAGAGTGTCATGCTAAGCCTGCAGTAATATCTCAAAATTATAAGAAAAAGCGTGCATAAAACACGCATATTTAAAAGAAGTTTACGATGTAGAAAAAGCTTTACATCTACATAAACAGCATGCTATCTTGTTAAGACGCTGACAACACCTAAACCGCGGTAACTGTCAGATTGCATAGAAAAGAAAGAGAAGTGCGACGACAAAACGCTTGTAATTTATTGCAAAATATGAAGTAATTATCTATATACTCAGAATTGAGTTGAGTAATCGAAAATAAAAAACAACCAAGTTCTGCATTAGAATAAGACGTACTTGTTATTAATTAAATACGTAATGTATATTGATATTTAATACAGATATTTTGGATTAGAACTCAAGGTAAGAGGTTAGTTTAACGTTAGTTTGTATCTAGATTTTTTTTTCAAAACGTGTTTTGGTGACAACCAAGTTCTGGGAAATATGTTCAAAATTAACATATATTTTTTCCGCTACCACAAACTATACAGATTTGGCAATTTTCTTTCTTAAGAGAAGCCTATTTTGGTCAATTGGGTCTTGTCAGCGCCTTAAGATCGTATAATTTATACATAAGTGACCGCAGCTAGTACTAACCACGCTAATCTAATTCCTTTTCACAGGGCAATGTTTTAAAGCTACGAAGTTCTAAAATTTGTTGCTGGAATTTAGTCATTTACATAAATCTTTATGCATAATCAGCCCTATAATGTTCCCACTGCTGGACCACAAGCCTCCTCTCTGTAAGAGGGAGTGGGCCGAAATCCACCACGCCCGCACGCCCACACCGTAGATTACGGCCCACTTCCTCTCACAGAGGGGGCCTGTGTCCCAGCAGTGGGGACATTATAGGCTGATTATGTAAAGCGCCTGTCAGGGTTCGAACCTGCGACCTACAAACTCGTAAATCACAGTCGTTACCACTGCTCCCTAAATAAATTGTATCTAAATCTTTATATTTCATTTAATATTGGGAGGAGTGTATATAATAAAATAGTAACCAATTCAATACTGTACATAGAATGTTTTTGAAAATAAGTAAACGAACGAGTCTGATGCCAAAATAACAGTTTTTAGAATTTTTGTCCGTTCGTCTGTTTGTCTGGGTGTATGTTCCGGATTGGCGCAAGAACTGCTGAACGGATTTAGATGAAATTCGGCACACATATAGTTTATAACCTGCATTAACACATAGGGTACTTTAATCCCGGTAGTAAGTTCGCGTGGGATGTGATTTGCTTCAAATGATTTTTGTATCAGGGTAGTCATGAAGTTTATAAGTATCTAATTTGACAGTTACCGTAAACGTACTGGTTTTTTAACACAACCGAATGGAAAACGTGATATTATTTGGTGTGCGCGGTAGTTGCTTAGTTAGTTCTCTTCGAGCCTCGGAATCTGAAGGTTGTCTTCCAGAAGTTTAAAGTCTATACTGATATTATATTGAGTACCTAACTAAATAGTTTGTTAAATATTGCTAAATACCAAGTTTGTATATGTGCAAGAATATAAATACAGAAATATTCGTACTGACAGGGCGTGTTCATTTCATGACATAAAAAACTAAAAGGAAGATGACTGACAGTATTTGAAATGATGCAAATATTTGAAAAAAATATAAAGTAACTGCTAATGCTATTTCAAAATTACATCAACATTGAAAAGTTATACTATTTTTTAATTTGGCAATCTGCCTCGTGTTGTGTGGATTAATAACAAAGTACATGAGCCTCTACGATGCGATGATAAATTACTGTGAGCCCCTCCATTACCTACTGTTAATACATTACCGCGGCCATAATTCAATCCTGCTCCCGGCCTATAGTAAATTGCACATTTTGAAACTATTCGCCGTAAGTTTAATATTGGTGCCGATTCCCTTGTTCACAAACTAAACTAAATTTAAGTTCTAGCATCTTTTTCTTTCTATTTCATTAAGAAGAGGACAGAAGATACATTTTAGTTTAGTCCTGTCAAATTAATCAGCGCCTGTCACTACTCCATACAAGTTTAGACGTGATTAAAAACTTGCCTACTAAAATTACGTCAATTTACGTCAAGCGCTGATTAATTTGACAGGACTAAACTAGAATTTATCTTCTGTCCTTTTCTTAATGAATAAGAAAGAAAAAGATGCACTGAACTTAAATTTAGTTTAGTTTGTGAACAAGGGAATCGGCACCAGTATCATTATATTAATACGTGAAGAAAAAACTTTGTAGCCTTTTTACGAAAATTATGCGGACGTAGGACGTAGGAGTATGAAATTAGGAACAGTTAAGGCTCCTTCAAACAGGCGCAACACGCGACGCGACACAAAAACACCGCGTGTAGCACTACAAGCGGTGCCTTTGTGTCGCGTCGCGTGTCGCACCTGTTTGTAAGAGTCTTTAAAGTTTATATGGAGGAGGAGTGCAGCAAGTTAATATCTAATATATAAAATTTTCGTGTCACAGTGTTTGTAACAAAACTCCTCCGAAACGGCTTGACCGATTCTTATCAAATTTTGTGTGTCAGTAGTATATAAGTAGTGAGTGTGTATATTCAGTAGGTCTGAGAAAGTATATTTCATCTCGATATTCCCACGGGATCGAGAATTACGCGGGTGAAACCGCGAGGTGCAGCTAGCTGAAATTTGAAATGAAATTTGGGACAAAAAGTACTAGGCTTGCATGAATATTATCTGTATTTTGTATAGTGTATAAAATTAACTGAAATTTGGCAGAAGGTAGGGTAGGTAGGGTAGATACTTAGTGCTACCAGTGCGAAGCCGGGCCGGGTAAAGCTAGTTTTTATTTGTTTATTTATTACTTTAAGCACACAAATGTACAGAAGTGAACTTAATGCCGTAGGCATTTCCTACCAGTTAACCTTTGGGTGATGCAGAGACAAACAGTGGTAGGTGCAATAGCGAAAACTGCGAAATAAATTTATTTAAATATAAGGATATACATACATATCATATACCTATTAAAAACTTTAAATATAATATATATACCTAATTGTACCTAAATATAAGACCTAATCACTACACATAAATACACGAATATACTAAAACAGATATGACAAACAATGGGAAAACATTACCGTTGTGATGATACTGCCAGCTTCTTACGAATATGCTCGCGAACTTTGACTTTAAATGATAATCGGTTGGTTGCCATCCTGATATATTAATTAAGCATTAGACATAAACATAAAATAACATCTCGCCCTGTTTCCCCGAAGGGTTGGGCAGAGGTGTACCTGTAGTACACCCACATTTCGCCAGTTGTGTTTTTAAGTCCCATGTAAGCATTAAGCAGTAGAAATAAATTAAATTAATAAATAAAAATAACTGGTAAGTAATATTATAATAATACTGCTATAAGAGGTGATGGTTACCCCCCTGTCCTATCTTTAAGTCATGAGGCCCTGGTACTATGTGTGTGTGTCAAACTCATGCACGACCACACACACAGTGGGAAAGTGATGGAGCTATACAGGACTTATAGTTCTATCTCTTTCTCACGCTAAAGTAATATTGAAATAATACTGCTATAAGAGGTGATGGTTACACCCCAGGTGCCAGAAGTGACAGCTTGAGCATGGAATAAGTAAGTACTTTTTAAAAGCATGGAATTAGTACTATACATATAGGTTGGAAGTAGAGGGGGTCGAATTTCGACCAGTGGACGACCACTAGTCTAAATAACTTTGTGTAGATTATGATGGATTTATTGAAGAAAATATTGATATTTAAGGCGTTGATAAGACCCAATTGACCAAAATTGGCTTCTCTTAAGAAAAAAAAATGCCAACTCTGTACTCTGTCAGTTTGTGGTAGCGGAAAAAATATATGTTAATTTTGAACATATTTCCCAGAACTTGGTTGTTATCAAATCACGTTTTGAAAAAAATCTCGATACAAACTAACCTCTTACCTTAAGTTCTAATCCAAAATATCTGTATTAAATATCAACATACGTTACATATTTAATTAATAACTATATAGAACGTCTCATTTGAATGCAGAACTTGGTTGTTTTTTATTTTCGATTATTCAACTCAATTTTGAGTAAATAGATAATTGCTTCATATATTGAAATAAATTACAAGCGTTGTGTCATCGCGCTTCTCTTTCTTTTCTATGCAATCTGACAGTGACCGTGGTTTAGGTGTTGTCAGCGTCTTAAAGAGCATGTCTAGGGCTCTAGGGGGCTCGTGGCTAAATAATAACAACCGCACGCTTGCCACGGTCGGTTCGTGGATGGGTGACCATCCATTACATTACATTACACAGACGCCCTCCGTGCTTCGGTAAGCACATTAAGCCGTTGGCTGGCATTGGTAGATCTTTAACCGTCGTTACGGGTAGTCAGCCCAAAAGTCTGACAAGCAACCCTACCAAGGGGTATCGTGTTACCCAGTAACTGGGTTGTAGACGTCAGATAGGCAGTCGCTCCATGTAAAATACTGGTATTCAGCTGCTTCCGATTAGACTGGAAGTCGACCCCAACATGGTTGGAAAAAGGCTAGGCAGATTGTTATCTATAGGGCTCTAGGATGATACAAAATGACTTTACCTTCTGTGCCAAGGCCTTAGATGTTCTAGGCATCTAGGGTATACGAGGTAGGTATAATTGGCATACACTTTTACGACTAGGCAACCGTCGATTTATATTATACAGGACGTAACCTCGAGGGAAATCTAACTATGATCGTCTTAGAACTCCTGTGGCCCTCGTACTTTCTGTAGACGTTTTTCCTAATGTAACATTATTTTGCTTTCTATCATGTAGTCCGCCATCCCCTTCGTTGTTATTTTTTTTTACACCATTCAGCAATAGGAGCCCCGCAAAGCGGTTCTCCGTCGATTACGACTTGTTATTAGTTGCTTGCTTCCCTTCCCCCTCTATTAATGCGATTCTTCTCAGAAATCATTAAATATGTTATCGCTTTTTTGACATCCCACCGTAGAAATCCTTCTACATAAAAAAGGACCTAGACAAAGATCGTTAGAAACGAAAGACAAAATGACAGAATGTAGAAGGATTTCTACGGTGAGATGTCAAAAATGGAGAAACGAAATGTCACTTTGTATAGAAAGAGCCGTGTCTATTCTTCGAAGAAATAGAGAGTGTCATGCTCAGCCAGCTGGTGTCCGCAACTCCACGTCAGAGCGCATATTTTGCGTACTAAAATAATACCTATTAAGTATTGCGTTATGTGTTAGATTATTTCATACGTAGATTCACTTACCTACTGTTATTACTAAATACCAAATTGGAACAGAGTTATACTCATTTTATAATAATATTATACCAATTCTATATTTAAATACATTCTATTGTTTGAAAATTGTACATTAAGGTAAAATGTATCGTGACTAATTATATAAATTATATCTTATCTGTATACCTACATTATAAGCAAATAAATGATTTCTATTTTACCTACATTCTACATTTGTCTACATTTCTTTTTCATTTCTCCTTTCGTAAGTCTGCTGGAAGAAATTTCTTAAAAAATAAGCAGTTCCATTGTACTAAAATTATAATTATATCGTATTTTACTGTATGTGCATAAATAATAAAATAATGACTGGGTTTTGTAACTCTGACCATCGTTAAATAGCATTTCATTAACATTAATTAGCTAGCTTTGTAATTGGTGCATAACCTTAAAAGGTATTGAAAAAGGATTATTACGTTGTTGTGCTGCATAAATATTTAGATAATATCGCTAAGAGGAGCTTATAAGAATAAGTGTTAAAAAGGGATAGTGTTTTCGAAAGTGAAAGAAACGTGATAAATGATATCACAGAATGTTATGTAAGTCAAGGATTCACAAAACAAACAAATACTAACTTTCACTAAGTGCTTTGCCAATGCCTACTCATATTTCTTCCTATAACGGCGTATTAGTCAGACCCGTTAGAAGCCCAAGTATTATTTAAAAATCCATTAATATTCATAGATCTTCGGAAATTCTATAAGCCAATTTAACTTGCTAAACTAGAATAAGAATCGATTCTTGAGAACTCTCACTCGGTTTCAAAGGAATGCGAGTTTGGGTCAATCAATCATAACTCGCTATCAATAGAAGATATGAATCAATTGATGTCAATTAACATAGCCCTAAGTTCACCGACACCGTACCTTACCTCATTCACATTCAATCGAGCACTTTGTGGCTATTGAACGCGATGTGTACAATTGTCAGATATGTGATACGGAGCCAGCGGCTTCAAACGCATGCCAGACTGAGTTACTCATTCACGGATGGACAGATAATGCATAATGTAAACTGAAGGTGGTCCATTGCATGTCAATTTTTACGGTATAGCTGTTGGAAGAGTTCATGCTTGTATGACTCAGGTGACTATCGATAATGTAAGGGAAGAAAGAGGACACTTAAATAAAGAAAAGGTTAAAACTAGAACACCAATGGAACATAAAGAATAAAACTAACTTTGCAGAAAGGAACCATACAATCATTCCAATAACTTATTCAAAACAAATATGGATTTACATAGAGAGCACGCGGCACAGATATCAGGTCAATAAACTACGTAGGTTTGCAAGAGGACCACGCCAGGGCTCTCTATTAAAATGAACAAAAATAAGCGAATCGCCCACTTACTAGCAATATGAACAGTTGAAATGTAGACGAAGGACTACGGACGTTATAAAATGGACATGACTGTGGGGAATGCAAAAGCAATCACATTCGAGTCAGGGCTAGTATAAATGACGATGCTTTAAAGCTAACATACGACAAAATTAATAGACACTAAACTTAGTGTAAAGTTCAAACTAAAACGACACCTGCACCAGTAAACGGCAATATGGCTCCTTTGAAGCAAAAATTACGTAAAACAAGACATACAATAGGGTCTTCCACCTGTTTTTGAAAAGTGTCTTAATTAAATTCTATAGTGCTAATATGCCCCCAAAAAAATCATATTTTTTTTATTCAATAAGTGCCATAAAAATGCATTTAAATTTTACATTTTCAAATTTCGCGCGTAGTTTGACGAAAATGCTGGACGCAGTGGATGCCATGTTGCTCTATGGTCATGACGTCACTCACACGTCACACATTATCTAACTATCAGTTGACACGTTTTAATTTTACACGTCACGTTTTGAGTTTAATAACATGGCGGCTATTATTTCATGGTGTTTTTTAAAATTTATTTTGTTATTTTATGAACTAAAACTAACATTTTCCGACTCCTTTTTGCCTAAACTATCTCAATAATATATTTATAGATTTTTTCTCGTATATATAGTAAAATACCCTATTAAATCAACAAATGCATGAAACATTAACAATTGAAATTAGTCATTCATATCGAAACGTACTTTAATAATAGCACCCCACTGAACTGCACCAGTTCAATTCCCACGGCAGTCGTCACATAGGAAATCAAATAATCTAGGGCAAGCGAACTATTCCGGTATCTATAATGTCTTTGATATCACAAGTGGCTGTGACGGCGGGGAGTGCTGCATATGGGATCGGAGCTCTTAGATAAGAACCTAATGGATCACTGGTTTAATATCAAGGATTACGTGGATAAAGTTTAATGCATTTCATTACATTTTGGTATTAGCACAAGATAAAATTGAGCACAATTTGATTTTAGCAAAAACAAATACTTTTCAAAAACTAACAAATACATCGTTCACTCCATTTGAGTCGATTTAATTTAATCTAGCGAACAAATTCGCTAAACTACCTAACACCGTTACAGGTAAAAGTCACATCGAACAAACTTACCGAATCTATAAAACTTTTGCCATTTTTCAAGCGTTGAATAACAACAGCGAAAGATTGCAAAATTCAAGCAAGAAAAATATTTAGAGAATTTACGATAATTTCTAGAAACCTAGACACGTTTCTGAGCTGTTTTTTATTGTAGCAAAGTTTTCAGACAGACTTTTTAGGTTCTCTGGCTTGAGTCCAGGTTAGATTACTGTCAGCCAAAGTGTACAATATGTATTGTGTCAACGCCCGGTTACCGCATGCGGAGTTGACCGAACGGATGCAGCGCCAAAGAATATTAACTCTTCATGATATATGTTATTGGCAAATACTAAGGTAATATCGCTGTCTATAAAATATACCCGCTTATCCCTATTAACATTGTCGTATATGTTTTTTTGCCATTTTCTTTTTATTTCATTAATCACTCTTAAAAAGTCCCTTGTTTTAGTGGAGTCAAGAACATTTATTAAAATTTTGTTGATTTTTGACAATCTAATTTCTATATGAAAAAAAAAAAATTGCAATTCAAACTTTGAGACGCTCTCTTAAAATGTTGCTGATTTTCACATCCGACAATGTTAATAGGGATAGGCGTACAGTTGTTTAGGATTTAAAAATCTAATTGCTTTTTGGATGCATATCACACGACAAATCGACGACGCAATAAGTCAATTTCTATCGCTATACTTATTCAACCAGCTTAGACTTATTCGAAATATCGATATTATTTGGCGATATTTAATATTTTAATGTATCGATATTAAAAATCGATTATCGAAAACGTATCAAAACGATATAAATTACGACTCGAGACAACTTTGTTATCTATAGACTTATACTCACTTGCCGTTTAGTACATACAAGTCGAGCACAAGTAGAGCAGTGGTGGTCCAGTGGTAACGGCCGCGACTTACGAGTACGATCGTAGGTTCGAACCCACTTTGTGTAAATAATTTCATCACCACTGCTCTTAAAACGGTGAAGAAAAACATCGTGAGGAAACCGGCATGTCTTAGAACCATAAATTCGAAGACATGTGACATCTACCAACCCGCACTGGGCCCGCGTAGTGGATTATTTATACTCACTTCAAAGTCGGTAAAAACAACAATATTAATTACAAAATTCCGCCGATATATCGTTTTTTCAACTTTAACGAGACATTAAAAAAAATCGATATGATATACAGGGTGACATTTAAAACATGCGACAAATCGAAATGGGAGATTGTACTCATCATTATGAACAACTTTTACTAAGGGACCAAAGCGACAATCCCAAAAAAAAAAACTGCTGTCCCCTACATTTATGTTCGCAATACCTCATCAAAATGTAGGAAAAGCAGATTTTTTTTTTGGGATTACAGCTTTGGTCCCTTAGTAAAAGTTGTTAATAATGATGTATACAATGTCCCATTTCAGTTTGACGCAAGTTTTCAATTTCAACCTGTATACCAATACTTTTTACGTCTCGGACAACCCTAGGCAGCCTGGAAACACCCATATCTATGCAAAGGACGTGTTCTACTACGATAAAACAGTTTGTAAACAGGCAGTTGGGATGCCGAGCCGGTTACTCACGACCCCTCGCAATTGTGCCGCTATTTTAGGGCTAGTTCTGCGCGTGAGTCACTCACTATATTAGGTAACTACTTACAACCGACCGGACAATGGTGCCGATTCCCTTGTTCACAAACTAAACTAAATTTAAGTTCAGTGCATCTTTTTCTTTCTATTTCATTAAGAAAAGGACAGAAGATAAATTTTAGTTTAGTCCTGTCAAATTAATTAGCGCCTGTCACTACTCCATACAAGTTTAGACATGATTAAAAACTTGCCTACTAAAATTACGTCAATTTACGTCAAGCGCTGATTAATTTGACAGGACTAAATTAAAATTTATCTTCTGTCCTTTTCTTAATGAAATAGAAAGAAAAAGATGCACTGAACTTAAATTTAGTTTTGTTTGTGAACAAGGGAATCGGCACCAATATCAACTAGCTCATCGTTATGCAATTTGTGGATGCGTTTACAATTTGTTGTTCGGTTTTCACACGATCTGACAACAAGCGTGATAGTGAATTTGATTGTGGGTGCAGGGTGATTAATAATAATGATTAATTGCAAGAGTTAAGGTGTGGTGTTTAGATATAGGTTGCTTAAATTTTCTAACAATATTGTAAAACATTGGATGTATACTTTGCCACACATAACCATTCCTGTATGACCTCAACTCTGAAATCAATAAAAAAAACGCCATCATACTAACAAGTCAATCACAGGAACCCATCCAATGATATTTAAAACTATTGATACGTTGTCCGCACTCTAAAATGACAACATGAAATGAAGCCAATTGGCCACATCGCGCTTAGTTACGCACCAACCTGTCGCGCGACACTACGTTTGTTTTTAATTTATATTGTGTGTGTAAACCTGTGCAAAACATAAAAAAAACATGCCGTCGTATGTTTTTAGACGATGTACTTACAAATTATACTCCAAAAGTTAAAGACAAAAACGTGTCATTTCCCTTTCTTCACGCGTATACGTAGCTATCTAGTATTTTTGCCATTTTTAAGCGCCGCGATGTTGGTTCATGACGTGTCTATATATAATACGTCATTGAACCCATCACACTAAATCACATCATCCAATACAAATAAAGCCGAACCCAACCCGAATAAAACCGAACATAATCGAATCGAAGTAAACTGAATGAATTGCTTTCCATTATGACACCGTTTAATTACATGAAAGAAAAAAAAACAAACGCATAAAACATGGTGAATAATAAAAAGCACGGTGGTCGCCACGTGCCTGAGAATACGGACGCGACTGCGATACCGACACTGTTGCACAATCAAATTAACCTAATTGATTTTATTGATTATTTTCTGAGAGCTTGTACTTTTATGTGGCGATAAACTGAGAGAGTGATTAAAACTTGTTGATTGGATAATTACGAGATACGGAGTTGTTTCCAATGTACGCGGCGCATGTGAAGTTTTGATCGATCGATTCTTTGGCTCATCATCATCATCATTCTCCTGCCCTTATACCAATTTATTTGGGGTCGGCGCAGCATGTCGCTTTCTTCCATACTTCTCTATTAGTTGTCATCTCGGTTGTCACCCCCTTTCTAGCCATATCATCTTTCACACAGACCATCCATCGTTTCTTTGGTCTTCCTCTAATCTTATAGCCATCGACATTCATACTCAAGACTTTCCTCACGACATTTTCCTCATTCCTCCGCGTCACATGCCCCATACCATGACAACCGATTTCCGCACAACTTTTCAGTCTCCGGTGCCACTTTCAGACTTCCTCTTATGTACTCATTTCTTATTCTATCTATTCGTGTCACACCACACATCGCTCTTAGCATTCTCATCTCAGCTGCATGCAATTGCCTTTCATTCATCCCTTTTGTGGTTTTACCATTGTTTTATATATCTTCCCCTTAAGTTTAATCGATCGATTCCTTGGCTCTAGAGCTAAAATTCGTCCGGGACGAATACACAAAGAATTTGTCTTGGACTTGACTCTGAGTTTATGTTGGACATTGCGAACATTAGTGAAAGAAAAACATCGTGAGGAAACGGGACTTATAGTTAATATAAGTCTGAGATCGTCAACCCGTCTTGAGCAAGCTTGGTGATTAATGCTCGTGTCTTCTCTGTACGGGACGAGGCATTTACCCAGCAGTGGGACAGACAATAACAGGCTGGCATTATTATGGAACGAATTTTGTCCATAGTCTGAAAATACAGCTAAATGCGTATAGTTTTTGCCTTTCATGTTGATTATGGTTCAAAGAATAGCAGTGACATAAAGCTAACAGGTACCGATTAAGGTTATCCAATCAGCCACGCCCATTCTCTTCATTATACGACTTGTTTTTTTTGTTATCCCATAAAGGCTTCTACATACCGGCGCGACTTGCCGCGCGACGCGTCGCGACACAAAGGCACCGCTTGTAGCGCTACACGCGGTGTCTTTGTGTCGCGTCGCGCCAGTATGTAGAAGCCTTAACTCTGGGGTTATATTCTATAAGTAAAAATAATACAAAAAGTTCTAGAATATGAGGTGCAAAAATGCATAGTTTTGAAGATATAATAATACTAACACTAGACTCTTGATGTGTGTCGGTATCTTTGATAAATACAAGCAATTCATTTTCATTCAAAGCAATCATTCATATTTAAAGCTAAGAAAATGCGACGTTGTCATATTTCATATTTTAAGAGTGTATTACATTAATAAAATAAATAAATAGAATAAAATCATTTATTTATTAATATTATTTATACATTATTATTAATAATCGTGACTTTGTCGAATTATTTTGTATGAAAAACAAAAAAAAAAGATAAATGAAAAATAATTCATATGATTTTAATTAGATTAATTGGCGGCACTGTTAGAGGTAAACAACGGTATTGCTGTGACAAATCAAATAATCACATAATCAGCCTATAATGTTCCCACTGCTGGGACACAGGCCTCCTCTCTGTGAGAGGGAGTGGGCCGTAATCCACCACGCGGGCCCAGTGCGGGTTGGTAGATGTTATGTCTTCGAATTTTTGGTTCTAGGACATGCCGGTTTCCTCACGATGTTTTCCTTCACCGTTTTAAGAGCAGTGGTGATGAAATAATTTACACAAAGTAAAGCGCCTGTCTTAGTTCGAACCTATAACTTATAACACGAAGTCGCGGCCGTTACCACTGGGGTACCACTGCCCCATCAAATAATCACCAATGTCCAATTAGCTCGAACGCGAAAACACAGGAAACGCCATTTCTGGTGTGACTAGGAATCAGGCAGAACCGGAAAAACGTGAAGTAAAAATAGACAGATATATCTTTTATAATCTATATCTAATAATTAAGTAGTATAAAATAAAGTCACTTTTTGTTGGTTCCAGCTGTCATTCATGGATCTTTGACAGTCGTTACGCGTTGTCAGAAGCCCGAAAGTCTGACAATCAGGGTTACCAAGGGTATCGTATCAAGGCTCCTTCAAACAGGCGCGACACGCGACGCGACACAAAGACACCGCGTGTAGCACTACAAGCGGTGCCTTTGTGTCGCTTTTTGTTGGTTCCAGCTGTCATTCATGGATCTTTGACAGTCGTTACGCGTTGTCAAAAGCCCGAAAGTCTGACAATCAGGGTTACCAAGGGTATCGTATTAAGGCTCCTTCAAACAGGCGCCTTAATGACATGGCGCAATGACAAGGCGCCATGAATGACAGCTGGAACCAACAAAAAGTGACTTTATTTTATACTACTTAATTATTAGATACAGATTATAAAAGATATATCTGTCTATTTTTACTAGTAGTATTTTAAGGCTCCTTCAAACAGGCGCGACACGCGACGCGACACAAAGACACCGCGTGTAGCACTACAAGCGGTGCCTTTGTGTCGAGTCGCGTGTCGCGCTTGTTTGTAAGAGTCTTTACCCAGTAACTGGGTTGTGGAGGTCAGATAGGCAGTCGCTCAATGTAAAGACTCTTACAAACAAGCGCGACACGCGACGCGACACAAAGGCACCGCTTGCAGCGCTACACGCGGTGCCTTTGTGTCGCGTCGCGTGTCGCGCCTGTTTGAAGGAACCTTAAAATACTGGTATTCAGCTACATCCGGTTAGACTGGAAGCCGACCCCAATATAGTTGGTAAAAGGCTAGGGAGATGATGATGTAAACAAAGTAACTTTTCGTGTCTGTCTGTGTGACTTGTTCTTCTAAACTACGAAACGGATGTTGATGCGGTCTTCAGCGTCAACATCATTTAGAGAATTTATTCCGGATGGTTTATATGTATAAGACATTCTATGTTCTATGTTAGAGGGTTTGGTTTCCGCACTTAGTCCTTCAGGTGGACCATTGTGCGTGTATAAGACATTAATATTTAACTAACACATAATAAAGAAATCTTTATCAAAGCGTAAAAAAACCGGCTAAGTGCTAGTCGGACCCGCACACAAAGGGTCTCGTACCGTATTAATATCGAGTAAATACGCTGAAAAAAACACGTTTCTTATCCCCTTTCATTTTTAACATTGTTTCATTTTCATACAATACACAAGCTGTGAAAATTTCAACTGTCTACCTATTACGGTTCATGAGATACAGCCCGTTGACAGATAGACGGACGGACGGACGGACGGACATCGGAAGGTTAGTAATACGGAACCCTATTACTAAGCCTTCGCTGTCCCTCTGCGTTTGGCATCCTTCGGATACGCAGCCCTAAACACGTGTGAGGTAGGGGCGGGTCGCTAGTATATTTATAGATAATAGGCATGTATAAATATATTGTTCCTCGAATCATTGAGCTGTCAATCAAGTTCTGAGTTGAGCTTCACGATTACTGACAAATGCTTGCCCTGACTGGACAGGTCCACTCAATCTCTATGATTCTTTCCTCAAAACACCATTTCATACACCAATCTACATGGTCTTCACATGATCTGACCAAGATTATGTCTGGACTTTATAAGAGACTGTGACCTCTGAGTTTGTTTCGAAATTTCTTCTCGGTCAGATAGAAAACGCCGACCTAATCTAGTTTTTTTTTTAATATGATTGACGTGTAAAAGTGTTTGTAACTTACAGAGATAAAATCATTTCATTTCATTTCATAGAAGACTAGTCAAATAAAAATATTATCCTCTTCCGTAAAAGACGAACAGAAAAAGTTTTACCAAATTGAATTCGAGTTCCAAACGTGATTGTACAAATCATGTTTGGAACTCGAATTCAATTTAGCAAAACTTGTTCCGAATCATCTACCAGGTTTTTCATGTTATTACCGGAAGTTTTTTCGGTTCCGGGTTTTAAGATTAATCAGAAGTTGAAGTTATTTTTGGAGGAAGTTCTGAGTTAGAAACGAAAAATTCAATAAATACTTTGCAAGGAATTAGCTAAACTTTTCTTCGGAATAATTTGTTTGATGAGGTAAATAAAACTCCAAAGATTTACTTCTAAATAAGTTTTTATTGGAATATTCTAAGGAACATACAGCAGACGGCTAAAGACATGATTGTGTTATATTAAGTTACTACAGAATACATAAATATATTTTTTGGACTGTTTCACTACTTTGTCTTGTTTACGTTATGCTACTCACAGTTGGTGCCAAACTGAACAGCTAAAACAATCTGCATTCCAGTACCATACATTAACATGAATATTCATTAACGCCGTAGTAAACAACATCTGTTTATAACAAACATACCGTAACTGATTCATGTCTGTTTTCGGTATGTTTCTACACCTGGACCGCGCGTCAATCAATCAGGCTGACAATCCACCACTGTAATGTAACAAGTGGCTACAACTGCGCAGTTTCACTCAAATGTACGCGTACAATACTGACTTGGTTTTGGCACAACAGCCTGTGGGCAGATAAGGCGGACTTACAAATTGATAATTACTTGAGACAGATGACAACCAAAACAGAAACCAGAATTTAGACCAATATGAAAAATAAAAACTAGATCTAAATAAATGTGTGAAAAATATTTTCTATGAAAGCTCTTCGAAATCAGTTCAATTCTCGAAAGAGTAAAGGCTCTTACATATTGGCGCGACTTGTCGCGCGACGCGTCGCGACACAAAGGCACCGCTTGTAGCGCTACACGCGGTGTCTTTGTGTCGCGTCGCGTCGCGCGACGCGTCGCGTCGCGCGACGCGTCGCGTCGCGTCGCGCGACAAGTCGCGCCAGTATGTAGGAGCCTTTACGACTATCTTTAAGTACCTGAACGAAAATCCAGCATTTCAGGAATTATACACTGGGAGCAGAGATTGTGGGGGGAAAGTATTAACAGTTTGTTAGAGCGAGGGGTGGGATACAAGTTAAAATATTGGTATTAGACGTAGGACCCAAAGCAAATACGTCAACGCTGCCCTAAAGAGGGCAGTTTCTATGGTGATGCTGAGAATGAGGTGCTTTGCACTAATTTAGAGAGTGTGATCAGCAATAAGAAGAAGAACCAAAGAGTTTAATACCAAGGATTAATATCTTACCACGCAAAACACAAGAGCCAAAACAAAGATCGTATAGAAAACGACGCTGATGTTCTATACTCACACAAAAACCTAAATAGCATTAACGAAACATGTCGGAACAAAACACTTAACTTCGAAGAGGGGAAAGTAACGAAATTGAAATGAAGCGAGATTGTTGTTCACAAAGTAACGTAACCGGGAACCGGGCCGAGTCCCGCTCTGTTAATCCGAGTATCCGATCGACGTTCCAAGGGCAGATCACAAAGGAATCGTGGTTTACTTTGAATACTAAACGTTACACCAGAAATTATGTCGACAATGAGCTGTGAGCATTGTAATTTGTAATGTGGTTAGTGAAAATTCGTGCATCTTGAGAGGCGGCGAAGGGTTAGCTGTTTAAATCCACTAAGAAGAAGTTACCACTGAAATTTTATCAATAGTGCAATCATGAAATAAAGTTAAGCTGTTTCTCATATAGCTCGCGCCGAGTCTAGAGAAGATGTAGAGACGAGAAAGCATATTCGTAAAATAGCCATGTAATTCTAGTTATGGGTAATAAATGATGGTTCACCCTTGTTTAGTATAACAACTTTTGATGTAATGTTACTAATTCGAACAACGTTTAAGAAAATAATCAATTTGTATAATATCGATTAACATAATTTTCATTTCATAGAATATTTATTTGCGATAACAACATTTGCGCTATTGATCAAAAGTTCATTTGATGTAATGTTCAGGTGTAATAACATGTATTTTATCGAATATTCAATTGGTGTAATGTTATGCATAAAAGAAAACATTGTAACGATTTGCATTTTTTAAATTTTGAAAAAGAAAAAGACAATCTTAAATTAAATGCGATCGCTTTAAGTAAATCTATTTCTGTGTAAGTTTCAAAATAATGGTTAGGTTAGGTTAAAACTGTGACCTCCTACGCACGAGCCGAGCGAGCGAAGCGAGCGGTGCCGCGGCAGCGGCCGGCGAGTGCCAGAAACGAATAGATTATATAGAAAAAAAATATATAAAAAAAAAGATTATTTTTAGCAGGCTACTGAGAACGATCGTATCGAAGATTCAGTTCATTAAGAACTGAATATTCGATACGATCTTTCGACTAAATCATTATTAGTCTAGTAAAACATTAGTTTAAATAAAATTAGTGCATTTGAAAATTCGGTCAAATGACATTATTTCAAAGAAATTAAAATGCTCAATAAAAATCTACCAATTAATTATTCGGTCAAATGAATAATTATACGAAATGACTTTATTGTAACTAAAATTAGCCGGAGCGATTTTCGACAAAACGTTGTTATACCAAAGAAGGGTGAACCATAAATGAAAACACAAATCATAGTCTAGAAACTATCCAAGCGAGAAAGTTAAACTTATTATGTCAATTACTTATCGCGCCGCGCACGTTGCTTCCCTTGACTTGGCAGAGAGAAATTAGCGAGTTTATAATAATCGGATGGGAAGACCACTATATGCAACAATTACGAGGTTAGATATCGCTTTGTTTGATACTCTATCCTGCAACACTTGTATTATGGCCGCTTGAGGAGTTAAATGTGGTTTATATTCAAAACCCCTCGTCATTGTCGACATCAAACCAGTTCTATTTGGAAAAGTTCTGATTTACCGAAAAGGGGCTGTCAAAATCCTCTCAATCGATCTTGGTCAAATTACCCTTACCCTTGCTGATAAACGAAAACGAATTATGTTTCAATCTTTAAAAATAATCGAAAATGAAGACATTAGACAAGTTAAACCATATTATTAGAAACTAAATAAAGTGAAAAATCACCGGACGGCCATTAGTAGACCAATCAATCGTCAAATTAAAATAATTATTTGATTCCTCACTTATAAATATTTATGTTTACATTAAGACAAAGCGATGTATTAAGGAAACAATATTGAATAGTTATTGTTTTAGGAAATGAGAAGAAAATCACAGGTGCTGTTGTTAAAGCTATTTTAGTAAGTTAAAAGGTCGCAGGTGGTGTCTGGCACCAAAATGTATTATGTCACAAGCAATTTTCACTAAAAGCTTAAACACTTTGTTTTGGAGGACACGGCAGGTCAGGCAGAAATAATAATAATTCATGACATTTTCATTTGTGAACATATAAAGTACCTATGCATTATTGAAACGTGCAGGATGTCAAAACAATGATATTTGGATGCATGACACGTCTTTGCGTCAAGACCCTTGCAGAATTCCGGATACGCTAAAATAATTGCGACTTTCGACAGGTATTGCGAAATGAGAAATGAAAGCCACTCACAAGGAGCATGACTACCACTACTTCCTCATCTTTCATAGCACGTTCATGTAAATTTTAATTATTTCACGACTAATTAGCACCGTATTACCCTAACAACAGATGCATACGTTCACAATGATGTTAATCCAGAAATACCAACAAGTTTTTAAATCTTACAACTATGTTGCTATAAATAGGAGAAAAATAGGATCATCTATATTTTTGAACACCGTTTCACAAGGGAATCGATAAAGCCCTTAGGGCCAAAAAGATTCAGGCCTCCCAAACATTTTGCAGAATCGAAAGAGACGTGGATTAATAAAATAAAATAAACGTAGGAATAAAATCATTCGTAGCGTTTTATCTGAAAACGACGAAATCGATGACGAAACTTTTTCAATAATAATCAAGCAAACAGACTCTGAAAGAAAATCCAGTATTTTATCGCTACGCAAAACATCAATTAGAACTTACTTTGTATGTACCTAAATAAGTTACCTTTAATTTTATGAAAGTTCAAACGTTCTAATTTGCTCTTGGTTCAAACGATTATTTTTTCGAAAGAGACGAAGTAAAACTTCCTTGTTACGAGGACTGACTTTAAGAATAAAATTCAATTTCGGATCTAGATCATTTAGCTCATAATACACCTAGTCGATCAATCAGACGGATAAAATCAAATTTCCATATTCTGTAGCTACACCAATCAGCAGATAGACGGTTGGCTAATTTTACTAGTTGCAGCTGAAACATTCGAAAGCGCTTTCTGCAATTGAATTTTGCTCAGCCCAGCGATTTTGTGGAGAGATACCATTTACCTCGATGATTCACTTCCAATCCAAGTGAGTTTAGCAAATGTTCTTAATTTTTAACAGAAACAAATAATATGCGTACTGCGTATTGAAGTAATCAATTTGTGTTATCGTGCACTGGGTAAGTACGTCTGCGTAACATTTAATTGTATTTGTTTTGATAAATTATATGTTAAAGGATGTTGACATGCAGTAATTGATTAAACAATCATTCTAATTATAAGTTGTTATCGCTAAACTTGTTCCTGTTCCAGTTTGTTAAAGCCATTGAACGATTCAGAGCAACCCACTGCGACATTGTTGAGCTAAAAGCTACCGGACAATTTTATAAAATTATTTGAGACTAGATTTGTTTCCGGAGACGAGTCAATTGCCATCAAATGTGATTTACACGGGACTTACACATGACTGGCGAAATGTACATCTCTGCCTAACCTTTCGATGATTACAGGCGTGATGTTATGTTAACATATACGATATGACTGTCATAGTTGAAAATTAATTTCAAATTCTAAAAAACAATATCGAGAGCCATAAAGTAACAGTCATACGAAAGCCTAAATCAAAATCAAAAGTCATTTATTCAAACTAAGCTGAGAATCAGCACTTTTCGAACGTCAAAATTACATAAGACAGTCCCCCAAAACGCCCACCCTTCACCACTTCCTAGTGCTTTAGTTGGGAAGAAGAAGTGGCCAACAAACTCCCCAGCAGCACAGCTGTCTGTTCAGTTAGAGAAAAAAATGGATTCTATACAACAGTATGCAAAACAATTTACACTACGTGCAACACAAGACATTAAATTATTAGCCATATGTCAGCTAGAACACCACTATACCAACAAAAAAAAAGAAAAGAAAAACACCGAATACTATTATCAAGCAGAGATAAAAACGTGAACAGAACTTAATACCCAAATAAAAGCCTCCAAGCATAAAGGGCGTGCCCGCTTACATATAGCTATAGCTGTAACAGTCACAAATGATGAACTAGGACCATCAAAGTAGAATAAACAAACACTAACTATAGTGAACCACTTAACTATAGTGAGAACCAAACACCAACAAAACGAAACAAAAGAATAGCATTGCCAAAAACTCTACAACCCCCAAACACAAGAACCATGAATGGCGCCCAAACATACAACAGCTACCTAACCGTATGGTGCGTAACTAAACTATGTACCGAGCAGCACGCCAAATTTCGGACACGCTCACCTCAAAGTGTGCCACAAGTTCAAGGATCATGATGACGAATGTGTCCTATAACATCGACCGGTATTCGGCGCTGCCGGTAAACGACTTGCAGTGCTAACGGTAAAAATGTTTATAATTATATTTTAGAAAGATTTACTGATTTCGCCCGAGGTTCTGATTGTGGCCAAAAAATGTTCAAGAACGTCTTAGTGGATGAATCAAAGGCAAGTCTTACTAGTTCCGCTTTCATCAATGCAACACACAAGAGCCTTTCATGATCTTCGTTAAATTTTAAATTAATTAATAAACCATTGCGTTTGTATACACTTTAATATTCAGCTACACCAGCAGGCTTAGCATGACGCTTTCTATTTCTTCGAAGAATAGACACGGCTCTTTCTATACAAAGTGACATTTCGTTTCTCCTTTTTTGACATCCCGCCGTAGAAATCCTTCTACATAAAAAAGGACCTAGATAAAGATCCTTAGAAACGATCGACAAAATGACAGATTGTAGAAGGATTTCTACGGTGAGATGTCAAAAATGGAGAAACGAAATGTCACTTTGTATAGAAAGAGCCCTGTCTATTCTTCGAAGAAATAGAAAGCATCATGCTAAGCCTGCAGTAGTTGTATTATATTTTTAGATATATCCTGAACCGTTATACCTTCTCCAGCCTTACAACTTTCTGGTATATATCAAAGTAAGTTGTAATTAAAGGTTCTGTAGTTCAGTCCCGATATAATTAATTCAATTTCTATTGTATTGGCTCTCTATATCCCAAATACCCAATACCCACTATTCGATTATTTCGCAGGAGCAGGTATGACTAGTTCTAAAGGAAACCCTTGTAACTTGATAATGTGGGTTAATGTTATTCAATTTTAAGCCTAATGTTCATTGACACGGTTCGATACTCCACTTTATCAGAGATTTCAAATTAATTTTAAGGGAGAATGATCTGCTCTACGAGGATCATTTTGAAGGCAATTGCTTATACAGTCTTACAATGTAACCTAAAACGCTTTCAAGTACGTTCATTGGCACCCGGAAGGAAAAGCGTTTTTGCTATTTCAAAGCTATACGGATTATCCGCCCCATTTTCGGATCAAAGAAACAATTCAACGAATAATAAATTGTGAAAACGATGCGAGTCTATCACGCACTTAGCCGATATTTCTACAAAGTAACCCATGCATGCCGATGACCGTTAATTTATTATAACCGCTCACAAATGTATCTTAGCTTCTTGTGTTTATACGACCTTGATATCCTATATTTACGACTTAATGACCATAGAAGACACTTCATGATTTTGTTATTAGTTATTAATCACTGATTACTCAGGCTTTATCTTATATATCTTATAAATATATAAAAATGAATTGTCGTTTGTTAGTCTCACAGAAACTCGAGAATGGCTGAACCGATTTGCCTAAATTTGGATTTGAAATATTTGTAGAAGTCCAAGGAAGGTTTAAAAGTTGAGAAAATATAAAGAAATTGCAATGAAAGTAGTAACTATGAACTATCTAAAACAAACTACCAAAAAAAACTAACTATCAAAAAGTATTAGGGTTGCATGAATTCACGATAGTATTTCAATCATTATCCACGATACAATTTGGATGAAATAGGGTAGGTAGGTAGGGTAGGATAGGTAGGGTAGGATAGGATAGGTAGGTCGGGTAGAGTAAGTAAGGTAGGGTAGGTAGGGTACGGTAGGTAAGTAAGGTAGGTTATTTTATAGATACTTAATGCTACCCGTGCGAAGCCGAGCCGGGTAAAGCTAGTCTATAATAAAAAAAAACCTGTTTAAGTGCTTATTAGGAACTGTATTTTAAGTGGTCTACTTACAATGGTGAAAAATCATGAAGAGCATCGAAACGCTCCATTCAAAACTTAAAATCCAGTTTGCATTTGCCTCGGTTATTTACTTTATTAACATTAGGTAATGAAAATGTCTTAACAATTGCAGCAAAAAAAAAGCACGACTGACTAAAACGCTCGGAAACATAAAATTTGCAATTTCTTACTGGGTGAAGGTCAGTGTGGTAATTATATGTGTTTAAATACATGAATAAAATACTGGATTGGAATTCTTCATTGTCTAGCGTATTCAAATAAGTTTCTAGTTTAAGTTTCCACTTTCCTCGCTTTGCCAGCTTGTATGATTTAAATATTAAAATCAGTGCATCGATTTCTAGTTTCAAGTTCACTAGATCATGTCTTCGTTTTATTTTTATTTCTAACTTCTGTTTTGTAACGTGTCTATGTATGTAACATGAACGTTGGCCGACCAGATTGATTTCTGATTGACTTCGTATCCCTGATGGCTTTTTCTGCTTCACAAGGCCCGTTGCAAATTGCCAATAAACGCATTTCTGGGCTTTTCTCTGCCTTTTCAAAATGTACCTGTTCGTATATATGGCGAGTTACATCATAATCAACCAATAAGGACACATAATATGCAGATTTTGTTGCTGAGATAAACAATATTATTGTTTATCTCAGCAACCAAATCTGTAACCAGTCTCAGTAACGTAGCTAACTCACAGAAACTTTTATGTATTTTACCACGCTATGGGCGTTTTTAGGGTTCCGAACCCAAAGGGGACCCTATTACTAAGACCCCGCTGTCCGTCTGACTGTCTGTCTGTCTGTCCGACTGTCACCAGGCCGTATCTCATGAACCGTGATAGTTGCCGCTTTAACAACAAATACTAAAAAACAGAATAAAATAAAAGTTTAAGGGGGCTCCCATACAACAGACATGATTTTTTTTTGTCGTTTTTATAAATAATGGTACGGAACCCTTCGTGCGCGAGTCTGAATCGCCCTTGGCCGGTTTTTTTTCTTTTGAGTTGTAGCTTAATTACGTAAAGCGTATAATTAATTAAATACTAAAGTAATCTCGTGATGGATCGTTACCTCAAGTTAAAGATATTAGATTTTATTTTTGGCAGAATTATGGGACATTCATGAAAAAAAAAGTTTTTTGGACTAAAATTACGTACATAATGATAAAACAACTTTAGAATACAGGTAGGGATGAATTTCTTATCAGCACTTTGTTGATGAGAAAGTGCTTGCTAGCCCAAGTCGCAGCTATCAATCAGATTAGACTAAATAGCGTTCTAGAAAAATAACTAACTGCTTTAACTAAACTAACCTAAATCTAACAACGGCATTTGTTAAAATGAATTTAAATATTAAACAAAAACTAACTATGTGAGAATTTTAATTAAAAAAAGACCTAGTTAATTAACAAAAATTAGTCAAACAATAGTTAATAATTCATCCAGTTTTATGAAAGAAATAAACAGTCACACATGACGTATCTTACAACAATTATTATAATGCAAGGAACGACCAACAAATACGTAATAATTATTGTATTACTGTAATAAACTGACTCTGAATACGATTTAATACTTAAAACAGCTAATTTAGTCTTAAATACAAAAACAGAAATAAAGTATTGGTGCCGAACTGTCGCGGCAGTTACATGCAAAAACGATAACATTATGTTGAACAATAAAGATCAAGTAACTTACCGTTCAAGTTTAGAAACGACAATAGATTCAATGAGATGGACAGAAGTAGCAAGTTTGAAACCGCTTGGCAAACTCGATTGGTTTTGGGAGTTAAGACATTGAAGTTTCGCAGTCAAGTGTGAAGATAGAATTATTCACGTTAGTGAAGGTGATGATTCTGGGTAATATTTTGTTATTTATAAGTAAGTTCTAATTTCATGTACACGTATCTTCAATACAACACTATGATAGGACTTGAACAACTAATATATCATCGATATTAAAAAAATTACTCAGTCAAGTCTTACAAATAGATTATTGTGACAAGCAGTGACATATACAACTTTATTAATTCTCAATTATATTATATTCTCAATGGATAAAACATGAAACTGCACATTAGTATGCGATAGATCAAGCACATGAAGCCAAAATAATATTGAGAATGTCTTTTAATGAGATTGAGATACTTTAACTACTAGTTCATTATTTATCAAAACACTAATTAACCCCAGATACAAATTGAAATGTTCAAAAGATTACAAATTGCTGCTCATTTAGGCACGAGACTGACAACAAGGTATTCATAAATTAAGAAAAGAGTTTCTAAAATTATAAAATATTTTAAAGATGTAAGATATGTATAAGTTAAACGATGATGAACAAATACCTGCCAATGGTGTTAAAAGCGAAAAAAAACAAAAAGCCGTCAAAATTAGAGGTTAGTTAATTCATAAACATCGACGGAGACGACCATTAACGTTAAAAGCTTTATTGATTTGGCGAACGAACTGGAAGGGGGAGTCGTGTGGACAAAACAGAAATATAACAATAACGAGAGTAGGCTCCCCACCAAAATTGTTTCCTGAGTAGCGAATTTACTGAGCACTCAGCCGAAGCTTCCTCGATAAATTACCGATCTTTCTTAAGACAAAGGTAACTTTTGTTTCCTCTATAAATAAATATCTATTTGTTTCGAAAAGGTCAACGTGTTTTTTGTGATAACCAAGACTGCACAACAGCATTGGTTATGGAGTCGTTTAGCCGAAACCTGAATACTTGATACTAATGAAACTGATACCTGCCAACATGTTCTAAGTAACAACTTCATTGGCTAATACTACATTATAACTGTTATTAGCATAAAATAGAAGATCGCCTGAAAGGCCAGCCCTAACAATACTATCATCTACGACCATTCCACTATCAGTTTACTTACGTGATTAGGTAAATTGATGGACGGTGGCCTTCTACCAGTATTAGCAATGCTGTTACATAAACAAAAGCACTTTAATTCTGGGCCGTATACCTTTGTAATAGAGGCCACAATATTGTTGCTTGACATTTTAGCAAGTAATTAACTTGGTTTTGCAAGCTGGTAGGGCAAACATAGCCAGTTCACCGACCCCGGTAAACGCGAAAGTGAAATCCGTCACTTGTTGCTACGATACCAATTGGACGGAAACGTGTTATGGGTGAGAATAAGTGGTTCTGCACGAAATAAGGTCGGAATTTGTATGCCAGTGATGCTTATTGAACCTAATTTAGAATTTGATTAGCTATGCTAATAGGAATTTAGTTTGGAATCGGATTAGGTTTGCGGTCCCCTGTCATAGGCTTCATTGTTATTTATATGAGCAGCGCGAGAAATCACGCATCGCAAAAATCCGGAAACAGGCAGAGGTTCAATTGTTATTTAAATAAGATATACCATCCGGTATCCCACAAGTAGCCATTACTGTCCTTCCTCATACAATGATTACCTGAAACAAGACGAATACAAAATAAGTATAATGTAACAATATTTACAAATCCGACGATATCTGAATGCGATAAGATGTTATTTTGACCTTGTTGACTTAATATTATATTATGAGTGCAACATCAACACAGAAGGACAATGACTGATTGCAACCAGTCTGTAGAGATTAAAAATCCCAGTGAAGGGAAAATACCAAATATTAATGTCACACAGCTGCGCATTGCAACATTATCCTTAAAGCATGGGAACCGTTGTTGAAGGAATAAATACAAACGGAGGTATACAATTACAGTTATTAAATTACAATAATTACGACTCAAACCCCGTAATGGCCAACACCTACATCGATTACCGCGAAACTAACCACAAATATGCAAATCGCGAACTTTAAACCCACGCCGAAGCTCAAAGGACTAAAGCGTCACAAGTTATAATAGGAATGATACAAAATGCTCCAATTTCCAAGAATTGCAAACAATAGCTGGCTTCAAACAATGAGGGCGACATACATATGCGATTTGTAATTAACGCGTTATTCTAATTCGCACAGCGCTAATTATTTGACATCAAAACGTAATTAAGTACAGCTGGATAACGCTATTTATGGGACAAGCGATCAAGCAAATGGGATATAAATAGATTTACAGTTGCAGAAACGTATGGAGATGGATGTACAGAGATTAAAATTTGAAATCTCTTGGCTGTAGTTTCATACAGATGTCTTATTGGATCTTTAAGCGGATTAAAGGATCATGATTCGTGATAAATAAATAAAAAACATGTATTGCCTTTATCGATAGGGATTGAGGCTTTATTTATCAACACTGTAATTATTTTCAAATTGATTTCGGAAGTACGAAATATTCGCAATGCTTATCTTGTTTACTTAAGAAAATCCGTTACGTTATTATTGAACATGGCGACATATGGCAATTGAAATAGAAGGGGTCACGATATAAGTTCAAGATATCTTAGTACCGCAAATAGGACGCAACGATATTAACGGTTTCAACAGTATTAAACAAATAAACAATTATATAACATTAGGTGTAAGCGAGGCAGAACATAAAACTTTTTGCAATTTACCCTGAAGTCATACTTTCCACAATCTTCTTCCTCTATCGTACAGATTGTTTGTTTTGTTGTTACTCTCGGATAGCATACATACATGTGATGTAATTGTATTTGCAAAATTGTTTACAAACATACGAGGTATTTTGCGGACGGGTTCCAGCGGTATATGTGCCATGTCCTCCATCAACATTCTCAGACAGATTCAGGAGAGGATAATGTTTCAAAGCGGTTCTCGCGTCTACATCATTTATAACGTTGGTCTTTGAAGCGTCGCAGCACCACATGGCGTGTTTGAATTAATGGCTCTTGTTTAATATGAAAACAAATATTTTGCGCCGGGAATGTGAACCGTCCAATCTATGAACACGTGTACCGGTTCAATGTTGATTTGTATTGTTCGAAATTCGTGAAATTTTTGCAAATAATTTTTGCAAATAATTTTTGGTAGAACAGCTTTTATAACTCTCTGATGTTTGTTGGCAACATCGACGACGCGAGACGAACAGTTGGACCAAACAAATGGAGAGAGTAACATACGACTTTATAGCTACCCAAAAAAGAAATGAGGCGTAAAATTCCAGATTAAAAGGAATTTATTATATAACATCACAAACAAAGTCCTATTATCCCTAACATAAAAGGTCCTTATTCTACAATAAAGTTTACCCTACTTACAGACATACTGGTTAGATAGCAGGGGTCAGGACGTCGCTGACGGATACAACCCCAACTCCGGGGGGTGGCGAATGCCAGATAGCAGAAATGTGCCTGATGCGCGACGTATCGCGAGACCTACATGCGTCGGAAAATATAAATGGATGTTCTATAAAGATAGAGCTAACACAAAACCCACATTAAACCCCCAAATTGCTCGATAAAAAGCAATAAATTTTACTTCAATAGTAAGTCTTACGCATCCATTTCGAATCAAAAAGCAATTCGTTGCTCAATTCAGAATTTCAGATACGAAAACAAATAAGATTGATTCCGAATGTTCATTCAGAAATCGCTTTAAATTCCACAATGTTTAAATTTTATTGAATATTTTTTATTCTTATATTTTACCGAGGAAAAAACACATGATAATGTATTGATATTACAGAAGATATTATTTATTTATTTACTATTTATTTATTTAACACTTTATGTACACACATATAAACAGACAAGAAGAAAGGAACAGAAAAATACGTACAAAGGTGATGCTTATTTCGAAAGAATCTCTTACAGCATACCTGCGATAGGACAGTAGACAAAGAGATGTAGACACCGTGTGTAAGAGTAGAAGAGAAAACAAAATACATAAACACAACAAAAAAGGAAAACAATTAATTAATTTAAATATACAATAAGATAATATACTTACATAAATACATACTTCTAAAATAAATATCACTAAAATACTTATATATAATGAATAGTATAAAATAATATTACATATAAGTCATTGCAAAGCTATGAATAATCCCGATGGCGTAACGTAACAAATTGCACAATAGGGTATTTTACTATATACGAGAAAAAATCTATAAATATATTATTGAGATAGTTTAGGCAAAAAGGAGTCGGAAAATATTACTTTTAGTTCATAAAATAACAAAATAAATTTTAAAATTTAATGTAACGTTTTCAGTTTTTCTAATCTGTTAAAAAACACCATGAAATAGTAGCCGCCATGTTATTACGTCATACGGCTATGTAAACAAAAACGTGTCAATTATCATACAAAGATCAGCGCATTTGTTTTTATAGCCCAGTGACGTCATGACCACAGAGCAACATGGCGTCCACTGCGTCCAGCGTTTTCGTCAACCTAAGCGCGAAATTTGAAAATGTTAAATTTTAAATGCATTTTTATGACACTTATCGATTGAATAAAAATTTTGTGATTTTTTTGGGCATATTAGCACTATAGATTTTAATTAAGACACTTTTCAAAAATGGGTGTAAGACCCTATTGAAAACAATTTGGCAAGTTGAATAGCGAAAAAACTCGCGAGGGTTTTCCTCCCGCGCTTCTGAAGATTCACGATTGGATTCTATAATGGTACTCACCTGTGTTTTTACTTAACATAACATCAAGCCTGTAATCCCCGAAGGGTTAGGCAGAGGTGTGCCTATACACCCACATTTCGCCACTTATATTTAAGTCCCATGTAATAGGTAGCGAGACTATTGCCATCAACCGGGCACAAATGCAGACTCCGGGCTGCTAAATGAAATGAAATTGTTTATTCTGTAAATAGGATATCAGAATCACTTTTACATGTCATTAAAAAAAAAAATAATAATAATAAGCTAGATGGAGTCGACATTTCCTATCTGACTACCCCTGAGAAGAAATGGCGAAAGTCTATTTAAAAGTCCAGAAATAATCTTGGTCAGATCATGTGAGGACCATGTAGCTGTAGCTGTGTGCTACTGAGATATTCTTGATGGAAAAACCAATAATACTTCCACAAACTGGGGATCGAACTCAGGACCTCATGCTCAGCAACAGCGCTTGCGACCACTAGAGCGACGAGAGAATGTTTGGAGTCAGAGATCCGACAGGCACCCTCTTTTAAACTAGGGAACTGAATCATTGTAGATTTTCAATTACGTAATGTCAGACTGCAAAATATCATTATAGTAGATTCAGGCAGACACATGTTTAAAGCTACTTTTCGATCAGTAGTTTGAACACTCTGTCAAACAGACAGAGACCATTGCTATAATAAAGCTTGTTTGAAACCAGTAGTTTCAAACAAGCAATACCGTTTAGACTGAGATCATTCTGTCACTACAATGGATTAGTATGTTAGTGTAGTCCTAATAGAAGTATTTTTTAACCTCATGAATCATGATAATCGTGTTTTTCTTAGTTTGCTCGAACATTACCAGAATACTGCATAATTCTTCACAGGTGACTACGTAGTTCAAGTCTTCCAAAGATTAATTCTATCATTTCTAAAACAACACAATCATCAATATAATCATAAGCAATGTCATCAGCTTTTTATAATGTGCAAGAAATGTTTAACATCACGAACTCTAAATTCATCTCAGACCGTTTCCATTTAAGTCTCGATCGTATCTCTATATCCAACCATCTCAACTCTCAAAGCAATCTGATAGAAGTAGAACACTTTACTGACAGCTTACATCATTCAATATGGGTATTCCGGGCTTTAAGATTACACTGTATAACATAACATAAGTGAACGTGGAGCTTCCTCTGAGTAGCATATTAAAATCGATCGTTCCAAATTCGAGGCAGTACAATTACGCAGCTCATAATAATATGATAATCGGTGCAATACATTTAAAAAAATACCTACAAATCACTGCAGTGAGGTAAACCTACTTTTCATGATAAGTGTAATAGGTGCAATCAAAGGCACGCATTGTGCAACAGTAATTTATCCAAACAAATCTCGTTACTAGTAGGCTTGTAGTCACGCCACATACCACGCACAATATCTACTCACGTGCTGCTGAATCGGTAATTGAATAAACTGAACTAATCCAAGTATAAATGGCCATGCGTCACAGCGATGCTAACAATGAAAATTGCACGCATTTTATACAACCGACAATGTTCATGCATACTTTTTAATAGAACTGCAAGTTTATTATTTTAGAGTAATTAAAAATTACAAGCTTCCTATGCTCGTCATGTCGGAAAAGTTAATTGATGGTACGTCATTTTCACGCGCAGAAGAGGTAGGACACCAAGATAAGGAAACATGCAAGCTCATAAAAATAATTATATAATGTCGGAGGAGCAAAATACAAGGGAAAATAATGCATTTCGTAGGAAAAAGAAAATAGTTCACAATGCTATGAAATTCCATCATCAGCAGATTTAGTAAAAGCCCGCTCCGATAATAGTGACAACGTAACGAGTGCTAATTCTAAAACTAATGCTTTAGACAGAAACAATTTAAGACGCTGACAATACCTAAACCGCGGTCACTGTTAAATTCCATAGAAAAGAAAGAGAAGCGCGATGACACAACGCTTGCAATTTATAGCAAAATATGAAGTAATTATCTATTTACTCAAAATTGAGTTGAGTAATCGAAAATAAAAAACAACCAAGTTCTGCATTCAAATAAGTTCAAAGTCGTTCTTGTTATTAATTAAATACGTAACGTATGTTGATATTTGATACAGATATTTTGGATTAGAACTCAAAGTAAGAGGTACATATATTTATTTACATAACCAAATTACAAGATGATTATTAACATTAACTAAATTAAATTAAAACTAAGTTAAGCTTAAAAAAGGCCCTCGGGGCATTGTACCGAGGATGCTGGCGGCATTTCCTCGCTGAATTGCAATGCTGATGCGTTGCGCGAGAAAGCCGCCAGCTTTTCGGTCACCAGTTACATCAACTAGACGTTTCGCGATTTCCGCAAATAACTTATGCGCACTGGGACCCCACGGACCGAGGGTCTCGACGCCAAAGGGCACAAAGTTGTACTCTCTGCCAAGGCCTCCATATTTAATAAAGTAAGAGGTTAGTTTAACGTTAGTTTGTATCGAGATTTTGTTTTCAAAACGTGTTTTGGTAACAACCAGGTTCTGGGAAATATGTTCAACATTAACATATATTTTTTCCGCTACCACAAACTATACAGATTTGGCATATTTTTTTTTCTTAAGTAAAGCTTATTTTGGTCAATTGGGTCTTGTCAGCGCCTTAACATTGAAATATCACAGTGGTATAACATTTGGGAGACGTGATCTGCGTATCAGTTCAACTAGAAAATATTGACAGACGCCCCTAGAAATCATTATTGCTAATGGAATATTACATACATTTATGTCTATGGTGACCACACGAGTTGTATAAAAGTAACAAACATAGCACATAGTTGACCTATGTTGAACATTTACAATCTGTGGCGATTTATAAAAACAAGACAATTTAAAACAATTTTCCTACATAACTCGTAGTCAAGACATTTTTTATACCTCTAATGAATGAAGAACTACGAGTATCTCACTAAACACAAGAAGCAGCATATTGTTTCGATTCTCCCACGATATCCGATAAGGTGAATTAAATTAATGGCCATAAGCCGACTGCTTTATTGTTCAAAAGAGGTTGAATACAGAAATATGGAGATCGGATTATCTCACCCATAATTCAACCGTGTTGTTAGAATAATTGATTAATAGATTCAAAGATATTAATCTTTCTGAAATTGTTTTTTAAAGAAGCTTAAGATAACCTGATGGAAAGTTACGACGTGATCGATAACGTTCAGCAACCATCATTGTTTTGTATAAAATGCAAGCAGCAATCAATAACAACATTGTTGAAAAATCTGCAACTAAATCATTCTCCACTATCAACATCAACACTGCGGTTTTCTGTAAACATTTACGAAGTTTATTATTAATTATCGCATGCCTGCTGCATAATATACAATTAACAGATCTCCATCCCTCATTCCGAAAATTCTGGACGCGAAAGGCAATTACGTAAACTGTCCATCATCCAAGAAATATATCTCGGTGGAACAACGAACAATGGCCAGAAGCTGGCGAGTAGCGGTCGTCCGAATGACCCGATACAACTGGAGTAATGAACGATGACAAAAACATAATAGAGAAAGTGACTGCTAATAGCAATGTGCGCTACCGTGTGTTTATAAACTGCTTTGCACGCGAGTTTGATGATCGGAATCGATTAATCGGTTTCCAAGATAATATCGATTGAATTGTACATGTAAGCGGTACTGAATGGAATATCTGCAAGAGTTACTGCGATTAGAATTGTATATCATTATGTTAATCTTGATTAGTTATCAACATCCGCCATTTTATCATGTTCAAGTAACGTAATAACAAACAACAGGGTGTAGGACTGTAGGTAATGAGGTGTCTCCTTCGTGTCAAGATTCTTGGAAGCTACTTACTTTCCTTTTTTCGAAGTAAAATTCTAAACAAACACCTAACTACGTACAATCAAATTTGTTGTAATAATGAGTTGTTACTAGCAAAGCATTATTATATTAAGAGAGATTCTTTAGATACTTTTATAGCTTTGTGGAACCCAACTTGAGCAGGAGAAACCATATTACCCTAAAGTTTTGGACGATGAAAGGATTGTTGCTAACAGTAATCCAAGCATAAAAGAACTTTAAAAATCTGTTTCATTTCGTGGCGATTTAGCACTCTTTTGAACTTCTTTTACTTTATTAATAATAAATTACACGTCATTGTCACTAGATAAGTATAATCGAAAGCGTATATGATAAATTAATCCGTGACACAAAATCGTGTTCAAAATCACTTTTACTTGAAATCGATCCGTGCTAATATTTAAGCGATAGACTGAGAGGCAATAAATGACAATTTAATGACCATAGATAATCTTATATTGATGATAGCAGGTGTATAGATCTGTAGATTGTAACTAAAACAGATCATAAATCGATTACACCATGGTAATTTTACGTCTGCTTAGTTTTCTTTGAAATCTAATGTACCCAAGTCACGTTGTATCCTAGACCATAGATTGGCTCAATAACCCATCATTTTCGATTTTATACACCTCATAAACACTTTCAACGTTGCAGTCTCTTATTACGGAGAAATTGTTATTCCCAACGCGCGCAACTATATTATTCTTGGTTCCCCACAGATTTCATCATGAGATGTACAGTCAGCAAATCTAATTTTCTATAATAGAGGCATAGCGAAAGCTTGGCAAATAAATTCACAAATAAATCTCTTGGCTATTTCCTTGGCCATGTTTTCTTTTTTAAAGATACTTCCTTGACATAATATTTTCATTATATACCAACAATTTTGTGGGCAGGATACTAATTAAGACTTGTTACAGTTGTAATGGCAAACATGTCATTTGGTTTAAATAGGTTTTTATTATTTTATTAATATTTTACATAGATTCTTTTATATTTTGTGAATGTGAGAACGTTGTAGGCTTAATAGACTAGATTTGTAGACCATTTATTTTTTGTTAAGTACCTGGTACTTCTTGACAGGCCTACACTGTCCTCCCATACCTATTAACACTAATTTGAAAACATTGTAAAAGCCAATTATTTTTAAAAGGGTAACCGTGGAATTTTTTTGCCGGCTCTTCTCCATAGGAACGATCGATTGGAAATAGCTTCTGACGTTTCATAAGTGCCCATATAGGTTTATGTGAAATAATATTCAATCTACTTTGTATTGTATAATTGCATTGCACAGGTGCGAGTACTAGGTATGTATAATAGAGCTACCATTTACCGATTAATATGTAATTGACTTGAATGGGCCCTGGCGGCTGAGAGTATGTCATGCTCACTCAGATGTCTCGCTGATGGTGGCACGTGTGTTGGACCATTTAGCTCCCTTCAAAATGGTTGAGCTGAATGGTGCTAATCCATGCGTCATGCTCGTGAACGGGCGCCGTCAGTTGGGACTGGTCACCTCTTAGCTTCCTCGGCTTATTTGTAATTATTTTATTTAGAAATTATTTTTATTTATTTTGCTACTATGGATGCGTTTTTTATTTTACATCGTCCTCACATTTAATTATAATTTCAACATTATTTTTGTACTAATCTTTACGTATCAATATAATTTAAAAAAGTGTCCATGGAGTTTCTTGCCCGTTCTTCTCCATAGGTATCTACTACGCTTTGGAATGGGCAACTATGTAGCTTCATATTTCTAATTGACCGACTCCTTGACAATTCAAAAGTGCCTGTAAATGATTTAATTGAAATAAATGCTTTGAGTTTGAGTTTAAAATATTTTCATTTTGATTTTCAGCTCGGTAGACTCTAATCTTGTGGTGTTGAACAATGGTGCTATTTCTAACAAAATATGAGGCTGTATATTTTGTCATTTTTGGGATGGTCGAAATATTTTTCACAGCCAAAACTTTACAATAGCAGCAAGGTTTCCGCATACCGTAAGCTGTCTCGGTGTTGGAGTTTCCATGACACGATAGTCCATATTTATGGCTTATTGTTCACATGAAGGGGCAAGTTTGCGATTGCAGCCAGTCAACCGCTCGATTGAGCAACGGACTTCGTCGAGCGTATCGGAGAAAGTGTCGTGCTCAGTGCCCGATTTTATTACCGCCATCCTACGTTCAGAGAAACTCAGGATGTGAACGGTACCGAAAGGTGACTAGAATATACAAGCGAATAACATTTAAATTGCAGAGGTAAAATTGATCTTAGGTACTCTTTGAATTTGTATGTCTAGGGAGAAGCTTTTGCGCTTTCGTTTACGTAAACACCTGGTTTAGTAGCGCTGACTTACATATTACTTACTAGTTTAGTAGTAGTAATAATTTAGTGATGATGATTGCAAGGAAAGTTGTTGCTTCTTTATTTTACGCTTTTCAAGATTGTAATGTGTTTAGAAAATACAAATAAACATGCCTTCTTGCCCTTAAAAACATATCTTCAGAAAATCAGCGAGGTAATAAAGGGCTCAGGCTTTTAATTCACAGTACAAAAACCAGCACAGAACAAACGATTTTATTTTGGGCAAGAGATCCTTTTTCCAATATTAACTGATACCTCAGACCCCCTTAGCCAATTTTTTTTTCTTGTACAAACTTGTGCACGCTTATCGACTCGTTGAGTTTTTTAAAAGTACAACAATGATACTTCCTACTTAAATATCAGTCATTCTTATAACAAGTTGGCACACGTAACAGAACGTATACAGTATCTTGAAAGTTTCAAATAAGTACTTGTGTTAATTAAATATGGGTCGATTTTTAGACCTTGTCGACCCCCAAAGTCCGTTTTCGTTTATGTCGACCCCTGGGAAACCGATTTCGACCCCAAGGGGTCAATATCGGCCACTTTCGGAATCCCTGTTTTAGGTGCTAGTGTACTTATTCTATACCTATCAGTACACAATCAATCCGATAACCACACAAGTGTGTCGACACCTAAAGACCCAATCTTAGATCTAATAAAGTATGAATCACCTTTACAACAACAGAAGATAAGGCACTAAAGAACAAAGTTTATAACAATGGTATCGTTTAGGAAATATAAATATTAGCTATGGTATACAAGAACAATATTATCACTATTATCAGACAGGTAGAGATAAGAGAGCAAGCGTAGAGTGTGCATTGTATTGAAGTCGATAAGGCTTTAGCATTCATGACGATTGATAACGCAGTCGATAACACCGTTTCTTGGGAAATGAAAGAGGGTAATCCGATTTCGTCTCTAAAACAAGAGTTGATTTTATTTCCACAGATACTGACATTTCAAATCAAAATAGAAGATCAGATAAACTGCAAAGTTAAGTGAATTTTCTTTGTAGACACAAGAACAATATCTTAAGTGCTTTGACATAATATTCATAAATTAGAGGAAACGTAATGGATGGATTGGAATGTTTTCTGAGCTTTATAGACTCATCAAACTATCAATTAGTTTACATATAAATATTACTCCTTCATCGCTTTTCTCCATCGTCTCGCCTTTAATTGCAAACATATATAAAACAGACACGTTTTAGAACAAGCTATAACTATAACTCATATCACCCCGTACTCGTCCGGTTATCTGATGCACATTTATTTACGACAAACTCTCTCGAAAGCAGTAATGACGGTTTATATGTTACTTTCTAAAGTGCACATATACTCCATATAAGCACATATGTCTTGGCTATGGGCATTACTCCTACGATACCTGCAGACTTGGTGTATTTGCAGATGGATGATTGGGTAGTTAAAGTCACCCAACAATGGTCCTGGACTAAAGACGTCCCTATTTTCGGAGATCTTATCAGATCTGCTGACTATATTGGGTATGAATCTGTTACTCCATTAAACACTCTTACTGACCTGGTTAATATCTTAATGGGAACTGAAAGGTAAAATCAAGGTAATAGAGAAGATATTTGGACAAGGCAAGCTTTAAAGCCACGATATTCATGAATGAGCATTCTGTCTTTGCAATGTATCGTCTAACAGTATCGACAACCGAATTAGCTTCATCTATCATCGACACATAGCAAGGCACTTCAACCTTCTACTAACCAAGGTCATTGTCCGAACTAGCACGTTACGTAAACCAAACGCACGCGGTTACATAAACGTTAACGTACTATTGTTAAGTGCGTTTGCTCAAAGAGTTAACAAGCTCAAGTCCCTTGCCGTTTCGACATGGCATTTTATAGACTTGAAGGTTTGCGTTTTCTAGATTGACAGCTAAGGTTGAAGTCTCGGTTTGGTTGCGAAGATGATATTGATGCCAAGGTTAAGTAAGGAGGGGAGTGCTTTAAATATGCGCGTTAAAACACTTCTCTTGTTACTCGTACATAAATCATAAATTAAAGTAGAAAATCCTTTAGCACAAGATTTGTCAAAGCCTTAGCGAGTTCGAAAGTTTTTACATCAACTTGAAAACTTCAGTTCCATCCGATTAACTTTCAAGGTTCATTTCTCTTGATCGTCGATAAAAAAGATTACCAATATTAATTCGGTAGAACACTTTGCATTGGAAATCTTACAACGTAATTCGAACAAGAATGTGTTATATCTAACGAAGTTGAAGGACTTAAAGTTAAGTTAAAAGGCCGTGTTCAATGCATAATGCCCACGAAAAGATTAAACAAATAGATAAACGATTACCACTAGACAGTAGTGTTATCTATCAAATAAGTGCTAACAACAGCCAAGATATTTATGCTAGGTAACACTGAACTAGAAACCTTTCAAACCTTAGCATCCGAAACCCACTTTAAGAACTGGAAAGAAAGAATAAATGTTAGAATACCTTTCAAAATCCTGAGCACCTTATAAACATAAATAATTTTCTCCATAAGAAATTCCGGGACTTCGGAAGCTTCGAGAATGATCCAGGGCCCTTCGGAACGTGACTGGCATAATTTTTATTTCAGAATACATAACATAAATAATATAATATTAGCATATTGTGTTTTTCTCTTTTCCTACTCAAATATATTTAAGTTTAAACATTGTTGAAGAAACTGCGCATCTACTTGGAATCTTAGGGAAACAATATATTGTGTTAGGAATGAATGAATTATAGAATACGCACATAAAGGAAAAATAAATAGTGTAAACTAGTTTGCAGAAGTCCTTAAAGAGAATCAACTGCATATACATTATGTTTGTGTCCAAACTCATACCCGGGTTGGAGGTAGAATAACAAAGCTCGTAAGGAAACATTATTACAACAATAACAAACATGGAACTTAAGGATAATATAGCTACATTCGACTGTCGAGACTACTCGAGACCAGACACACGTAGGTCCAATGTTTATCTATTATACCCAAGAGCGTGTGCATTACAACAGGAAAGCCGCTTTCCGGCTGTATCAATAACACAACTAATGTTTAGAATAATAACGTGGTGTTTACACAGGTTGCGCTTCATCGTATCTCTCTGACTTTGGACGTTAAAATAAAAAGGTATCATCCACCAAGTACCATCCTGAAGATGGAAACAACACCACATGTTGAAGTCGAAAATTGGTTTTCGAAGTGTATTTTTGTTCCCCATATTAACACCAAATCTGTGATAGTCGGAAACACCGGGCCCTCTTCTATCAACTTGAATTCAATCCTAGCCTTATATTCGTTCCATCTGTACAAGGAATTAAGGCCGATGATAAGTAAATATGACAACCAAACTGGTCGAAATCTAATCCAGATCGTTCAAATGTCTAAATAGCTTACTCGTTGTTATTTTGTACCACAATAAGCACTTGAGCATCAAAAATCGATAAGTTATGCATGACTCAGTAACTAATTAAATTTTATTGATCACTGTGACAGCAGTGGTGGCCCAGAGGTATTGGCCCCGACTTACAAGTCGGCCGACCGCGACTTACGGTCGTGGGTTCGAGCCCAAGCAGGCGCTTTGAAGGTACTAAAGGGTCGGCCCACTCCCTCTTACAGAGAGGAGGCCTGTGTCCCAGCAGTGGGAACATTATAGGCTGATTATGTATGTATGTATGTATGGTGAAGGAAAACATCGTGAGGAAACCGGCATGTTCTAGAACCAAAAATTCGAAGACATGCGACATCTACCAACTCACACTGGGCCCGCATGGTGGATTACAGCCCACTCCCTTCGAAGAGAGGATGCCTGTGTCCCAGCAATGGAAACATTTATAGGCTAATTATGATCACTGTGACGATAACTGGTCTTTTAATAATAGTTATTTATGGAACTGTTGTATAGTGGGGGGTATTATAACAGGAATGTGGGTTTGTGATAATAGTATCACATGAGTGTTTTAATACCTAATAATGTACAGTTGCATACAATATCTACACACATGATATGAATACACTATAAAAGGTTCTGAAACCATAGGGTGTTGAACAACGTTGTAAGAACTATGTATATTCATGGAATGTTTCTGGTAATAATTGTTTAGAAATGTCCTTTGCTGCATTAGAAATATCTGGTGGTGTGTTATCAAAGCTTGTATCACTTAAATATGTTTGTAAACAACGAAGTAATATTTTTTTTTGCAATACTAATACCGAACAAAAATGGCGGAACACGACGTGAATTCGAATAACCTATAAGTTGTTTTTTTTTAATTACGGTGCTGTGGTAGTGAAACGCGCGTGCATGACAATGTTCTTTTTTTGAAAAGGAGTTGCATAATGAAATTTTGTACATTATAACACTCGTTTGGATGATATTATGGTTACTATGACACCGGTTGTTTTAATGTTGGCAATAAGCTAACTGTTTCAGAAACTTTTATAGAGGATTTATAGCATGGGTGTAGATAAAAATAATTATCATGCACATGACAAATTCACAATAAATAATTTGTCACCATCTAATAACTTACAAAGCCTTCAGATAGTGACCGTACTCTTCAAAGTCACCGCAAAACTTTCGCCTGGACCGTAGTCTGAAAAGTATAAGCTGCAAACTTTTCACCTTATAACAAAAAGGACAAGTTCGTTCCAAAGGAATACTAAATGGCAAATTGCTACTCGTATCAACGAAACTTTATTTACATGAGACCGTGAGCAACAAATAATCAAGGGAGTTGGCAAAAGCCCAGACTTCGACAGAATTACTAATGAAGCCTTTGACTTTTGGAGTACCTCTGGGAATTACGTTTCATGTGTCAGGATTAATCAGTACAGTTCCAAATGAAATTGGATTAAACGTAAAGGATCAACAACGTACATACCAATCGGAAGGTCAGTGCGGATACTTGCCAAATTGTTAATTTAATTCCAAACATAGAGCCCAAAATGCTTCTACATGCAATGCTACCTCATGCAGCGTGACCTCTGTGGTTTCAACCTGTTAGTTATTTTTTTCTAGTTCGTATAACTGGTCATCAATTTTTAGGGTTTTAAAGTAAACAAGGAAACCTTACAGTTTTGCCATGTCCGTCTGTCTGTCTGTCCCCGTACTACAAAGCTGTAATTTGGCATGGGCATGGAATATTTAGGGTACATCCCTTGCACGTAAAGTGGAGATGATATTTTTTTTCTTTTTTTCTTATATAACCCATGGTGTGGGGCATCGTTGGATAGGCAGTTCAAAAATATTGCAGGTCAGTGAAAACCATTTTTCGAATCCGAGATCCATAGGCGCAATATTAAGCTGTAATCTCTTAAATGTCGCGTGATACACCATTGGTGCATAAGAACTTAGGTATCCAGAGTCTGGCGTTCAAAGTGCTAATTTTTGTTGACTAGTAATAGTCGTCAACTTACATTTGCAGTTGGAGAATTGACCGTGACATATCGATGCATGGGAGAACATGTTTTTCAACAACAATGTTAAGATTGTTTTTAGGATAAATGTATCCCAACTACGGAACCCTTTACTGTGCCTGGTCCCACACGCACTTGGCCGATGTTTTATTCATAATTTTTCAAATTTTGATTGAGACGTAAACAAGGCTACGATTTTTTTATTGGAAAAAAGGAGTTGCTGAAGAATTGAAATTGAATCCAGTCGATTGTTTTTAAATTTTCGACTTTTAATTTTAAATTGAGCCAAGTAATTTTTTTAGATTATACTTTACCTTAATTCCTAATGAAGTTTCAAGTTATTATGTTCTGTTATCTGCAGTCAACGAAGTTATATTGTTCAGTTCTGCACAAATCGTGTACTTAAGATATGCTTTGAATTTGGTGTACTCGTAGAACCAGTTAAAAAGAGGACTGCTTCCGGCGTTTTTCCGAGTATTTTGCTTTTACCAGCCGCATAGAATCCTTGAGTTCGAGAAAGGCAAGTCCATTTTGGTTCGCAACACATGATCGTGTCACCTGCGATTCTGTCGAGGCGGGTTACGTTTTGAGGTTGCGGTTCGTCAGGATCGACTTGTTATGTAAACCAAGTTATTAGTACTTTCAGGGGTAAAATTTTAATACTAGTTGATCTTCAAAAGACTGTTTGTATCGGGACAACTTAGGTTCATCTTTATAAGAAATAATTTAAAACTTTACGTAATTCTGTGGTCACAAACCTAAAACCGATTGCAATCGATTCCCACAACATACCTTAATTTTTCTCGTAATCTCTTCATTTAGGCCAAATGACCTGTTGCGCAACTGTTTTAATAATATTTAATTTTAGCTTATTATATTTTTTGATGCGATTCTATTTTAAATATTACATGGATTATTTTATGCACTAGTTGTACAATCTATAGATCGTATAACTAGTGCATAAAATAAGCCATTTTATCCCGAGACGTTTGTATCCACCAAAGCCGCAGGCGAGGGTGGATAGTTAAGTCGAGTGGTAAAATGGCTCGATTATGCCCGAGTATAACCACTCTGCTTTTCACTTCGAATGCGAGAAAATGAAACACGCATAAAGTATATAACAGTATTCCATTGTTTTAGTTTAATCACTTTTCACTGTTCAAAAATGATGCAAAATTGAAGAAGAGCTCATTCCCGCCACTAAACGTTTTAAACCTTTTTAAAAAATTTTAACATTTCATTCGACTTTAATTTGCGGTTTTTTATTTTGCGTGTGGCTGTTGGGCTTGATTATCTTAGTCTTAGAAAAAGAAAATCTTTATGCACTAGAGCATAAAAAGCGATTTTATATCCCTTACGCACAACATAAAGACGAACTTTTAGAGCATGAGAAGTGAAAAATAAATTATTAGGTATACGTGTTCAATGTATAGTGAATTAACAATTTTATTTCGCTACACTGTGCACTCACTCTGCAGAAGATTATAATTATTGGGCAAGAGAGGTTGTCCAATCATTCTAATAACATATATCTTATAAGGCATTTTCCAATTTACTTTCATATTAGTTAAAAGACATAAGTTTCTTTATATTATACCTTATAAGAACCGAACACTGATTGAGAGGGAAAGCGAAGCCATCAAAAACGTCACAATGGATGGAATGAATTAAATCTTCTATTGTGTTGTCATTCATATTTGGATGGAAGCTTTCGTTACGTAATTCTAATTATTCAACTGGGTTATTAAGGCGCTGACAAGAGGAAAATTACCAAAATAGGCTTAAGAAAATTGCCAAATCTGTATAGTTTGTGGTAGCGGAAAAAATATATGTTAATTTTGAACATATTTCTAAGAACTTGGTTGTTACCAAAACACGATTTGAAAAAATATCTCGTTACAAAGTAACGTTAAACTAACCTCTTACCTTGAGTTTCAAACCACAATATCTGTATTAAATATCAACATACGTTACGTATTTAATTAATAACAAGAACTTCTTTTTTAATGCAGAACTTGGTTGTTTTTTATTTTTGATTACTCAATTCAATTTTGAGTAAATAGATAATTGCTTCATATTTTGCAATAGATTACAAGCGTTATGTCATCGCGCTTCTCTTTCTTCTCTATGCAGTCTGACAGTGACTGCGGTTTAGGTGTTGTCAGCGTCTTAAGTTCGATCGTGTGATGACTAATGTTGAAGGCTTTATTTAGCACTTTCACCCGAAGTGATCTTGTCTCCCTTGAAAAAACAAGTCGCCTTGGTAACATACTTCCTTATTTAGATGGAGTAGCATTCCTTTTTAAGTCATAAACGTAAAACCGGCCAAGTGCGTGTTAGAGCACAAACAAAAAACGAAAGGGTTCCGTAGTTGGGAACGTTGGGATGAATTTATCCCAAAAACAAACTTAACATTGTAGTTGAAAAACATGTTCTCCCATACATCGATATACGTCACGGTCAATTCAACAACTGTAACTTGAAGTTGGTCGAGTAGGTATTACTCGTTAACTTGTATAGTCTACTTAGCTGTGATAGTTTTCCTTTTAATTTCATTATACGTACTACTGCCATGATTTTTTTCACATCTCCATACATCTCCCCCACCACCTGCCAGCTAAATGGTAGCAACCAGGGGGACAAAAATGTACGGTTTATAGCTTAATATTACTTGAATCGAAAAATGGTGTACACAAACCCGCAATCTTTTTGAACGGCTTATCCAACGATATCCCACACCATGGGATGGACGAGAAAAAAAATATCATCTCCACGTTACGTGCAAGGGTAAGGTATAGGTAAAAACACTGTCTGCGTGATTAATATGTATACCTATGCCGAATTACAGCTTTCTAGTATCAAGCGTCTCATTGCTACAGCGGGGACAGACAGACAGACGGACATGGCAAAATTATAAGGGCTCCTTTTTACTACGGAACCCTAAAAAACTGGCCAAGTGCGAATCGGACTCGCGCACGAAGCGTCGATACAACATTTGTGAAAATTTCAATTGTCTAACTATCACGGTTCATGACATACAGCCTGGTGACAGACGGACAGACAGACGGACAGCGAAGTCTTAGTAATAGGGTCCCGTTTTACTCTTTGGGTACGGAACCCTGAAAAGGTGTGATGTTGACAGATAGAGGAAACATACTGTTCATTGTTTGTTTACATTCAAGTTTTTCTTCAGAGAATTCTACCGCTTTAATCGAAATAAACGAGCCTTGTCGCCGTAAGGGACAGTTAATATAACTTCAGCTTTCCTTTCCTTCTTTACGTGTCTCGAATTGACCTAGATCCAAGTTCCTTTCAATATTCTTGGGATAAAAATACTTAAAAAGTTTCAAGTAAAAGTACATGTTCCAGATCTAGAGTTTCTAAAAAGAACCAACATAAAATTGCAATGCAATCAAGTTAAGAAACTCGCAACTTAAGATCTATTCAGTACGAAGTAGTAAAAGATAGTCATCTTCGTAGATTTCACCCACCGTTCGGAAAACGAAGTTTCCAGTCTTTACTTCGCTACAAGTTAAAACTTTATTACAAGTTTATTTCCGTGTCATACGGAAAGAGAAAATGGCGGCAATATGGGGCAATTCAAATCAGTTTTACTACTCCTGGTAAAGTTACGGCACACGGGCACGTGGGCAATCTAACTGAACATTAAGTCAAGATATACTGGGTGAAATTATACAAGCTCGTTTTCTCTAAAATTTACTTCAAAAACAGTTGCATGTAAAGAATACGTTCTTTGTTTAACTTGAAGACATTATTTGAAGCTCAAAGATAAGCTTTTAGAGAAAAGGCCATAGTTGAAACAAGTACACTTGAAAAACTTTTGCTGTTGAAGTTCATAGTAAAAATAACACTAAGTATAAAGTACGCGTCAAACTTTATGACGGCTATGAAGTGCGCTACTCGCTGCGCGGTACCCCGCCCCTCACCCCCGCTGACGCATGAATTGGTTACTGCGCAGCGACTCACCTCATGTTCCTAGCCGCCATAAAGTTGAATCGGGCTGTACAGGTGAACCACCAGGACTGTAGGAAATAATACATATACTTAAATTATAAACATCCTGACAAGACGAGTTTATCATGGATCTGATAAAGCGCTCTCTTATTTTTAATGGTACCGATTACCCCTACGGTTAAAGATCTCGGTTTGTATCTTGACTCAACGCTGGGCTGGCAACGCCAGGTGTCTAGTGTTATTCAAAAGGTCAATGGTACTCTGCGATCCCTGTATCTTCTAAGAAGCTTTTTGCCCGCTAAGATGAAAACTATGCTTGTGCAGACTTTGATTTTCCCTATCATTGACTATGGTGACGTGTGCTACTTTGACTTAAACGCGGTTTTGCTGGGTAAGCTCGACAGAATACTCAACAATGGTATCCGGTTCATATTCAATCTAAGGAAGTATGGCATGTGTCTACAGGTCTGAGCTCAAATGGATGTCCATTCGCCAAAGAAGCTTGCGCGCTTTGACGACTCTCTTCTCCCTTCTCAACTCTCCCTCCCCTCCTTCTTATCTTATGTCTCACTTCCAATATCTATGTTCTTCACACGCTAAAAGTCTGCGTTCTTCCAACAATCTACTCCTACTCTGTCCTTCTCATACTTCTGACTTTGTTCATTCTTCGTTCCATATTCAGTCCATTCTCTGGAATGCGCTTCCTCTTGATATCAGGACGGCCACCTGTCCGTATGCATTTAAGCGGAAATTGCAGAGTTATTTTCAAAACAAATAGCATAGAGTCATCTCAATTATATATCTCGTTCCCTTGAATTTATATGTATTGTACAATGTAGGTACATTATACAATACATACAAATTCAAGGGAACGAGATATATAATTGAGATGACTATATACCTATATATTGTAGTAAATATGTATGTATTTGTATTATCCGTTTGAAACCTATTTATTCTGTACCAATTCTATTTATTAAAAAAAATATATTTTTATTTCAGGCATATTTGGCCCATACATATTGTTAGTTAAACAACATAAAACTATGTTAGTATTTAAAATTACAATATTAATTTAAGTATTTGCCGCGTTTTTATATATTATGTTATCTTTTAATATTTTTCATTATTATTATTTCCTCTCAGAGCACCTTCCATCTTATCTCTTCACCACCCTTGGTTTAAAGCAGGCTTAGCATGACACTCTCTATTTCTTCGAAGAATAGACACGGCTCTTTCTATACAAAGTGACATTTCGTTTCTCAGTTTTTGACATCTCACCGTAGAAATCCTTCTACAATCTGTCTTTCGTTTCTAACGATCTTTGTCTAGGTCCTTTTTTATGTAGAAAGATCTCTACAGTGGGATGTCAAAAAAGGAGAGACGAAATGTCACTTTGTGTGGAAAGAGCCGTGTCTATTCTTCGAAGAAATAGAGAGTGTCATGCTAAGCCTGCTGGTAGAGAATACCTAAGGCATTAAGTCCCCTTTGTACCATTGTGTGCGAGAAGTTTAAATAAATAAAGATTAAGCTTGCAATACTTGATAAAGGAAGTTGTTTCTTCATTGCTGAGATTTAGACCTGTCCTTACATTCAACACAACATTCATTAATTACATTCAACTCGATCCTTCAAGAAATTTAGAGTTCCTGATTGGTCATGTGTTTACCACAAGTGCGCAAATATGCACTTAATTTTTGAAATGATGGTATTAATGTGTTTATGTATCTATGTATTAGTATTTATTCTCTTTCGAGCTAACCCTTATGTTGCCTCAAAGAGATGTCAGCACAAGTGTAGGGGTCCACTAAGGCCGATGCCTGCCGGGGTCGCGGGAAGATCCGGAAGGGATACCGTGGACCTTGGCAACACAGACAACAGAAGGAACACGGGTGGGTTTTAGTCAGTAAGAGTCTAACGCACCCTCCCGCTCCGACCAGAGCGGGAGAAGTTATTTGACAATTTCCAACCAAAAACAAAAACCCCTTATATTGCGGCGGCCATGTTTTGTCTCACCGTAAAGGTTGACTGGTAGAAAATGTCGTCCATCTCTGTACAGTATTTTTTCACTCGTGCATAAAGTTTTAATACATTGATTACTACAAACATGCATCAAGGGCAGGTGATAGAACTGACATCTTTACAATTAGGAAATTCATCAATAACGCTGAGGCTTACACTGCTATTGTTCAAACTTCCACGTCTGTTCAATGTTATTTCGTAATTGTTATGTTATTATGACTCCGGTAGAACAATGACTTGAATAGTAAATGATAGTAATTAGGAGGTACCTATAATGTTTCGTGTTCCGTATACGGAATACGAATACGGAACACGATACTGCGCTCAAAGACACGACTCGCCGTCGTCACCCAAAAAGCAGCCAAGCTCAAGTGGGTCTAGGCCGGACACGTTTGCTGCATGTCGGATGCACTGTGGACTAACACCGCCACAACATGTGTTCCTGAAAACATCCAACGGCATCACGGAAGACTCAAGCGAAGATGGCCCTGCCAGGGTCACGGAAGACCCAGGCGAAGACGTCCCTGCCAGGGTCGCGGAAAAGTCCGAAAGGATTACCAAGGCCCCTGGTAACACAGGCAACGGAAGGAACACGGGTGGGTTTTAGTCAGTAAGAGTCTGACACACTCTGGGAGCTCCACCCAGAGCGGGAGAAGATATTTGATAATTTCACACCCAAAAAACAAAAAAAAGGCGTAGATGGCGGGGCGAACTTGGCGCTTACACGAGGCAATCCCTCGTGTAAGCGCCAAGTCCTGGATATTAGTCTCAGGATTGAGTTAAGTGGAAAAAGGAAAGGGAAGCCTTTGCCCTGTAGTGGGTCAATAGAGCTAGATTATTATTATAATGTTTGAACGATAATGGGGAAGTTACGATTGTAAGTGATTCAGTCTTGAGTGTTACTGGGTTAGTCCCAGTGGTAGATTATTTGACATATAATAGAATAGGTACGGGTAAAATAGTATTATTCTTTAAAATGTTATCATTTTCAATGGTACTCTTGAAATTTCTCGGACCGAAAGACCGATTGCGCACATCTGTTAGAAAATACTAACACTATAAATCCTTATGACTCATTAAATAGATATTAATGAAATTTCAAAGGCACTCTCTTTACTCATTGGCACTCTCTTTTATTTAGAAAACTAATAACGAAAACATTAGAAACAAAGAAGGTTTTATAGGTACTATTAGAATTTGTTGAGTACACAAGACGTGAGAACCTTTATAAAATTAAATGGAGTAAAAGCATTAATTATGTGAAATTGTGGAGTAGGTGTCTAGTCTACAGTACATACACTACTCACAAGAAGATACAGGTTCATATAGCTAAGTAATTCCATTCCACATTCCATTAACTAAAGCTTATACAACATACATCAAAAAATTATTAAAACATGAACTGTTGAAATATAAAACACTTAATATTATGTTAATGACATGAAAACAATGTGTCAACAGGAAACATGGCGTCGTCCACAAATAACAAGTGACAATACGCACGGAATTGTTGGAATCATCCATTGTTCGCGCATTAAGGTAGGTGTCCAATAGATGCGACATTAATGTCGCACACCCGCGCCATTTGTCACACCGGTAGCTCCAATCGGCACTTTGAGATGTCTCTTCCATATTTATTACCTCTAACCTCTGTTTGCTTGAGATATTTGCTACCGCAGTATCATTATATCCAATAAAATCGTTATTGATCATAATACCATTACAATCATGAATGGTTTCTTGTTTGCAGTAGATAATTAATACGGAAGCATATTTTTTGGACATAGTAGACGACAGTAATGCAGTGGCTTTTGTCATATATATGTTAAATACGAATTACGTTAATATGATGGAACAAACTAATAAAGAAAATATCAATAAAGCTTGTAATCATTCAATTAAAGCAAAGCCTCAAAGCAATCAATGCGAGTAATCGCAAGTTTATCGCATTACATGAACGACAATCACATGAAACATCGGAGCACACAAAGTCAGAGTTGAACAAACTATCACTTTGAGTCATGGTCATTAGCAGGCACTGACAATTAACACGATGTATTGACCTTTTCATGATTTATAACACATACTTGAATTAATTAAAACTTGCTGGTGGACGACGCAGAAGTTAAATTGGCAGTGACGACCTTATTAAAACTGCAGTTGTAAATGATATTTTTGTCGTGGACTAAAAGGATGTCAATAATTTACTAGGTGTTTGCCACTCTATACTTTCTCTTAGATGCGATTTATGAATTGCATTAACAAGGAGTCAGTAGCACACTTTTACTTGATTCGCAAAACATGAGTCGATCTAAGGCTAATAGACAAAACGAACCTCTGTATCGGACCTATTTCTCCAATTCTAACTGAAATCACAACTTCTGATATCATTGTTGCTTTCGAACTTTGAAATGAAGAAATACTGTATAACAGAACCGTTTCCAACCAGCCATTAATCAAAATAACGGTAAACTACAAAAAGGGAACAGTTCATGACAAAGCCATGGAACAGAACACTAATTGCAGTATTGCAGAATCGCAGCCGCGTATACAAAAAGTGGTTTCACAATGTTTTCGGATGTGTCACGTAGAGTAAATTACTTGAAGTAAATAATGGTAGAGGAGGCATCGCCGTGATTGTGACATCAAAAAATTGCGCGACAATGTTCATCGTGACGAGGACACGCTGATTGTGAAAATTTAATTATGGTGTATGTCTTAAAACTGGTTAGAACTGGAACATGAAGCACACGATTGGCCCAAATCGAGCTATGTAAAACTGAAATGCATTTATCAAAAAGGAAAGAAAACGTGGTTAATTCGTTAGAGAGTTGGCATACATATATAACGGAAGTAGGGAATATTGATAAAAGCAAGAAATCACTACAAGAAAATTCAAAATATGATTGAAATCTCCAAACAGCAAGACACGATGGGGTACTAATAAACAAAGAATTACTTTAAGACGCACTTGATTGGCGGTTGGTTAAACAACTCGCGGCATTAGAAGATGCAAGTGCACTTGACTTATCATCGCAATCTGTTCATGCTACATTTGTTTTAGGTATGATGCCCAGAGTTAATCTTGGTCTTTTTATTCCAGTCTTAGGACATAAGTGATGATGATTTGCGCATTAAAATACACACAACGCAAACATACCTACCTACATGCAAGTATTAAAATCACAACAAATAAGATGATTCAGAACCATTACTCGGTCATTGGTGAATCATTTAACTTAAGTAAACAGTTATCCACGTATCAATAAAATACATATAACGAAGTGTCCTTCTTCTCTCTCGATCCCAAGTTGTTTTTTTTTACAATCGTATTGAAATACGATTTTCCTTCCCGCCGAAGATTGCACGGGGATTTGATTAAAATTTTGAAAACCCATCAACCATAAAGTGTCACTTCCATCGTGGCACATCAAGCCTTAAGCCATCAACACTGACTGACTCCGACATTCCATTAACTCCGTGTAATTACATGAGATCTATTCCGGCCATGATGGCACTTTTTGTTCTAATATCCCGAAAATTGATTGCTTCCGTGCGTTTAAAATTACTAGCTGTCAGAACCAAACTGACGTCAATCTAACTGTTCAATAATGAACACGCTAATAAATGAACTGAAAACCGTTTTAATAAAACCGTAATGGCATGTAAACACACGTAAACTATAGAATTCTTAACAGATGAGTTAATCGGCAGTCTAAAAAGTACCAAATGTATGGAACCATAAACTGCCAGAACTAAAATTGCTCAAGATTAGGAAAACTGTTACACTCCAAACAATTTTAATTTCAAAGCCTTCAAGTTCTATTAAAGCGAAAAATCCCGCAATAAGTAACGATTAAAGACCTGTATTTAAACCCTAGACTGAGATGAAGAAATAAATCACGTAGATTCAATGTTTTCTTCTATTGATGAAATCTAATCAACGCCACCGGTCAGACTGGATAAAAAAGTTTGTATCTTTGAAGCACACTTGAAGACTTTCTCGGCGGGGAGATAAAAACAGATATTTTCGCAAAGTCGCAAACAATGGACTTTTGAGATGATAAAAACGATTAAAGTTTTTTGGAATTTTAAGATGATTTACTTGCGTAGTTCTCAGAAAAAAGTGGAAATAAGAATAGACATTACACTTCGTCTGGGAATTTTCAGATATCTCGGTTCTTAAGCATGACGCAGTATAGCAATCTAGATCATGATTTTAAATAAACGAAAAATGAATTTGGTTAAATTGACCTACTTTGTTCCAAAAAAGTACACATAGGTGAATTTAGCGTTCATTCCGCTCCCCAAATTCTGATCAAAGCGGTCGCTAAAAGTAATATGCCAAATATTAAGTACCTCACGATTAGATGGAGCGTGAGGTGGACGGGTCATCGACCAGTTCACAAAAAGTGTACCGATCTGACTGGGCTGTTCACACTCATTGCAGTTAACGGTATCGAGATATGGGGCCGACGCGAAATTACTGTTTAGATTTACCGAGCCAATTGTAAGTGTATAATAATTGTGTTTTACAAGCATTGTATCCAATTAATGTTGGTAATGCGAGCTCTGGCAGTTAAGAAGTAGGACAGCGATGTATCACAGGTACGCAATATAATCGAACCGCGCAGATTTGTAATGCAATTCTATAGCTCAACAAATCGCTATCACAACAGGGTCCTGGGGGCCAACCATCACGTCTTAAAGCAGTATTATCATAAAATTACTGTTTAGATTTACTGAGCCAATTGTAAGTGTATAATAATTGTGTTTTACAAGCATTGTATCCAATTAATGTTGGTAATGTGAGCTCTGGCAGTTAAAAAGTAGGACAGCGATGTATCACAGGTACGCAATATACTCGCACCGCGCAGATTTGTAATGCAATTCTATAGCTCAACAAGTCGCTACCACAACAGGGTCCTGGGGGCCAACCATCACATCTTAAAGCAGTAATATTACTTCACAGTGGGAAAGTGATGGAGCTATACAGGACTTACAGCTCTTTCTCACGCTGAAGTAATATTGAAATAATACTGATATATGAGGTGATGGCTGCCTCCCTGATTGACACGTGTTTTCGAGTGAGGGTTGTGTGGAAAATTCTTTTGTAACAACCTGAATAAAAGAGCAAGCGACGTTCGCAAAAATAATTAAAAATGATCGAAGGCTAAATAGGATTCATGCTGATTTTGTTATGATTCAACACCCGATGATGCAGGATTTATTGTAATATTACAGATACGTCAAATTAATTTTAACATGTAATACAATAGTGCCAATCAGACATCAGTCGAAGTAAAATACGTGTCTACATGGCACAAACATAGTTTATATACTCCAGAACTAATTACAGAGAGAATGGGTCCTATTGAAAAACTTGTCCATTGATTATTGATTGATCTTGAATACAAGACTCAAAGGACCGGCTGTGTTTAAGCTTTGGAGGCGAAGCGTCACTATTGTGTCCACAACTAAATAACAACTTCGTAAAACAATGGAACCTTTAAATAAATATTGTACGTAAACCGATACCAAACATTTGGTCGACATCTGGGGAATATTAACGTTTTACTACAAAGATCTTTGCCAACAATTTATTAGTAAATGTTTGATGTATCAATAACGGATGATGGATCGTCGATAAGCGAATTCTTTTTGGATTTTTCGAATGCTCCGAATCCCTTGGCGCCGATTGTAGACCCTCGAGATGTGGTACGGTAATACTTAAAATATTCTGCTACGTTAATATTGTTAACGTAGAATATTTTATTAAGAAACCTCTTCTCTGAATTTCCAAGAAAGGTAAGTAAAGTAGATGAGGAAAATTCAACATTACAATATTTTATTACGGCGTATTTTATTATTACAATAATAATAAAATTCCGTTTTTTCTCATTATCTTTCCAACATTTAACAATTTTCCTAATATTGCTTTTCCTTTACAAAATGTAAATACGGAAACGGTTGTGAGAATTTGCTTATAAATGTTGAAACTTTGGCAACAATTATTATCGTCGAAAGAGACAATAGGTGTCGTGTTGATTGATTGGCTCTCGAGCAGACTCGGTGACTCGGTCACGGATGAGCAGTTACTATGGCTCGGAATTTGGAACATGCATTGTACCGAGGAACAAGGTCGACTTGTAGCATCTTTAAGATTTTCGTTTAAAACTATGCTGAAAATGAATAATATAGAAACCATAAATGAGGATGGAAATCAATTCATAGATAACGAAGAACTGACAACTAGAAGTTGAAATCATGAACGGAAAAATTGTTTAGCGTTTGCTAAAAGAATACTACGATGAATGCGATTTAAAAATAAATACATTCTTAAGACGCTGACAACACCTAAACCAATGTAACTGTCAGATTGCATAGAAAAGAAAGAGAAGCGTGATGACACAAAGCTTGTATGCATTTATTGCAAAATATGAAGCTTTTTAGAATTTATCTACGAGTATTTACTCAAAATTGAGTTGAGTAATCGAAAATAAAAAACAACCAAGTTCTGCATTCAAATAAGACGTTCTTGTTATTAATTAAATACAAAACGTATGTTGATATTTAATGCAGATATTTTGGATTAGAACTCAAGGTAAGAGGTTAGTTTAACGTTAGTTTGTATCGACATTTTTTTTCAAAACGTGTTTTAGTAACAACCAAGTTCCGGGAAATATGTTCAAAATTAACATATATTTTTTCCGCTACCACAAACTATACAGATTTGGCATTTTTTTTTCTTAAGAGAAGCCTATTTTGGTCAATTGGGTCTTGTCAGCGCCTTAACTCCAATAGCATAGTGACGTAGAATAGTAAATACAACCGTTTTTACTTCCTTAGCGTTATCTATCTGTTTCAATCAATCAATCTTAGATACACCTAAACTAGTTTGATGATTGTACGCTAATTTTAACTGTTTCTTTTTATATCGACTTTATTTTTACAGATTAAACTCTCTGTTGGGAAGTTTACGGACAGCGACTTAGTGACTTTATTATTCAAGATATTATTGTGGTCTTCAATATAAGTCTTCTGTCTGAAAAAGGAGCTATGAATAATGAACAAAACAATAGGTGTTCTTATTATATTTGCACGGGTGATTCCCACCTTTGTGTTGACATTGACAAACACTTAAGTAAAGCATAGATTGGCCAGTTTAGTCAAGCTTCTAACTACATTGTATATTTGGTCACAAACATACACACAACTTCACATATTTAGTATTTAAAGATGATTCATTTTAGAAAATTATGGGCATAGACGTATACAGCATTGAATTTCTATAGTTCGTGGACATCGTGGATAAATTCATCAATTTCATGACTTCGTTTAATTCTCCATTTATAGTGCAGTACTTTAACATTGAATTATCCATATTATGAATGGCATAATTACATAATTTATGCAAATTAATAGGTATTGTATAATGCATTCAATGATGTTGTATAATCTGGTCTGTTACTACGAGCTAAGTGTTACATAACTAGGAAGGTCGCCTCTTGATATTAACACGCATGTCATATTTTTCATATCTTTCTACGGTCTGCTTTATGTAAGCTCATAATTCTAAGATTCCCCTCCATCTATTTTAAATCTAAGCTAAAGCTTCTGGTTTTAAATATGCATTCAAAGTTCATCGCATATTATTTCCTATTTTAGACTTTCTGTAAAGACTTCATTCCCTTTCTTGTTTCATTCTCAATATCTAAAAATACTTGGGTTCTTCACAATGTATCGATGTTCACTTGTTCTTTTGCTATTATTTTATATGAAGCCCCACATTCTTGTCTCAAGACATAAGGATCACATCTTCTTTTTACCTTCTTATTAAATATATATTCTAGCCTTATACATAGTCCCGGGCGGATTTCCGGCCACCGTAGGCGCGCTGGCCCGGGTCGACGGCGCGTTGTGTTCCACGCCTCAAAGAGATGTCGTCAGCACAAGTGTAGGGGTCTACTAGGGCCGATGCCTGCCGAGGTCGTGGGCAAGTCCGAAAGGACCGAGGCCCCTGCAACACAGGCAACGAAAATAACACGGGTGGGTTTTAGTCAGTAAGAGTCTGACATACCCACCCGCTCCGCCAAGAGCGGGAAAAGTTATTTGATAATCTCCCACCCAAAAAAAAAAGCCTTATACATAGTAAGTATTTGGACTACTAAATTACTTCCTAGATGTTTTGGCGAGTCTAATACTTTTACATGAATTACTCTGCATTCAAGGGCACACGATGAAATCATGCAATTTATAAAAAAAATACACAAACTTAACACTACTTCGATATTTTTTGTTGAGTATGATTTATAGACAATAGTAACACACATAACACTAGTAATCATAATCACGTCTAGAATGCAACATGCACTGTTTAGTAATAAGGCGTTGCACTTGCTACAAAAAGGGGCGACCTTGCCAGACAAGCAATAACGTGCTAATTAGTAATTATGTAGATTAGATTGAGGCAGCCATGACCTCGATGCTTTTCGTTAATTGTTTTCCTTTGTTTTGTAATAAAGTATTCGTAATCCATTGCCGATGCATTTCGGGGTCTTGACTTGTTATTCTTCTTCTTGGTTATTGCACTTTTAGTAGCCAGCCTGTTCGCCATTTTAGGCTCTTTAACCGACTTCCAAAAAGGTGGAGGTTCTCAATTCGGATGTTTATATATATTTTTATGTATGTTCACCGATTTCTCGGTCAATTGTGGACCGATTATGAAAATTCTTTTTTGGTTGAAAGGGTATGCTCCCGAGGGGGTCCCATTGTCACCGTCATAATCTGATGATCCCATGGAAATCGAGGGATATCCTCAAAATTTAAAGGCACTCCTGCGATTTGGGTATTTTTTTATAGTAACTTGTGCATTTGCTCTCGTAAAGCACCATTTGGTGAAGTGGAACCGATAATGAACACCACAGATGGCCACCGGAACTACTTATTGATAAGTATTTAATGAGTTGCGATTCGATTAGGTACTTTAATATTACGGTTGCTAAGAAATTTATGCTCGTCACAATGCATATGGTGTGTGGCAGTTCTCCTGGTTCTTAACAGGAGAACTCCTCAACAATTAACGTCCCAGGGGCATTGAGAAAGCAATATTTTGTAAAAGGTGATGAGCGGCTGACATTAGGCTATCGTAAAATAGATAAATTACAAACAGACCCACTAAAAAGTGAATAAAAAGAAACTTTAAACAAAAAAAAAACAGCCGACTTCCAAAAAACACTACAAAGTGAAAAAGTATTTTTTTTTAAGTTTTTTATTACTTTAGTAACAACATTAAATTTTCAAGGAAATTAAAACCGAGCACAATTTTTGAGGAAGCTTTGTAGCATCTCTTGAGGTTCACAATTTTTTTTTCTATTTTAGAATGTGCCTTGATCTATCAAATCTGTGTGTGTGTTGTATCTTGATCTTGTGCTATATATAAGCAATAGTTTTCTTAGAAAAGCTACAACACTATTTATGTAGGACAACAATAGAAAAGAAACTCTTGAAGCTCATCTAAAGTAAAATTAACCGTTTCATACAACGGGACAGTCTATGAAAACACGACACTCCAAATCGAAATCCATCACGAAAAACGGCATCCGTGCGAAACCAGGGACCGCTAATTGTTAATAAAAACACTAAACAAAAGAGTACCGTAGCACCTTTAGCCTGTGTAATACAATACCCGGGCGTAAGTATGACAGTTACCGAAGACTGTCTTACAGGTATGAGTGACAGCCGCATAGACGACACTCTACATAGGGTTGCCAGCAGGCTTAGCATGACGCTTTCTATTTCTTCGAAGAAAAGACACGGCTCTTTCTATACAAAGTGGCATTTCGTTTCTCCATTTTTGACATCTCACCGCAGAAATCCTTTTACAATCTGTCATTTTGTCTTCCGTTTCTAACGATCCTTGTCTAGGTCCTTTTTTATGTAGAAGCATTTCTAAGGTGGGATGTCAAAAATGGAGAAACGAAATGTCACTTTGTATAGAAAGAGCCGTGCCTATTCTTCGAAGAAATATAAAGCGTCATGCTAAGCCTGCAGGTGTCCGGCCAAATATATAAAAGTGCGGCCTGTCCGGCTTTTATTAGGATTTTGGTCAACCCGGTCCCGCCAAAAGATGTCGAACGAAAGTACGAGGGTGTGTTTTTAAGTTCGCGGAATGGGGGGGAGGGGATAACAATAGGTCATTATCGGGATGGCCACAACTTCAGCCACTCAATATTAGTATAAATACCAGGTTTTATCTTAATTAGATCATCCCCGATTAATAATAATTCTGATCAGATCCAGCCTGTCCCACCTTGCTGTCCTCCCCCCAGCGACGCCCTAAGCCGAGGTCCGTACCCCACAGGGGTGCCCTTAGCGTACAGTCGCTTAGTATTATAAGAAATTCGCCCCTGGCTGGAGGCTTTGAGTTCGCTTAAGGCAGCCACAGGAAAGTCCGGTTAAGTAGTCACGACCTCTCAAGGTCAACTACGAGATGCCATACATAAAAAAAAAAATTGGATCATTAGTGTTTGAACTATCGTCAAGCAAACAACTCAATCGGGAAGAAAGTGTGAATTATGGAAAAAGTCGAGTACCGTGCCGTAATAAAGTTCCTTACCAAGCAAGGAAAGTCAGTTCAAAATATACTGGAAGAAATGGAATCCGTTTACGGGGACTCTTGCCCGGGTAAAACCATGGTTTACAAATGGCACAGTCTCTTTAAACAAGGCAGGACCTCACTTGAAGACGACCCACGGCCCGGACGGTCGATCGAGGTGACTACTCCGGAAATCATTAAAAAAGTCGAAAAAATAATATTGGAAGATGCCAGACTAAAGAAGAAACAGCTTGCAGAAATGGTTGGAGTATCGGATACGACAATTTTCAAAATTCTACACGATCATCTTAGCATGACAAAGGTCAGTGCAAGATGGGTGCCAAGAATGCCCACGCCGCCTCAAAAACAACACCGCGTGGAGTGTTCTCGCACGTTTTTGGACCTCTGTAACGAAGATAAGGATGGACTATTAAGTCGAATTGTTACTGGAGATTAAACTTGGGTTCATCATTATGAACCTGAGTCGAAACAGGACTCTATGCAGTGGCACAAAAAAGGCACACCACCACCCAAGAATTTTAAAGTTTCACAATCGGCTGGAAAAATCGTGGCAACAGTGTTTTGGGATTCAGAAGGGATCATGTTGACCGATTATAAAGATAAAGGCGTTTCTATAATCGGAGAATACTATGCTTCTATCCTCGAGAGGTTGAAAGAAAGCATTAAAGAAAAAAGGAGGGGTAAATTGACCAAAGGTGTCCTTCTTCTTCTTCACGACAACGCGCCTGTTCACAAGAGCTGTGTTGCGTTGGCTGCCCTGCATAAGGTGGGCTTCGATATTTTAGACCATCCACCCTACAGCCCAGATTTGGCTCCCAGTGATTATTACGAGGGCTGCACTAAAAGTATCGGGAATGGAATATTTCCACAGTTCCTGTCATATTAAAATCTTTTTAATTGAAAACTCCTTGGTTTTAAAAATCGAATACCATTTATTTATTTTAAAAAAGATTCTCGGTCTTGTCACAAGGTTTTGTCAAACTTGTTTAGTCGTTGAGAAAATGGAATTGACTCGAGAAAATTCAAGAGCGATGATTTATTATGACTTTCGAAGTGGTTTAACACAAAAACAGTGTGTTGACCGGATGATTTTTGCATTTGGTGATGAAGCCCCATCCAAAACCACAATTTATCGCTGGTTTGCTGAATTTCAACGTGGACGTGTCAAGCTCAGTGATGATCCCCGTCAAGGTCGTCCAAAAACTACAGTCACTCAAGAAAACGTTGATGCTGTGCGTAAGCTGATTGAGGAAGATCGACATGTGACATACCGCGAAATTCAGGCAACTTTAGACATTGGCATGAGTCAAATACAAATAATCTTGCATGAACAATTAGGTGTAAAAAAGTTGTTTTCCCAATGGATACCGCATTCGCTCTGTGAAGAGCAAAAAGCGGCTCGCGTTACTTGGTGCGTCAGAGCTCTCGAAAGATTCCACGCAGGATCCTCTAATGCTGTATACAACATCGTATCAGGTGACGAATCCTGGATATACGCGTACGAACCAGAAACAAAAAAACCAGTCACGAGTTTGGGTGTTCGAAAATGAGTTAAAGCCAGCAAAAATTGTTCGTTCACGGAGTGTTGCAAAAAAAATGGTTGCCACGTTTGTCTCCAAAACCGGCCATGTTACGACTATTCCTCTTGAGGGACAAAGAACGGTTAATGCAGAATGGTATGCTAGCATTTGTTTGCCACAGGTCGTTTCTGAACTCCGTAAAGAGAACTGCAATCGCCGCATCATCCTCCATCACGACAATGCGAGTTCTTACACCGCGCACAGAACAAAAGAGTTTTTAGAGCAAGAAAACATAGAATTATTAGACCATCCGCCGTACAGCCCCGACCTAAGCCCTAATGATTTCTATACTTTCCCTAAAATAAAGAATAAATTGAGTGGACAGAGATTTTCATCACTTGAAGAAGCTGTGGACGCCTACAAAACTGCCATTTTGGAGACCCCAACTTCCGAATGGAATGGTTGCTTCAATGATTGGTTCCATCGTATGGAAAAATGTGTCAAATTTTGCGGAGAATACTTCGAAAAGCAATAAATACATTTTTAAATAGTAATGTTGTGTCACTTCCTTGATTCCCGAAATTTTCAGTGCCGCCCTCGTACCTCTTCCCAAAACTGAAAAAAGAACTTCGTGGGAAGAAATTTTCAACTGATGAAGAAGTGAAGGACGCGGTTTCAGCTTATTTTTCGGACAAAGACAAAACATTTTTTTTATGAAGGTATACATAAGCTAATTCAAAGATCTGAAAAATGTATAAGGGTAGCAGGTGAATATATTGAAAAAGAAAATTAATTTAGTATTTTTATTTTCACTTCTCACCCTCCATTCCGCGAACTTAAAAACGCCCCCTGCGTTTTTAACCGTACCAATTACTTTAGTAAGAACAATATGTGATTCATTAACATAACATATAATTAAGAGTAAGAGTAAGTCTCTCAAATTAATAACAGTACATAATCAGCCTATAATGTTCCCACTGCTGGGACACAGGCCTCCTCTCTTCGAGAGGGGGTAGGCTGTAATCTACCACGCGGGCCCAGTGCGGGTTGGTAGATATCACATGTCTTCGAATTTATGGTTCCAGGACATGCCGGTTTCCTCACGATGTTTTCCTTCACCGTTTTGAGAGCAGTGATGATGAAATGATTAATTTCACAAAGTAAAGCGCCTGCCTGGATTCGAACCCACGAACTACAACTCGTAAGTCGGGGCAGTTACCACTGGGCCACCACTGCTCTTTCAGGGCAAAATGTCTGGCTAAATATGAATCTGTGTCCAGCTTTTCTATGTTTGGGCCTGGCAACCCTAACTCTACAAAGCCAAAACTTTTTCTAAAACTAGAAGATACGATATTAATGGCCATGGTACAGTCGACCACAAATCAGTGGTAACACTGACCTTGAGCTGGCCTAGAGTAGTACGGAGTTTCAATACAATAAGTGGCCAGCATATAATGCTTTTGTTAGCACTGTACGTACTGCATTAGTAGGTCACGGAACCCTGTATAAGATTTCAAATGTCGTTGTAAGATGAGTCGTAGTAACCCGTAAGTGGGCACCGACCACAGTGACTCAATCGATCACCCACTCGGTGTGTCACCCTCCGGTAACGGCGACCTTGCGGTCACCCTCGGCGGCGCAAGCGCATGAATTACGTGCGCGTGGACAGGGCAGCGGCGACGAGCGTTGTTTCATGTTCTTTATTTAAATTTGAAAATGGAATATGGCACTGAATTCTCAACGATATTATGACAGGATCTTTTTTTCCGTAGGTACTCTAGTGTATAAATGGCAGTATAACATACCTGACATAGTTTTATTTAAATTAAAATTGGTTAAATTTACGTAACATTTGATTCATTGACAGTCTGAAGCGTAAAAGGTTCTGCTGACTGGGGCGGCGTCGCGGGAGCGACAGGCAGCAATTTGCCTGTCGCGCCCGCGATATCGCCCCAGTCTACAGAAGCCTTAAAACTGTCCAGCCTTTCCCAACTATATTGGGGTCAGCTTGCAGTCTAACCGGATGCAGCTGAATACCAGTATTTTACATAGAGCGACCGCCTATCTGACCTCCACAACCCAGGTACTGGGTAACACGATACCCCTTGGTAAGACTGATTGTCAGACTTTTTGGGCTTCTGTCTACCTATAACGACTGTCAAAGCTCTACGAATGACAGCCAGGACCAACAGCTTAACGTGCTTTCCGAGGCACGGAGGATATGTAATGGATTTTATTGTATACTGGGAATTCCGTGAACTGCCAATAAATAACATTTTGTCATAGTTTATTTACACATAAAGCTAAGCCTAAAAGGAAAATAACACAAAATCCACCATTGTCACACTAGTTTCCCATAATTTAACCCATGATAATATCGGAGTGAAATTTATTACCAGCTTCTCAAATAAAATTTCAATAATAACTGACACGATTTACCGCCCACACATAGAGTAATGTTGTCGCTTACTTTTAACCTCTGACATAGAAAAATCGGAATGTCGTCAACCGCTGAAGCTATGATCTCTAATGCTCGCACTTTGTTTTTTTTTATTTCCCACAGTTCATCTACTACTTAAGTACTAACCGTGGATTATCGCCTATTACATTTGACGGGATTTGACAAGTAACAACATTTATTGCATTTCTAAGTTAAATCCCAAACTGCAGGTAAGTATGGCAGTTTCGGACATGGACCCTTCACCCACATGATTACTTAGCTGAAAGGCTCGAGTTGACCGACTGTAAGAGAGTGGTGGCCCAGTGGTAACGGCCGTACTTTGTGTATATTATTTCATCACCACTGCTTTCAAAACGGTTAAGGAAAACATCGTGAGGAAACTGGCATGTCCGAAAACCAAAAACTTCGAAGAGATGTGACATCTACCAATCAGCATTGGACCCGCGTGGTGGATTACGGCCCACTCCCTCTCACAGAGAGAACGCCTGTTTTCCAGAAGTAGGAACATTATAGGCTGATTATGTATTTAATTAAGGTAGACTGCAAAATAATACTGTATAGAATACTTGTTCCCAATGTAACACGTGGTGAAGAGGAACTCATATCGTATTGTGTCAATGTCAATACCGACATTTGCATAACTTGTAAGTATTTGCACATAGAATGACTCATCTATCTCACTCTTTGTGACTACTAAGTTTAGGTTTTAGAAAACATATTTTCATCAAGTTACTAGAGCAGACTTGGAAATTATTCGTAAGCCTATTCCAAAGTTATACGCGTTGAGCTACAGACTTCTGGGTTTCCCATGATTTTGCCACATCAAGTTGTTATCAGAAACGGTGGTCTGCCCGGCTTGGGGCACCGCCGTGTCCACTTGGAGGCGATCGGCGGCGGTGATCGCTCGCGTCCGGCCCTGGTCCAGGCCATGGTACGGAGCGAGAGGGCATGGGAAGCCGTCACCTTTTGCGAAGCAGTAATGCTCGCGAAGGAGGAGGCGGAACGGGTGAGGGAGAGGTAAACGCGCAATGACGCCCCTAGTCGCCACAGGAGACGTCGCGTCGGGAATCCCAGTCTGATTCCCGGCCACCGTAGGCGCGGGCTTGCGGACGGCGACCAATGGGTAGCTCGCCGTCCGATAAGGACCAGGCGCGTTGTGTTTCACGCGCGCCTCAAAGAAATCTCAGCACAACTGACGGGGTCAGCTAGGACCGATACCTGCCGGGGTCGCGGGAATGTCAGAAAGGCAACACCCAGGCAACGGAAGGAACACGGGTGGGTTAGGTAATAGGTAATACGGGCTGGTGTCCGCAACTCCACGTCAATGCGCGTATTTTGCGTACGGACACGGGTGGGTTTTAGTCAGTAAGAGTCTGTCACGTACTCCCGCTCCGCCCAGAGCGGGAGACGTTATTTGATAATTTACTGTTATTATTCGAGCTATATTTTTACTACATAACAATGCAAAGGCAGTATGTTCATAAGACAGATGAATCGCTTTAGCTGACACTTGAAGCTCGAAGCTTTTGAATATGAATAGCATCTGGTTTTGGATTTCTCGAAGTTTGCGTATATATTCCAGTTATTGGCCATTCAAGAGACAAACAAAATCTCCTATTGCAAATTAATTTAATTTGATAGGCATTCCACGTATTTCTCATTCAAATTCTTTACTCGTATTTTGGGTCTTTGATACGAAGGTAGAGGACAGACGGCGAAACCTTTATTAAATGAATGTACTCGTAATAAAACACAAAGAATTTCTAATGAAAGAAATACCTACCAACAAATATTTGAGATACAAAAGTAAAAATGAAGGATCGACTGGAGCGATATCACGGGCGCGACAGGCATATTTCTGCATGTCGTGCCCGCGATATCGCCTCAGTCTGTAAGAGCCTTTATTTATCTAAGCAATCCTAGAGAAAAAAACACTCAAAGCAACGTTTACTGACGAACGAGTATGTAGGCAACTGGTTAATTACTCTATGGTATGTAAGCATGTCCCCGACTCCCGACAGCTGTGCGTTACGTAACAATTATTAATTCATACGAGATCTTGTTTACAATACGCAAAACAAAATGGATGGCTTACTTAATGAGGTTTTTCCCCGCCAAACTTTTATACCGTGAAAAAGATTTCATCTTGGCTGAATATTTCTTAATACCCTTGCCTGACAAAGACAGTTCCTTACAGACGATAATAATCCTCCCAAAGGAAAGGACAAGCGGTTCTTTGGTAAACATTGTATTCAGGCTGAAAAACATTTTAGATAATAGAAGTTGGGGAAAAAGTAAATTGGGTAAAAACGTAGGTACAAATTAGATTTCTCCTAAAAAACCAGTTGCCATGTCGAAAGTTTGTGTTTATTGGTTATTATGTAAGTTGTGGTACTTGATACCACTTATTTATATAATAAGTATGTACTACTTACATATATTTATTGATATCTACGAGGTGCATTCAATAAGTACCTAGCCTCATCGCCAGAGGGCGCTGTAGTTTCAAAAGAGTTTTACCACAGTGTAGCACATTCTTTTTTAATTCTTTTTTCAAATTTTCATTCCAATCCCTTCATTTGTTTTAATTTGACAACTTATGGAAGCGAACGTGTCGATCGGTTTTACAAAAATGGAAAAAGAGCAATATCGTTCGGTGATTCGATTCCTATTTTTGGAAGGGAAAACGCGCATTGAAATCAAAGAGCGCTTGGATGCTGTGTACGGTGACTCTTCTCCATCGATGGCCACCGTCAAGAATTGGTTCAACGAGTTTGCACGTGGCCGTACGTCGGTTTTTGATGAACCACGTCCAGGTGCACCGAAAACAGCTGCTACGGAGGAAAACACTAAAAAAATCCATGATTTCGTATTGGCAGATCGCCGATTGAAGGTTCAGGAGCTAGCTGAGACTGTAGGCATTTCAGAAGGAACAGTGCATCATATTCTTCACGAGGAACTCGGCATGAGAAAGATGTCGGCGCGATGGGTGCCGCGTTTACTCACACCAGAAAACAAGCGCAACCGTGAGACCACATCGGAGACGTGTTTGGCGCTGTTTAAGCGGAATCCAGCGGAGTTTTTGCGTCGTTTTGTGACCGTCGATGAAACCTGGATCCACTGGTACACACCAGAGACCAAGGAGCAATCAAAACAATGGATCCAGACCGGGGAACGTGCTCCAAAGAAGGCGAAAACTGTAAAATCGGCCGGAAAAGTTATGGCCACCGTTTTCTGGGATTCACAAGGTGTGATCTACATAGATTACCTCGAGAAGGGTAAAACAATTACAGGGATTTACTATGCCGATTTATTGGGCCGATTCGACGCCGAATTAAAGAAAAAACGACCCCATCTGGCGAAGAAAAAAGTGCTGTTTCACCACGACAACGCACCGGTTCACACGTCTGCCGTTGCCATGGCCAAATTGGTCGAATTACGCTACGAATTGTTGCCCCATCCACCGTATTCTCCAGATTTGGCCCCTTGTGACTTCTTTCTGTTTCCTAATCTGAAAAAATCACTCGCCGGGAATAGATATGGATCGAATGAGGAGGTCATCGCCGCCACGGAGGCCTATTTTGCAGAGTTTGACAAAAACTATTTTTCGGACGGGTTAAAAAAGTTGGAGCATCGCTGGGCTAAGTGTATCGAACTAAAAGGAGACTTTGTTGAAAAATAAATTGCCACTTTTCCAAAATTTTCGTTTACTTTTTGTAAGCTAAGTATTTATTGAATGACCCTCGTAACTCACGTTGATGATGATTTAAATCGAAGTCGTAAACTCCGATTTTGATCTACATAGACAAATAAATAAAATTGAAGTGTGTTTGTAGTGTCAAAATAACAGGTTAAATGCATATTATGAAAGTATATAAGGTACTAACTACACACATTTTTTTTTTAAATCTGTCTGATTGTTCCAGCAAATCTCCGAAACGGCTGGACCGATTTTGACGGAACTTCACTGGCAGATAGCTGATGTTATAAGGAGTAACTTAGAAAAAGCCACGTGCGCGGCAGCAAGTAATAGATATAAATAATAGATAATACCAGAGCGTAAAAGTGTCGACCCTCGATATTGGCGCCGATTCCCTTGTTCACAAACTAAACTAAATTTAAGTTCAGTGCATCTTTTTCTATCTATTTCATTAAGAAAAGGACAGAAGATACATTTTAGTTTAGTCCTGTCAAATTAATCAGCGCTTGACGTAAATTGACGTATTTTAGTAGGCAAGTTTTTAATCACGTCTAAACTTGTATAGAGTAGTGACACGCATTTGTCAGTAACCGTGTAGCTCAACTCAGAACTTAAGGAGCTCAACGACTCGACAAACAAAACCAAAGAAAGGACATTTGGGTAGGCCGCATAAAGTACTCAAACTACCAGGTTATCATTAAAACTAACTGAGAAAATAAAAATTACAAAATATATGATCCACATAGTCCCCACATACAAGTCAATAAAAATAAAAATGTCAATGTTAATACCAAGACACTTAGTATAAAAATAGTTTAGTATAAAAGTAGTTTGTTGCTTTGGGGGTAGGTACATTGGAGTAGCTTAATTAATCCCAAGCCTAATCTTTAACTTTATAGAAAATAGAAACCGATTTGAGTTTCTGTTTAATAAATTATTTAAATTTATTGAGGCTCAGTTCTTTAACATGGCTAGGGAGTTTGCTGTAAAAACGTACACTTTGGCACTTAAGGCGCTGACAAGAGGCAAATGACCAAAATAGGCTTGGTTTAAGAAAAAAATTGCCAAATCTATATAGTTTGTGGTAGCGGAAAAAATATATGTTCATTTTGAACATATTTCTCAGAACTTGGTTGTTACCTAAACACGTTTTAAAAAAATGTCTCGATACAAACTAGCGTTAAACTAACCTCTTACCTTGAGTTCCAATCCAAAATATCTGTATTAAATATCAACATACGGCCTTGGCCAAAAGTATTGAGCACCTTACAGATTTCGCTCGTTCACGGTAAGTATGGGAGAAAACCAAATCTACTGTTGAAATATTCTTTTGTCGGTCATCTACAAAGATTTAAAAACAATGACCCACGCCGCAGCTAGCAATAAAACACCTGGGTGCAATAAAATGTGTCTTTTACAGTTTTTGTATTTATTTATCAGTTCGCTACCATCGCTCGTTGTGAACACATCCAGTGATCTAGTGCGCCTTTGGTATTTTATTTCAAAGTTTTAAGTGTTATCGTTGCAATATGCCAAAACGAAACGAACTTTCTTTAGAAAAACGTGTGCAGATACAGCTTCTGCATTAGCAACGGAAATCACAAGTAAAGATTTCCAAAACTGTGAAATGTTCGCGCCGATCCGTGCAATATGCTATTAAGCGATTCTCTGCTACCGGATCACATCAAAATAGACCGAGAACCGGGCGCAAACGCATCACCACAGACCGTCAGGATCGTCAGTTACTGAGAGAGTCGTTAAGAAATAGGAAAAAAACATCTTCAGAGCTCGCTGCTGAGTTGTCAGAACAAATTAAGAAATCAATTTCTGCTCGAACTACTTGTAGAAGACTTCAGGAAGCTGGTCTGAAAGGCCAACAACAAAAAATCTCGGTATAAATGGGCCTTAAAACACCGAACTTTCACCGCTGAAGAGTGGTCAAATGTTGTGTGGTCAGACGAATCAAACTTGAATAAGTCAATTTTTAATGCGCTAATTAAATTATATAAATTGGTTTAAAAACCAAACGCATAGATGAAGTTATTTTTTTTTCCGGAACTTAATATTTTTCTCTTTATTGCAGATTTTTGGTACACCTGGTGTGACCTTTGTGCGTCGCAGGGTGGGCGAAGAATTTAAGCCAGAGTGTGTGATCCCAACCGTAAAACACGGCGGCGGCAGCATAATGGTCTGGGGTTGCACGACCGATTCTGGAGTTGGCGAATTGTTCGTGTGTGAGGGCCGCATGGACTCTACTAAGTACATAAATGTACTAGAAAGACTAGAAAGCGTTGCTGCCTTCATTCACGAATCTTTTCGGCGACACGAACATGGATGGTGTTAAATTCCAGCAGGATAACGCGACATTTATGGGGTTTATTAAAGCGTAGAGTTAGGCACCACACAATTAACAAGAGAGAAGATTTGAAACGCTACCTGCGCCTAGAATGGAACGCGATTACTGCTGAAGACTGTAAAAATCTTGTTAGCTCTTTACCAAAAAGAATTTCTGCCGTAATTAAGGCAAAGGGTGGACCCACAAAATATTAATTTTCAATTAATAAATAGTAAAATAAACCTATATAAAACGTTGTTTTATTTCTATTTGATACTCCTAATAAAACTGAAAGATGTCATGGGTGCTCAATACTTTTTGCCAAGGCTGTATCTGTATTAAATATCAACATACATTACGTATTTAATTAATAACAAGAACGTCTTATTTGAATGCAGAACTTGGTTTTTTTTATTTTCGATTACTCAACTCAATTTTGAGTAAATAGATAATTGCTTCATATTTTGCAATAAATTACATGCGTTGTGTCATCGCGCTTCTCTTTCTTTTCTATGCAGTCTGACAGTGACGGCGATTTTGGTGTTGTCAGCGTCTTAAATGAATTACTAATTTTTGGAGCCTAATCTTGGGCACAATAAGTAAGTCTGTGTTTTTAGTATTTATGCTATGAACGTCGCTGTGTTTAGAATATAAATTAATATTATTTTTTAAATAAATCAGGTTCTCATATACATATTGAGATATGACTGCCATTATGTCTATATCCTTAAATGTATCACTCAGTGAATGCCTACAACTTAGGTTATATACTGCTCGAATGGCTCGCTTCTGCAGCACAAATATAGCCTGAATGTCGGCTGCATTTTCCCACAGCGAAATGCCGTACGATATTACACTATACCGCGTAGGCTGCAGAGCTTAGCACGACAATTTGGTTACATGTGGGACCCACTGCAGTTGCGAGTCCAAAGTAATACCTAAGAACACAGTGGTATCCACAAGATCCAACTCCAAGCTATTTACTAGTACATTGGTTTTTACTTGCTTAACGTAAGGTGTCAACAAATCTAATACATTTGGTCTTTTTCAAAAGTAAATTAATACTATGGTTTAGTATTAATTTACTTGTATGTACTATTTTAGAGAGAGCATTATTTACATCGTCAGTAACTTTCTATTGTCGTTAAGCTTAAATAAAAAATGATTATGATGTGTCATCTGCAACTAACACTATTTCATGACTTCTATATAAGGCAAGGTAGGTCATTAATATATAAGAAAAATAAAAAATGGCCCAGAATTGAGCCCTGCGGAATTCCCATAGTGGCCATAGAACCCGGTGATCGCTTGCCGTTAACGTCCACTCTTTGGATCCTATTATCCAAATACGAAATAAGAAGATCCAAGGCAGTGTTTCTAACACCATAATGATGCAATTTCCTGACAAAAACAATCGAAAACCTTAGATACTCGTAAGTCACAAAAAATACCAACGATCATGTGACTTCTCCCAGGGCTCAAAAATATGTGCAAGAAATTCAACACCAACGTCGGTAGTCGAGCGACCCTTTGTGAAACCGAATTGTCGACTGTTTATTAATTTATGTTTATTAAAATGTCTTTGCCATTGATAAAGCATCAATTTTCCAAATATTTTACTAAAGGTGGGAAGTACAGAAATTAGTCTCAAGATTGTGGGGTCTGATATATGCTGCCCGATTTAAACAAAGGTATTACTTTACTACTCTTCATTAAGTCAGGAATTACACCACAGTCGATACATTATTTATTAATAATAATTGCCAATTCAGGCGCTAGTGTTAATTACGCATTTTGCAACCTCTACATTTCCCCATAGATCAGCTGTTTTTTTTTAACATTGAATGTATTGAAAGTGTTAATAATATCTCGAACACACATAACATAGTCGAAATTAAATTCATGGTTACAAATACCAACATTTTCTTTTAATACTTAAATATTCACATATAGAATTCATGTGTATGCGTTTTAGTTTAAGTTGCATAACTTATTTGCATTTTAAGAAGGCGTATTAACAGATTTAAGGGCCTGTGCACAACACGTTTATTAAACGCGCCGTTGACGCTCGTTTTAGAAACGTGCGTCGACGGCCCGCTTTTATTCTACAGAAAGTCTACAGGCTGCGTCTAACTCGCGTGCGTATCGCTACAAACGCGCGTCAACGGCGCGTTTAAAAAACGTGGTGTGCACAGGCCCTAAAAGTTACTAAAATCATAATAGATCTGCGCCTTAAGACCTTATTTCCTAGTTTTTTCTCCAATTAGAGTCGGTCCGCGAGTCGTGCTCACGACCTTACAAACGGGTTCGTGATACACTTCCTTGACCAACACACGAACTGCGACTTAACTATTCAAATGTAAATAGTAATAACGAGTGCAGCTCCTTCAATTAAACTGCTTCAATTAAACTCCTTCAATTAAAACAGTCAAGTATTTGCGTTGTTGGATTAGTGACGTTCCGGTTTCGATTCCCTGTTCGGGCAGAGTGATTGGATTATTCTGTCAAGAAAGGTGAATGGCAGATTTCGTACAGCTTACTTTTTTTGTTGTTTTGTTTTAGAATTTGTACCACATATTAAGGCAACTAAGCCATTTATTTTCAAGTAAGTGTACTATTTTTAGAAGTTCGGTTTAATTAATAATATTTAAAAAAATATTTTAATAACTATACGTAATTTAGTCGTAAACTAAACGCAGTTAAATTGGTATTTAAACTATGCTCACCATGAGGGTATTACCCGACCTGCCCCCTTCTTAGATGAAGTAATTTAAGAATTAATTAATTATAAATAAAATAAATTTACTCAAAAAAACTATTAACTGTATTGTTTTATTTACCTACACTCAAAACCCCATCAAGACTTCATCATTATCAAACTGTTGCAGTCAGCTGCTGAACATAGGTATCTCCTAATGCACGCTGAGTAGGTACGATCGTCATCTCAATTTATCTACTTGATAAGAGTAGTAAGTAAAACACTACAAAAATAGCGACAAGCAATCTAGAACCTGTACTTTATTACCGAAACAATGTTTATGTGCCTATAAGTAACAATCTACATTGATACACTAGTACTTAACCTTAAAAAATAAAACTGGTTATAACTTTTACGTCCCAAGTTCTAAAAATCCAAGAATTCAAAAAAGGCTTGTCTATCGTATTAACTACCAATTAAAACAAAAAATATCCCAAAACACGAAATTTTATTAGCTGTACGAAAGTCCCATACAAGCCTGCCGTTCGCCTTTCTCAAGCTGATCCCCTTTTTAACCGACTTCAAAAAGGAGGAAGTTGTCAATTCAACTGAACGTTTTGTTTTGTATTTCATGGGGCTGATTTGCTGAAATTCGTTGGTCTGTGTAATACCCTCTTTCAAACCTCTTTGGAAGAAAAGTCGCGATGATAGTAAGTCAACTATTGTATTATAGAGTACCAAAAGACGCTAACCCAGGGATCAAAAACTGGAAGAAATGCTTGGATTTTGAAAGGTTTTCTTTCAAGCCATGTACCAAACAATACAAAGCGTTTGTTGCTATCTTGCCAATTTCCTTCTTCAAGTCAGGTCTTGCGACACCAAAACATCGACCGTTTCCTAACAACAACACATCGCAAACATGCGGACACAACTAAGACTAGGAATAAAAAATTCAATTGAATAATACCGTCGGCCTTGTGTAAAAAACGTAATCAAACAGTGACAATTTATTGTGAATCAACGGCATCCTGAGGTCGACACCCACATGCCAATCGTATTGGGACTGCTTCCTACGGGACTCGTGTGAATTGAAAAGAGGGGAAACCCTACTACTGTAGGTCGCTACCTGAGCTTGGCTGGCAATAATAATGGTACATGCTAGTAGCTGAGGGTACACGACAGTTTTTTGTTAGATAACATAGTTTTATATGTGTAGAGTTAAACGCGTGATTCAATGTGCAAATGGGCCTGAATGACGAAGATTTTATATAGTTTTGGTTCTTTGTTTTTTAACCGATTTGAATAAAAGGAGGAGGTTCTCAATTCGATTTATTTTTTCTATGTGTGATACCCCAGAACTCCGTCATTTATGAACCCATTTTAATTTTTTTTTGTTTGAAAGCGTATTCCCCTGCGGTAGTTCAATATACATTTGGTGAAGTGCTGATGAGTGATTTTTGAGTTAACTTCAATAAATAATACGTATTATTTGATGATGTTATAATAAATTCCTGTCACTGTTATTTACATAGCTAGTAAGTAAGTATACGAATTCGTGTAGAAGATCAATCAAGAGATCGACATCTATTTGCCAATCATAAATGATTCAGAGCTGTTTCCTATGGGCATGTCGTGTGAATGGTGAGAGCCGGAGCCGCTCATACAAGCGGAAGATCGTGCGTGCATTAACTTTGGAGGGGCTTAGAAAGGCTCAATTGAAATATTAACATGTACTTAGAATATGGCAGAAATGAATAATTGTTTTGTTAAAAAAAATGTATTCATGCCTATTATTCAGCTCCAGACTTTTAGATACTAACATTAGTTTTAAATTTTCTTTAGTAGCACTACTCACTCACTCACCACTCACTCATCTCCTTTATTTCATTATATACATTATATTTTTAAATATTAGAATATAAAATAATATAAAAATATTAATAATTAGTACCCGTATAGCTGGGACCGTATTCCCGATACCCGTATATCAGGAACGGAGTCCAAGCTACCCGGCGGTCAAACCTCCAGAGAGGAACCACCTAACAATGCGAACCATGTCCAGAAGTATCGCTTTCTGAACCAGGCTATTAATACAGCTGGCCAATGAGAGCCTCCTTAGGTTTTGGTCGAGACTCTTGGCAATTAAGCCATTGGCTGATACGACTATTTTGCTAAGTTCCTAAGGGTCGTAGCGTGATGTTATATAGTCTACTTTCATCAAGAATTGGGCTATTAATTGCAAAAGGAATTTTAAAATCCGACTGGTAGTTCTAGAGGTTACCCCCTACAGACAAACAAACAAATTTTACCTCTTTATAATCTCAGTATAGATTAATGGGGATGGACTGGGAAGAACCGTAGAAAAAAAGTAGGTATGCTCTGATTCTATTTCATATAAATATAAATTATATTACAGATACAAAGAAGGTATACTTATTGATTAAAAATCACATATATTTGGTTTTTCAAAGACAAAGTGAAGACAAGTGAAGGGCGGGCGTTTTGGGGGGACTGTCTTATGTAATTTTGACGTTCGAAAAGTGCTGATTCCCATTGATTTTTGAAAGACATTCAATACCTGTTTTACCATGATAATAATATGTTCCGTGTTAGGTATTGTTTTGAAAATAACATCAATTTACAACATTAACAAAAATGTAGGAGGTAATGACACATTTGTTACTGTGTAGATAATGTTGAATTTTAACTACATACTTAACAAATCTAAACAAATTAGTTAGTTACTGTGACTGTCTTATCTCTTTGTAGTTACTCACAATACATAAGTTAACTAGGAGAGAATACCACATGGCATTAATAAGACTGCCTTACATAATCAACCTATAATGTTCCCACTGCTAGGACACAGGCCTCCTCTCTAATTTACCACGCGGGCCCAGTGCGGGTTGGTAGATGTCACATGTCTTCGAGAATTTTTGGTTCTAGGACATGCCGGTTTCCTCACGATGTTTTCCTTCACCGTTTTGAGAGCAGTGGTGATGAAATAATTTACACAAAGTAAAGCGCCTGTCTGGGCTCGGATCTACGACCTACAACTCGTAAGTCGCGGTCGTTACCACTGGGCCACAACTGCTCTATATTGCACCACTATTACTGTTAATCTCTCGCACCCCACTGTTGGGCAAAGGCCTCTCCTCATGAATTCCGTTCCAGATCCAGAGCTAATGTAGACCACTGGTTGTTTGTTTTGGCCAGGTTGTTCCGCCATCTTCTACTGGGTCTGCCGAGACGCCTTCTAGCTGTCTTGGGGTTCCACATTCCACTATTGAAAATCTTTATAAACATATATATTATGTATAAGATAAGAATTATATATATAATTCTTTTGTATGTCACTGAACTGCTTCTAACCCGCTGGAACAATTACGATTAAATGTTTTGTGTGTGTTTGGGTGGATCCCGGAACGGTTTAGATTCACAACTGGACCATACTGGTGATGCTGTAATCGAGAAATTTCATGCATACGAAGTCGCAGACAGAAGCTAGTGAAGTATGAAGTATCAGCATATGTAAGTAATAATCCTTATATACATACTTTTGTAATCATAACTATAATATTACAAATGCGAAAGTGAATTTTGTTACACTTTCATGCTAAAATGGCTGAATGGATTTGGATGAAACTTGGCAGGACATAGGCTACTTTTCATCCTGGATTGCAAACAAAGTCCCAGGCAACAGCTAGTAATTAATAAACAAACAATCCATTGTTTCCTAACTCATTACATAATTGTAAAAAACACACAACAAAACGGTGAATGGTGATACTTAAGTAGATGTTACTGAACTAATTAGGAGCCATGTTATTAAAAATAGATTACTAATTAAGTAGAATCAAAGTTTATTTGCTTTTATAATGTGTTTGTTGTTTTTAATTTATGGGTAAATAAAATGTTTTGGTGGCAATGAGGTAAATGATAGCAAAAAATAATTTTACTTTATTAATTTCAGAAATACAAAAGATATTTTATTGACAATTGATTTTATCAAATAGGTATGTACAGCAAATAGTGGTTCTCACAACTGAGAAATGAGCATAAATAAAGGTTTTAATATAATAAGTACTAACCATGAAATAAACTGTATGTTTACTACTTATAATATTTGAAACAGAACCATTCATTCATTCATCTGGAAGATTCAATGAGGTCCAGTTCTGTATGAGATTTATATTGTAATCCAGTTAGATTAAGAATAAAACTTCAACAACCTTGAATAATGCTTCAATTTCTTATATTTTAGTCTCTTCTCTTCAGACTGAATTCAGATAACTCTGTATCTATTTCTACAAAGAGTAGCCACTGATTTTTCATTGGCTATGTTTTGTATTCAATTCTTTTGAAGTGAATATAGTTGAATGTGATTATTCCAATAAGTATGCTAATCATACTTCGACCGTTTCAATGCCGCAACCAACGATAAGCAATATTTAAGCGAGGAAGTACCTTTCAATACTGCAGTTTTAGATGAACCAAACGCTGTGGCATCGCACCGATAAGCCGGCGAGCCGGTTACGAGCGACGCCCCACGAAAACATCGTTATAAACAACATAATTCTACCGACACGCACCGAACGTTACAATCACCAACCAATACAAAGGCATGCAAATCGTAATATTCGACGGAATGTGAAACTCAAAACTTAACATAAACATCATACTTTTTTAACTTTTACAACAACAAAATTACCTGGGAATGCAGTTGGAAGGCGTCCTGTCCACTTCCCAGGCCGCAAAAAGTTTCATGGGAACAGGTTTCGATGTATTAGTCATCTTTTCCGATTTATTTTTCTCGGTCATCTTAAACAGCACCAAACAACGGATTCACAGCACAACACTAATGTACATTACAATTGGCATTGTTATTTAATCACTAAACACGACACTGTATTCATTTTTATAGCACAGTCCATACACGAAGCCGATGCCGACGCAATCACAACAATACTCAGTAGTCAGTAGTAATTTTATAGCAGGGTCGACTGGAGAATCGCAGCGGGCCTGGCAGGCCAACCGAGGGCGTTCGATACGTTTGACAGCCAACTGCCCAGTGTTGCCGCACTTTGACCAGACACTCCCAAGGAACATATATTTTACTCTATTTAATAATAACATTATAACTTCGCTAAATAAAAAACTAGCATTGCTGTATTATTTACAATGATAAATAATCAGTTAGTATTATTAAAAATCTTAAAAGTGACAATTATCAAAGAATCATCTAAGTTATCATAAAGGTATCCTAATTTTACCACAAAAGTTAAAAGTTTATATTGGCGCCGATTCCCTTGTTCACAAACTAAACTAAATTTAAGTTCAGTGCATCTTTTTCTTTCCATTTCATTAAGAAAAGGACAGAAGATAAATATTAGTTTAGTCCTGTCAAATTAATCAGCGCTTGACGTAAATTGACGTAATTTTAGTAGGCAAGTTTTTAATCACGTCTAAACTTGTATGGAGTAGTGACAGGCGCTGATTAATTTGACAGGACTAAACTAAAATTTATCTTCTGTCCTTTTCTTAATGAAATAGAAAGAAAAAGATGCACTGAACTTAAATTTAGTTTAGTTTGTGAACAAGGGAATCGGCGCCATTAGCCAACTTAAAAAAAAGGAAGAGGTTATGCATTTAGAGGATCTTTTTTTATCATGTATGAGACGTTTTGTGGGGGTGATGCACGAGTGAAGTTCTCCTTTCACTTGTGCGTCGTCCACATGAAGTTAACTCAAATAATAACTTGTAAATAATACTTGTTTGATAATATGTTTACTAACATTATAATAAGAAATTTAGTAAAACAGTGGATCTTATATTGTCCAAAATAATTATTATTATTATTATACAGCACCAGCGTTCACCGTTATTACGGGTCCGGCTTACATAATTATTTTTTTCATTTGGTAGAGGAACCCGCGCAAAGCTCCCATTTTTTCCTTATTTAAGAAACTATCTGACGTCTCCATTCGTAATAGACGAGATAATAATAGATTATGCGTACCGAGATCAACCACGGCTTTGATGCAAAAAAGTACTTTTTTGTTAGCACCAACCATTTATAATAAAATCCCAAAACCTATCAAACAAATGCCTACTGCTCTGTTTAAAAAACATTTTAAAAAATATCTCATTGCTAAATGCTATTATTCCATAACGGAATTTTTAAATGAGCGTAATTAATTAAATGGATTTCTTAATTTCTAGGACTTTTTATCAGTTTTCACAATTACGACATTTTTTCGCAGTTATGTATGAAATTTTGGAATATGTAATCTATTCTCCCTAATTTAATTTATTTTAAATAATTTGATTGTTTCATTAAAAATAATCATTACCTTTTCACTTAGATAGGTCTAATTTGTATGTCGGTTGATTAATTTTCCACTAAACTAGGCAGTTTCGCTTAGTATTGCTAGACCTTAAGTTGTCAAAAATCAACTACAGATGACAATTTATGGATGCGTTCTAAAATAAACAAATTCGATGTAAGTACATTATATTCAAATATTTTAAAAAGTTCTTTTAAAATTGACTGAATAACATGCAACTAATAAAATGAGCGTTAAAACTGGGTGAGCCTTGCAAAGCATGTATATTGTAAGGAAGTGACAACAGCTGAGATTAGCCTGCTGAATCGTCCCATCTGTAGTTATCAACCAGCGACAACCCCGCAACACGGTGATTTATTTATTTCTTAAATTTATTATTAAATTTTGTAATAATACTAGTTATTATAAACAATGCAATCTTTGTGAATTCACACGCAGAACAACAGAATAAATCATAATACATTTCTAACATTCATTCAAAAGTAAGGTGTGCTTAGGAATTTTGTCTCCAAATAGGTATGCACTTCGAGATAGATTGAAAAAAAAATCAATTGTTGAACAAATAGTGGGGCTATTATCTGAACGTTTGCTTGTGCGATGGCAGCACTGTTGAGTTGAGATTCCTGTCACTGGCGTTATTGTATTTCTGTTGTTGATAAATAATCACAAATTAAAATTAAACAATAGGTATCACCGACTCCCTCACTCTCACAGAAACCCATTACAAAATGTGTGGAAAAGAAAAGGGTTTACCATTGGTAAAAGAGGAGATGGAAAATAAATGACATTCCAGTTTATTCTTTCCAGGGCGTTCTGTTTTATTCTAATAACATGTTTGGAAAATAAAATAATTCACGTATTTTTTCAATTAACAACTGCGAAAACTCGTATTAATGAATTCATCATACGTAGAATTGTTTATAAAAAACCGGTTAAGTGCGTGTCGGACCACGCACAATGAATGGTTTCGTAGTTGGGATGAATTTATCCCAAAAACAAATTTAACATTGTAGTTGAAAAACATGTCTATTGTCATGACTTTATCGGGCTGACTGTTAAGTATACCCATGCCAAGTTACAGCTTTCTAATAGGTACTAAGTCTCTGAGCTAAGCCGGGGACAGTCAGACGAACATTGCGAAACTATAACGATTCCTTGTTGACTATGGAACCCTATAAAATATGGATAATAACAGGTAGCTGTGAAATTCCTAAACACCTGACAGGCTGTGACCTCCCTAGAGTAAATAAGTTCCTTGGTTGTGACATCTTAAACTCAGCAAGTGGCAGTTTTTATCCCCAATTGGGTAATAATTCTTAGTCCTAGAATTCAATCATTTTTTTTTAAATTCAATCAAGGCTTTTCAACAAAAAATATTTTATTTTTAATAAAAATACAAAACATAAACAGTAAAATTCACTAAACAATAATAATTCAAATAGTATCCAATGCATAACACAATAATAACATAACTGGATCAATTTAAAGTCTTTAATCCTAAGTCTATAAATAATTTCAATTGATGGACTAAATAATTATAAAATAAAAAACATATTAATACATGTTATATTTATCTAATACCCAAAAACCTTATAAAATGGCTTAAAATTAGTTATCAGACTAGATTAGAATTAAAAGCTTATGACTATGTTCAGTAGTAGTAAAGTAAAAAAATCGACTTTTGTATAAAATTGCAAAAATCTTGAGAAAAGAAAGTAATTACTCAAGTCACTCCTGCCATGTCCACAAATTGGTTATACACATACATGATATTTTTAATACAGAAGCGGTATTTCTTTTAAGCCTAATATTAATTTCCATTATACATTTTAAAAATAATTTTATAATATATGATCAATTTTTAATGGCACTGACATTTACTAAAATTCGATCCTGCTTCTTTGTTCTAATTTTCCGAAATTTATTTTGCTACACCTTTTTCCCGAGACCGAAATTCGTAACGTTCGAAATTCAGACGTATCGCTGTAAAAGCGAAGTCGAAGATGTGTGCGGCCAATATGTGGACGTGGCATCATTTCGGGTTCATTTGGCGACTTCCGGCGGGCAATCCGGCTGCGAAGATGGGTGGGCCGCACGGAATGCGGGGTGGTTCTCAAGCTCGCGGTCGATCCGGAGAATGATGGGGAATGGGCGTAGGTCCACATGGAATCTGGGAAAAGAATAAAAAGACGTTGAAGGTTTTGAATAGGAAAGCTATTTCATTCAACCACACTCACAACACAAGAAAAATAATATTGTCAACTGTTGTTCCTGTTTGTTTCAAACTCAGCTTGATTCGGCAATTTTTATAATGTCAAAGTTAAAGAAGATAACGCCCCTAAAATGCCCAGTCTTCAGTTGCCCTTCACCACCAATTTCTAGTATTTCAACAATCATTCAAGAACCATCAGGTGGAACAAAACAAAATGTAGGTTTATCAAAAAAATTCTCCTAAGCCACACCTTCTAGCATTAAAAACTTGAGGCACCAGACAGCAGTCAGCCAGTGTGATTTCATCACCCACACAATACTTCCCAGCACACCCTGAGAGTAGCTTCTCCACAGCCCTGAACCCTCGGGTGATCCAGTGCTGCGCCCATTCCTTCTTCTTCTCCTCTCCTACATGGATGAGGACTATCAGGTTCTGGAGGGGCTGTATGCCTGATGATATCACCTGGAATGTTGTAACATAATATATTTTAAGTATTTTGATATTTTCTGATTAGCTAGTGAGTTTTTTTTAGGAAAGTCAGGCTTGCTTTGACATATTTTCTAATTTATCTTTTCAAAAATTATTTGACATACCTCACATATTTCACGAACTTTCGCCCGCTTAAAGCAATCCTGGGGCATTAGAGGTCTTTGATTTGGTCTTGTCTCCTCCAGGTAATGCATGATGTTCAGTGACTCTACGATAGTGTGCCCATCTGCAAAAATAAAAAATATATATTTATGAAACTAAAAAGAAAAGCATATTCAAATTAGGAATTTTTTATCCAGCTTTTTTAAAGATATGAATGGGAAAATGGAAAACATACTTACCTATACACAGCGATGGGACTTGTTCCATAGGGTTGACTTCCCGGTACTCATTGCAGTGTTGTTCTCCGCCACCTTTGATCAGGCTAACTGCCTTGATGTCATAAGGGATCTCCTTCAAGTTGAGCGCAATACGCACCCGCCAAGAACATGAGCTTCGCCAGTATGAATATAATACTGGCTGTAAAAGAAAAAAAAAATGTTTGGAATTAGAACTTTAATTTTTTTCCTTTTTATAAGATTTAAAATGTTTTTCTAACTTTTCTGTAATTGTTTGGGTGATTAAACTGCGGTGTTGAGGGCAAAATATTGAAGAATGAAATAATTTGGAAGCATGTTTTTACAAGATTACTTGCGTGAAGGTAGATATAATACCATTAGCTAACTTATTGCGAACTTCTTTGCAGGAGAGTACAGTTATCAATAGGTTGGTATTTATTCATGATTCTGTGATATTTACCTTAGTTTCAACGATATCGCCCATTGTAAGAATAATTTAAAAATACGACACGATTATATTTCACAGAGCACAGTCTCAATTAATTAATACTTCTTGATTCTAAATCGTAGTAGCTCAGTAGCTATTCAACAACAACAAGTTAAACCAGATATTTATAACATGTTTACATAGCAAGATTGTCCAGTATGCAAATATCGCTAAAATAAAAAAGATAGATCGGATCAGAGATAAACAGGTGTGCAAAATTCATACCTTAGCCATGGCGGAAATATTCCCGTTGTACTTGTTGTAGTAAGTAATTTTGACGGCGTTTATGTACTTCTTCACAAATAAAAGCAATTAATATTATTGTTTTAATGTTATTAGCCCCTATAGCACTCAAATAGCAAAGTGTTGCACAGAGTTCATTCATTCGCTATCTATTTATCAATTTGACGTTCGGATACACGAATGACGCAGGCGATTCGGAAGTAAAAGTTAAGACGAAATAATTATGAAAATTAAATGTTAATTAAATTCAGTCAAAAGTTTCGTTATTGTCACATAGTAAAACTACCACAAGACCTACAAAAAAATATTGTAAATATTGTATGACTTTCGTTCCAAAACGTTTGATTTGTTGACAGCTTTGCAACGATGTTATTGTATTATTTTGTTTGACATTGTCACAGTCTGACACAGAGCATCGTTGACATATTTTCAGTTTATTGCACAGCATTTTGTTTTGCTGAGCTGCGCAGTACCCACGTGAGCTACAAATATTAAGGAATAAACCTCAGTTTTCTCAATAAAAAAATGGGTAAAAACAAAAAGGGATCTAAGGCCAACGTGTTTAAAGTTGCTGGAGCTAAGAGCCTCAAGAAAACGAAAGCCAAAGCCGTCAACTTAGGATTGAAAAATGTAAGGTTAACTTTCAGTTATTTTAGTAGGTGTAACGAACGACCCACTTACCAGATAATGGGACACAATTGGGGTGATCAACTTTGTAATACTAATCATATTAATTAACTGATGAATCTCTTTATATCACGATATAAAGAGATCAAGGAAAAAGAGAATTTAGATTTTTGTTATTGATCCAAGATTGGTTTCAACAAGTATCGTATTACGCAGTAACTGGGTTGTGAAGGCCAGCTAATCAGTCGCTCCTTGTAAAATGTCGGAGCAGGTAATAGAGTAATTAATAATACAAGAACTGTTTAATTGTATGGCTTTATAAAATTATAGCTACAGATAGTACAATCCACGAAGGCGCGCCCCAATATTCCTCCTAACCGTTTATAGTATATGTGTGCAAGCTTCCGTCAATGTTTGAGTGTTATCGGTACACACTAATGACCTATGAGTGCACACGCACACTACAATGAATAGACTAATCAGGAGAGAGCGTCATGGTCAAAGTGAAAGATGCTCTACTTCAATTTTTACCCGACCGCAATGGTTATGTTAATTTAATTTTTAGGTGTGGATATTTTATGTGATTATTAATTAATATCGATAATATTACTATTTTTATAATAGGAGGTAATAATAGACATAAATGAAATACAGAAATAGTTTTATTGAACTTTATTGAGAAATGAAAATCGTCAATCACTCGTTTCAGAAATATCTGATTCAGAGTCTGATGTATCACCGACATTTACAATAAAACTAAAATCAAGATCACAATGTCTCATGTATTCGTCTTCTATTTTTTCCACGTGCTGACAAGTATTGAACCAGACATCTTTATTTACTCGATCAAATGCTTCATTTAAAATGGGCATAATCGAAGTGTAATTTTGATTGATATTGCGGCTAGCAACGTCGTTTTTTACAATACCCCAAATGTTTTCGATTGGGTTTAAATCTGGATGATAAGGTGGCAGCCAAAGCACTGTGAATCCATGTTCTTTCAATAATTCGTCAACTTTGTACTTGCGGAAGTTTTCTTTGTTTTTTAATATATGGTCATAAAGTTCAGGTTTTTTGTAGCTTGGTTCAAAATGGATATTTTTTGCATTCAGCCAAGTCTGCATGACTAATTTGTTGGAGTTGGATGTTGGTATTTTTTCCGAACTAGTATACTAGTATAGTTTGTGATAGGCTGCATTATCCAAGAATACCACGGCATCATTTGGGAGATTTGGTATTAGTTTCTCCTTTAGCCACTTTAAGTAATTTTCTGTGTTCATGTTATCGTGGTAGTCTCCGGATTTAATCTCTGCTCTGTATGTCAACAACGCATTTGGTACGAAACCCTCTGCACTTCCGCCATGTACTATAATTATGCGCACTCCTTTTGTTAAGTTTTGTTTTATTGCTGTTTTAGAACTTTTTTCGGCCCAAGACTTTTTTGCACGTGGTTGGTATGAATATATGATTCATCTGTGTAGACTATAGGTCTACCAGCATTGCGAAAAGACTTTACCTGTTTTAAATATTTCAATCTTAGCATTTGAATATCATGTTTTTCGGTTAGCACCTTCCTGTTATTCTCAGTTTTTCTCCATTTATAACCAAGTTTAAGTAACAATGTTCTTAGAGTTGTTATACATCCATCAAATTGTATACGGTCTTTCAAAGCAATATTAAGTTGTGATAATGTTGGAAATTGACGATGTTCTATATGATAGTTTTGGATAGTTCTTCGGACTACATCAAATTCGTCTAAATTAATTTTTCGTGGTCTTACCCTTCTCTTCTTCATAGGTGATGTAAAAATAGAAGCACTTCTGTATACTAAATTCGAATGCGACGTACTCGCTTCATTTTCAGACTCAATATCCGCTTCCGTAGTCGGCTCTGTTGTACGCTCCGCACTTGGGGCTATAGGAACTATCGCATCCGTTTCCATAGTTATATTCGATTCCATAGCAGGTACTGTAGTTTGCTTCATTGTATTAGTATATTCCTTTCTTTCGCGTAGAATTCTAGTCACTGTGCTTTCAGATACTCCAACAGCCTGTGCGGTTCTCCATCGCGCATCAGTGAGTTTTTCTGCATAATTTTTACTTGCTTCTTTTTTCATAAAATCATAAACTTTAGAAATAATTTCTCTTGTCTAAAATAAAAAAAATATCAAATAGTTTTACTTATTTAAAAAAATGAAATGAACACTACTATTACTAAAATTTGCTATTTATTAAAATTAAATTACTTTCGTTAGCTTATTTCATGTGTTTTAGTAACTGCAAACTTCTTTACATACCTGGCTTTTAAGAACAACACGCTGAGATTTTCTCGACATTTACTAAAAATATATAAAGTAGAGCAACTTTCGTGACGAGTCTGGATTTTCGCAGCATAGAGTGTAGTATTCGTGTGCATCGAACCGCTGACGGTTCGCGACTGCCGCTCGGAGCAAACTCCCCGCACCCCGCGATCCCCTCAACCGAAAATTGGTGGGGCGCGTCTTCGTGACTTGCACTATCTGTACCCACTCATATTTTTCTCCTATGACATGTTGTATAAAACAAAAAAAACATCACTTTTGCAGTGTAGCAGTCGCATATACAATTGTGAATGGAGATTGTATTCCTAAACTCCTGGATTTAATGTGAAAATCTTTAAACAAAAATCGTTAATTAGAAATAAATATTAACACACACTTCTCTTAGATAGAACCCACACAACTATGTGTATTATTATATCAATACTTTGCATTGTTCTCTGAGCATCTTATGTCTTGCAGTTGCCAGTAGACATGCGCAAAACAGTGCTTTTGAAAGTAATGTAATATGGCATTACATTTCATAACGCGTAATATTACTTTAGAACATCACTTCGAACATCACCTGAGATGTCGCGCTATGCGACGGCCCACCAACACTTCTGTGATGTATGTACTGGCGGCATGTTAGGATCTAATATCACTAAATAGACATGAGATGTCGAATTATATTGCAGTGCGATGTCGAATTGTTGACATGCGTTACGACATGAAACCAATAGGAATATGTATCACAATTACTCACGATGCACTTCTGTCTCGTCGTACCTATTATACACAGGTACACATACACAAACTTTATGTAACAAAGTTGATCTTCCTTCATACTTCAACCTTACGGGATAATTAGTTCAATTAGATTTTAACAGGTTTTCCAGGCCTAGGACTGGCAATATTCATGAATTTAGATATTTTTTATTCACTATGGATGGTTTACCAATGACAATGAATATTGGCGTATTTAAAAATCAACTTTATATAGGTACAATGATTGTTTTTTTTTTGTTCTTTTTTTTTTGTTTTTTTTTGTTCTTTTTTTTGTTTTTTTTTTTTAATTGCTACTTATAAATACTAATTGCGATAATTTTTTTGTCTTAAGGCGAGTTCTTCTTTCATTTAAAATTAGTCCCGCTTTAGAAAAAACTCTCTTTGAGTCAACCGCGCCTCTGCGCCTCGGCGGCGGCGGCGGCATGCGAGAATGAGATAACAAGTGTGCAATGCGACGTAGTTCGAACCTTGCCGAATAGGGCCGAACGAACAACGAAATCAACCGATCAAGAACAACCGCGCCGCGCGCAGTCAGTACTTGCGTTATGGTAATGTGATGTGTCATGCTTAATTTGGTGGAGTAATAAGTAATGTTATATTACTCGGTCGGGTAATATTACGCGTAATGTATCAATCGCATTACTTACACATGTCTAGTTGCCAGTGATTTAACATATCAGCCAAATTGTTGTCAGTTTGTATGTACGATATTGACATTTTCTTTGTAAATATCAAATCTGTTATATGATGATATTGAATATCAATCTGTTTTGATTGTTTACAATTTTCATAATCCTTTGAAATGAAAATGGCTCATTTGTTATCAATATACAGCATTGGCGTTAGATTTATTCCAAAATCTTTTAATATTCTGTTTAAATTTATTCCTCCGCATGATGCTAATGATGCTGCTATATACTCTGCTTCTGCAGTTGACAATGCAACACAGTTTTATTTTCTAGAGAAACATGCTACAACATTCTCTTTGTATTTAACCTGTTGACCGCCACGTCAAAAAAGCAAAGGCGTGCCCTCGGCGCCAAACTACGAATTATTCCTTAAAATCTGTCATGTAGTCGTGACCACACACACATGTGTTTGTGCTGGGCACATTTTGCTCTGTCATCAATACATGACTGGCTGTCAAAAGGTTAACTATACCTCCGCTTATACTCTTTCAATCTGCATCTGAAAAACTTTTAAGCTTGTCTGTTCACACTTTTTATATTGAAGTGCATAAACTTTAGTTGAACTAAGGTAGCTTAATACGCGCTTGCCATGTGCTTGCTATTAGCTCTTTGTAGGGAACTTCTATAGTTTTCTCCGTTATGTCTATGTTTAATCCCTTTTCCATTGGTGTATCTTTTTCCTTCCATTCAGTCATCAAATTTCATCATTCAAAAATCAATATCCAAACATTTTTCTTAAAAAATAGGCAAAAATCATTTTTTGGTCTTTGTAGGCCACACTTTACCAAAATATCAGTTATGCTTTCATTCCAGCATCTAGGACTTTGTCTTAATCCATACAAAATTCTATTTAATTTAAATATTTTCTTTCTATTTACATTAACTCCTTTTGGTACTTTGATGTATACTTTATATTTTAAATAGCCATTTAAAAATACTGTTGGTATGTTTTATATTTGGTAAATCATGTAATCTTGTTGTACCGCTTGTGTTAAATAAGTTCTTACTGTGCTCAATCTGGCTGAATAATTTGTATTAAAATAGTCTTCTTCTTGTACTTGAAATCCTCTGGCAACTAGCTTTGGCTTTCTTTAAACCGTTTTCTTTTGTCTTAACTATCCATTTTGTGTCTATAGCCTTCCTTCCTCTGGTTAAATCTATTGGTTCTGTCCATGTTTTCAATTTTTTTATTGATTTTTTTCTTTATCTATAGCCTCTAACCATTCTTTATCTTTCGCAGCTTCTTTGTACGAAATAGGATCTTTATTTTCAGTTGTAATCAAACAATATGCATGATAAAGTTGATAATCATTCATGTGTTTAGTTTGATTTACAGTTCTACCTGATCTTGTAGTTATTTTATTATCTTCTCCATCTTGTACAATATCATCATCGTCATCTGTAATGTAGTTAGATTCATTCAGATCATCTGAATCATCTTAATCATTTAAACATCTTCTTATTTTTCTACTTTCTCGTGTTTGTGTCGATATATTTTTATATTTGTCTTCCTCTTCGTCATTGAATATTTTAACATTTTCGGGATAGGTTACTACTTCGTCCTGCTTTTCATGTTGGTAAATAATCTTTGATTCGTCAAATATGACATCTGTTAATGTTACAATTTTATTATTTTCATGATCCTATAATTTATAACCTGAACCAGTGTAGCCGACCATTATAATTAGTTTTTCTCTTGGTTGTAGCTTGCTTGGTTTTGGTATTGTTACAATTCATGCTTTGGAACCATAAACTTTCAGTTTTGATAAGTCATTATAACTGTACCATATTGAAGCTGGTGTTTCACTGCTTGTGTTTGCTTTAGTAGGACTACAGTTGAGCTCATAAGCTGATGCGCAAATTAATTCGCTCTATAATTCCTTAGGTAACTTTGTTTCTGCAAACTTGAGTCTAACTTTGTCTAATAACATTCTGTTCATCCTTTCGGATGTGCCATTTTGTTGAGGCTTGTACGGGCTTGTATATTCTAATATGCATTTTTGAGTGCATGGTTCTTTAAATCTTGTTGATGTAAATTCTCCACCATGATCTAGTCTTAACCTCCTTGTTTTTAATCCAAATTGTGCTTTAATAAGCTGTATATGTTTCAAAATATTATTTTCTGCTTCATTTTATTTTTCAATAGTCTATATATCGTAAAAAAATGAGAATAATCATCTACCAATACTTGAAAATAGCTTTCACCAATAGACATTGGATGGATAGGTCCACACTGAGTATAGAAGATCTATCTCATTTCTTTCTCTTTTACCTATTAGATATAAATGGTCTTTGTGTACTTTTCCCTTCTATACAACTCTCGCATATTTTTTTAGGAAATGGTAATCCAAGTAGTTTTAGACCTTTCCGATTTAAATGACCTAGTCGTTTGTGCCATAAATCATAATCTTTATTTTTTGTGACATTTACATATTCTTCTTTTTGTGATTTAAAATTAATTTCTAATGTGTACAAATTTTGGTATTTTGTACCATAAAAAATGTTTTTTTCTCTTCTTATGCTTACTGATTTATTTTTGAATAGTACTGTGTAACCATTATTTGTTATTTTATCTACTGATAATAAATTATGTGTTATATTCTCCACAATGAGTGCTTCAAAATCAATTTATATGTTATTAAAATATCCTGTTATTGTTCCTTTTTTATTTGCTGTTAATCCTTTACCATCTGCTATAGTAACAGTTATCGGTTCATCTAATTTTTGTATTTTTGTCATATATTTTTCTACTTTTTCCGATAGTATTATAGTTTATTATTATAGTTTATTCCTGAGCCTGACACTTTAAAAATTTGTTGTGAATGAGACTCATATGTATGCTTATTTTTTATTTTTATTTCTATATCTAGTAATCGTGATTTTCCGAACTCTAATGTTATATTCGAACTGATAGTTTCAATTGCTGTAATTACGTGGTCATAATCTTGGTTTGGAGATAATAATAAATAACAGGTTTTATCTGAATCGTCTAATTTTATCTATAGTTTTTATTTCAAACATTTTTGAATATGTCCGTTTAACGTATCGTTTCTTTTTAGATTTAGACTTAATAATCTTTTTCAATGTAATGTTGTAAAAACACTTATGCGTTGAAATACGCTGTCTAACTTTATAAACATTTCTTTTGCATTAGTACATTCTTGTATTATAGATAAATGCTTGTCTGATATACATTGAATAATTATCGCTTTTGTATTAGAATTATCGGCTTTTAATTAGTCATCTCTAGAAATTTCTATGTCATCATAATCTAATATTTTTGGTACCTGTTTTTTTTTTTCTAATAAAGTTTTCACTCTAAATTTCCAGTTTGAATAATTTTCGCCTTTCAATATTGGCAAAAAATGTATATTTGTGTTCATCATAATAATATGTTTTATATATGTAGGTATATTTCTTCTTACCAACTCCATTTATTGGCCCATAACCTTATGTTGGAGGAGGTAATAGGGTAATTAATAATACAAAAACTGTTTAATTGTATGGCTATATAATTATTTATAGGTACTCATATTTTTTGTCTTAACCTCGTAAGGCCCAACGACCTAATTTAATGACAAAAAAATTTTGACACTCCGGCCCGAGACACTATTTAAAATCATTTAAATTATATATCTAATCATAAAAATATATATCGACCTAAATTTGGGTTGGGCCTTACGAGGCTATGACATGTCATATAAAACAAAAAGAACATCACTTCACTTTTTCAGTGTAGCAGTCGCATAGACAATTGTGAATTGAGGTTGTATTCTGACATACAATACTGGTATTCAGTTGCATCCAGTTAGACTGGAAGCCGACCCCAACATAGTTGGGATAGGGCTAGTCGAAGATTGTTTTGAAACGAATTTGACAAAACAAGTTAACATTAACTATTTTGTTTATTGTTCCAGATTAAACAAAGAGTACAAGACATAGATAAAGAATTTGTAGAAGTCAGCAAGAAAACAAGAGCAAGCCAGGCCAAAAATGCACCAGCTATCATCAAAGCCCCTGTGAAAGTGAAGAAGCTAAAGAAACCAGTTTCAAAAGAAGAAGTCGCAAAAACCGCTGAAGGAATGGTGAAAATGGACTTATAATTTTTTTTTTTTTTGTAGCTTAAGTATATTTTACTAAGGACTTAATGACATAAGTTATTTTGTTATAAGTATTAAATTATATATTTTGATTTATATCTGTTGTTTATTTATTTATGTATTTTGGGGCTTGTGGCTAAGTAATAACAGCCGCATGGGTCGATCGGTCAGATTAAGCTACGCTTGCCGCGGTTGGTCCGTGGATGGATGACCATCTTTACATACAAAAACCCCTGTGTGCCTCGGAAAGCACGTTAAGCGGTTGGTCCTGGCTGTTATTTGTAGATCTTTGACAGTCGTTACGGGTAGTCAAAAGCCCGAAAGTCTGACATCCAGTCTTACTAAGGGGGTATCGTGTTACCCAGTTACCCAGTGAAGGTCAGATAGGCAGTCGCTCCACATAAAATACTGCTATTCAGCTGCATCCGGTTAGACTGGAAGCCGACCCTCAACATAGTTTGGGAATAGGCTAGGCAGATCATGATGATGATGATGATGATGATGATCTGTTGTTCATTAAATTTTGAACTAACCCTTTTAGTATAAACTGTAGATGTAGAATAGCATTACAAAGAAAACATAATGTAAGTTATTCATATTTTTATATCTAGATTGATGATCTTAGTTGACTTACAACTTACAATTATTTCTAGTATCATAACCATCATGCAGCCTGTTTAACTAAACTAGTATTTGGGTTGAGATCAGATATAGCCACTGCATGTAGATGTTAAATACATATTTCACTTTGTGGCTGGTTAGGCATGAAACTAATTAAAGAGAATAGGCTGAGAATGGTATAATCCATCGTGCCATCGTGACGTGGTCAAAGGATTAGTGACCTAGATTCAGCTCTCTCTGGTATGAGCTGATCAAATAATGAAAACCAACAACTAATTAAAGAGAATAGACTGAGAATGGTATAATCCATCGTGCCATCGTGACGTGGTCAAAGGATTAGTGACCTAGATTCAGCTCTCTCTGGTATGAGCTGATCAAATAATGAAAACCAACAACTAATTAAAGAGAATAGGCTGAGAATGGTATAATCCATCGTGCCATCGTGACGTGGTCAAAGGATTAGTGACCTAGATTCAGCTCTCTCTGGTATGAGCTGATCAAATAATGAAAACCAACATGTTAATATGTCTTTTATTGTTAAATTTTAACAAAATATAACATTATTAAAACACTTAAACTAGTAACATTTATGTTTTAGTTTAAAAATTCATTGGTTAACGGTGGTAGATTTCCTAAACATACATATACACAAGGAAGGATGACTTTCATTGATGTGTAATTTGATTACGCAGAAGAAAGAGCGGTGACAAACTGAACCACCTTGGTGCTATCACATCATTCATGTCTACTCTAGATGAAAATGCGCATGAATGTTGTTTAGCATTTACATACATATATTTAATAACAGAAAATGCTTAACTATAAAAGTATTTATAAGTGCCTATAGTTGTTTATTCTTCATCAGTTAGGTCAGGTTCCGCTTTCTCATCTTCGCTGACGTCTCCTGTCTGGTCGGCTTCAGCCTCGGGTTCGGCGGGGGTTTCAGAGATAATTTCGGGAGATTCGGGCTCTTCTACTATCGGTTCTGGTTCATCTGCAGCAGGTTCACTGGAAAGTAACGTTAGAGCTTTTAAATGAAGGTATTATTCATAGATACGTTTTTCTTTCGCGTCGCATTACGTTCCAACATCTTGGAAGTTGCTAGGTCTATACCTTTTCGACAGGGGATATAATGATCAATAACTTCTTAGTTATACTGTCAATATCCTCACCTTACATCAGCCTCAGGAACTTCAGCAGTAGAACCACTGTGTGAAAGCTCTTCAAGACGCACGGCCGCAAGTTCGGACTCTTGTCTCGCGATCTCGGCTAGTTCAGCAGCCTAAAATGACGAGAAAACCAGAAATTAGTAAACTTTTTTTTTCATGTGTTTTTATCATAGATAAATTCGTTTTGTTATAGAAAAGTATTTTTTACCTGACTTGCAAGTTCGGCTTCGCGTTCGTCCTGTGCTTGTTTCTCTAACTCTTCTAACCTTGCGAGTTCCTCTTGTCTCCTCTGTTCTGCTTGCCTTTCCTCCGCGAGCGCGGCCTCTTCCTCGGCTAACTTCGCTTCCTCAGCCAAGCGAGCTTCTTCTGCGAGTTTTGCCTCTTCGGCTAAGCGTGCTTCTTCAGCAAGACGGGCAGCCTCTGCCTTCTTTGCTTCCTCGGCTAGTCTTGCTTTTTCCGCCTTGCGGGATGCCTCTGCAAGTTTGGCCTCTTCAGCTAAACGGGCCTCCTCAACTAGACGAGCTTCCTCAGCATTGCGAGCTTCTTCCTCGGCTTTCCTAGCATCTTCGTCAGCCTTGCGTTTGGACTCTTCTGCTTTGCGGGCTTCGTCTTCTGCCCTCTTCTTTTCTGTTGCTTCACGTTCGGCCTGAAAGCGGTGAAAGGTTTTATTTAGATACTTACTGTCGAATAATAATTATAAGAAAAAGCAAAAAATACTCAATTAGACTTACTTGAGCCTTACGTTCAGCCTCACGTTTTGCTTCCTCCTTCAATGCTCTGTAACATAAATGGAGCCACAATTGAAATGAACCACGCAACATGAAATCACCGTTTTCGGTTTACCTAGACCAGGGATTCCCAAAGTGGTCGATATCGACCCCTTGGGGTCGAAATCAGTTTCTCAGGGTTCGACATAAACGAAAACTGATTTTGGGGGTCGACGAGGTCTAAAAATCGACCCCTATTAATTAACACATGTTCATAATTGAAACTTTCAAGATACTGTATAAGTTGTGTTATGTTTACCATTTTGTTATAAGAATGACTAATATTTTAGTAGGAAGTATCATTGTTGTACTTTTAAAAACTCAACAAGTCGATACGAGAGCACAAGCTCGTACAAGATGAAAAAAAAATGCTATGGTGGTCTAAGGAATCAGTTCGTAATGGAAAAGGGGTCTCTTGCCCAAAATAGTTTGGGAATCCCTGACCTAGACGAAATACATTAAAGGATACGTACTTTTCTTCGGCAGCACGGGCTTCTTCCTGCCTCTTCCTTTTAATTTCTGCCAAATCAGCCGCTGGAGTCATTACTGGCTCAACAGTAGTCGCACGGAATTTGGCTGCACGCTCGGCCTTTGCTGCCTTCAGTTCCAGAGCAGGGTCTTCCATCATCTGCTGGACCTGGAACTTGCGGCTCGGCCTCCATGGGAGCAGCTTGACTGCACCGAGGCCAATGTTACGCGCGTCCCGTAAACCAATGACCATTGGTGAAACAATTAGCTCTCTTTGAGACAACTGCTAATCATTCCGCAGCATGAATGATGAATGCCAATGGTCATTGTTACAAGAACGATGACGGACACTAAGCGACGCAGTACAACGCTCATGATCATGATGCTGTCTAATCGAAGCTGTTAGAACCCAGCACCAAGCTCGATGACAAACCCTGATGGCATGGTATTCGCTATGACTTCGTATACTTTTTCAGTGCTGCTTCATGCTGTAATGCGAATGATAGTGCAGTTGTCCAGTGTGGCGTCTACTTTGGGTCCATTTTTTACTCAAACATGATTAAATTCAGCATAATATGCATGAGACGAACGTGTTCCAGAAAATAATGGTATGAAGTGTAGTCTAAATGTGGATTCAGTATTTATTTTACCTTTAACGCTGAAGATCTTATGGGGATATAATAGTTTATATTGTAATTTTATCATATTTATTTACGTGTGTTATACGAACAGTTAAAACAATTTTAGTCAGAAAGCTAAGCGTTACTAAAGCTTGGATTTATAAGCGTGACATTGGGAACAGTGAACGTGCAAATTATTAAAACAACTACATTTTCAGTAAAAATTCTTTATTGTTAAGTAAAATCAGTCGAGTTAAGTGAAAACGAGACGTCTCGGTCACCGACAAAATTTCGGCGCAACACCGCGCTATCACAACGATGACTAGTAAGAAATAAATAAATTCGTTCGTCGCAACTCGTAAACAGAAGTAACAAAAATAGGTATATCTGTAATATGAATAAAGTAATAGGTGATCTTGGTTAGTTCTAGCGTGTTATACCGAGATCAGAGAGCGCGAAGGGCGAACACGGCGCGAGCGCGGGGCTGTCCAACTAAAGGCAGCCCCATCGCCCGCGCCGCGTCGCGGGGAGCTACGCGCACTGCGCCGCCGACGGCTGTTCCGGCGCGCCGCCCGCTGCAAGAGACACCACACGCAGGGTTAGACACGGACTTTATATCTCGATTTAATATTCGTTTAGTGCTCCACGCCCATCAAGGCGTAGCTTTTCACTTTTAGACCGGTTTAAAGACTCATTTTAAAGAATTAAGCGAGGGGTTGTAAGCGAGCGCTAGCGATGCGACGGTGGCAAGGTACCTGTGGCACTTTCGACGGCCAGACCGGCAGCCGCGAGCCTGTTCTTGGCATAGAAAGAGAGTAGGTTCACGTCGTCCCTGATGCTAAGCTCCTTGTAGAGAGGCCTACGCTTGGAGAAGGCCTTGTTACCGGTGTATTGCAGACATGCGAGGTGACCGCGTCCTGGTGAGAACACCTCACGGTTACCAAGGGGTCACACTGGAATTTAACTGTTAGTCGGTGTTCAAACTGAAGGACAACGGACGACACAGTTATGGACAAATATAAAATTATCAGGTTTTTAATTCGTTTAGTTGGGAACATCGAATCACGTATTCACTGTGCTATGTAGGACTTTGTTATTATTCTCACCAGTGAACTTCTCGGCGGGTTTGTTGTAGTAGGAAATGTTGCGGATGTGATCAGCCACGCTGCGCAGGGGTACCGTAAGCTTAGCGAGGTAAGCCTCATTGCTGAAACGATACGGAACTGGTTCCCCGTACGAATATCTGTTGATGAAGTTGAAAGAAAAATAAATAACCTCTGTTTATAACTTTATAGCGGATGTTATAATCTTTTTCGTGCCACGATAACCATGCCAAGATCTAAATGAAAATAAATCGTTACCTGTTTTAATAGTGGACACAAGACAACAAACGCTGACATTTAACCGGTCTATTAATAAAACGGCTATGTAGTGGACAGTTGGACACGTATATATCACACTCAAAACAAGCACTGACGCAAGAAATAAGCTATGAAATGTACACCCACAGTACGGACATCCTTCCTTTTGAAGGTCGCATTTTTTTTGTTTCCCAACCCCTGAAGTTCATTGGATTTTGGCAACAAGACAGGTTGTTCATTATTGCACCGTGTACCTACATGATTGCCAAATGACATGCGACAGGTAGTTGTGTCGTCAATGTCACTGCCAGGGCGGTCTTTTGATAGACGCATCAATGGGCCGGCTATTTTAGTACTGTTAGGAACTTCAGACCATGAAAAACTTGACCTAGCCTTGGCACTGGTATATGCGCAAGGTCTTCTGGACGTTCTTGAGTCCAAGGTTGTCAATTAAGATATTTTTGTCTCTTTGGAAATGACCGAGATCGTTACCATCTACTACTACTATTCCAGCACGAGAATAATCTTATTACTCTCATCTAAGTGATCCATTTCGAAGATGCTGCTAGAGGACTGTAGCGTCTACTCACGAATAAATCGTATCGAGGGGTGCTACGCTCTTAGCGCGGGGCACGACGTAGCGTGCGCGTGAGAGTAGCGCAGCGGTGTCAGCGCGGATGCGGCTGGTCTCATCTTCGAAGTTCTGGAAACATTAAGCATGATTTTTCAAAGCCCAACTAAAAGAACTGTTTTAAAAAAAAATGATAAGCGATTGTAAAAGATTACAAAATTAGAATGGTCTTTTAGTCAGTTTTTTAGACTGTTCATTTGAAAACTTATGCACTTCGGCGTATAGAAAATATTGGTGTGTCTAAAGTTTCAATGAGCTGAAATTGAATAATTCACCTTGGTGGATTCAGAGCGGAAAAAGTCGTCGACGGCTGAGACGGAAAATTCGGGGCGACGGCGGTACGCAATGCGGTCCAACTCCCGCAGGATTACTGAGGGTCGCACGCGCACACGCACTACGTGGTGGGGTGCCTCCGGGTATGTGACGAGTCGAGTGACGGTGCGAGGAGCAGACGGTCTGTATATCAGGTCAGCCTGGAATATTTGTAAAGACTAAGGTCAATCGGAATCTAGCAGACGCTTTATGGTGGCTAAAATGAATTTGTGTTTACGAGCGAGCATAATGGCCCCTTATTACCGCCATGCGCGGTTATCATTAAAGTTACCATTGTTCTGGCAAACATCGTGTCAGTAACGTTTGAAACAGTACAATTTGATGAGGTATTATAATTCAAGCAGGCATGGCAATTCAGGCAGCCCATATGCTTACTCAGCTCTGCGATGAGCTACAGCTATGCACAAGCTAGTAGAATATCGAAATAATACCACACAATACGCATTCGTGAACTCACTATAAAACTTCAACGGTCATGCTAGATAAACAAATTGGCAAACCAAACGTTTTGCAAATATATCCTACAGAATTTGCATTTTCTGCAGTTAAAGTAATGCCGAAAGCATGTCATGAAATGTATTTTCATGATAATCGTGCGCATGCAAGAGAAAGAATTTAAAACATGCAATAAGATAGGTACTCTTTAAAAGCTCGTGACGAAAATAATCTTACAATAATAACTCTGTTTATCGAAGCTTTGCTTGTGAAACATGTGGGTGCAAATGTAACGAGATATGTAGGTATGAGTGCAGGTTGCAACATTGACGCATTTCCATCAGATGGAGTTCTGCGCACAACATGGAATACTACACAGTTCTGTAAAGTTCTGTTTGTTTATAATACGTTAAATCATAGGGCTATTTCGGTGGTGGACCTTACTGTACGTCTCAATGGCGGCGTGAATCATCGGCCGAGTGTTGTAAAATTAGATTATTTCGCTGCGCACACGCCGCAACGGAGATGGCGAGAGTGATTGCAACTTTTATTACCATAGCGACTTTTCTACCTCCTATTTCTATAGTAGAAACATGATCTAGCAGTTAGCAGCCATAACCTTGCTCTAAGTGCTAATGAGCAGCTGCGGCATTAGATATTTTCGAATTGTCCATTTCTTTCTCATATACTTCGTGGTACATTTTCTAAAATAATGTAATTTGTGTAGGTACTTACTCAGTTGTTTAATTGCCAAGTTTCAATCAACAGGAAGGCATCAATCAGTCATGGAAGAGTGACGGGCTATGCTATCAAGTTACTTGTCTATCTTTGCCAGCGACTTACCGATCATCAGATCTTTAAATAATCTGTTACGTCGTTTGTGCTATCTCATCTTCCAGCTTAGAGGAAATTCTAAGGATAGTTGGAAATTTTGAACAGTAGAATGTTCAATAGGTTTCTTATAATAACATGGGTGTTAACGGTATTCTTGGCTTCTGTCCGGTTGCCAAAAATGCTTCTACCTTGATCCGGGTCCAGCTTTTGTTTTCACACGCTTTGTCTAGGGAGTGATACGTCCGGCCAGTGTTTTGGATAAACATCTTAAAGATCCTCAAGGTTCTTCGTTAACTAAATATTAAGGAATGTTTGAAATTAAACGTTTTTCATTGTCAGGGCAGTTGAATAAATAACCATAAAATTTGTTTTTGCTTGCTCCGAAGACATTCGATCATCAATTAGCTTTTTTTTTTCATTTAAATGTGATTATGCAACAAGACTAACTGCTGTTTAAGCTCTGGGTGATTTCAATAGTGATTTGCATTTGCTTTTGCTCTTTCATGTTGAAATGTTTCCTCCTTTTAATTGATTGCTTCCTTGATTTTGGACCGTCAATTATCTTCAAATTAGTCTGCATTCAGATGCTTTTCTGCAAGTGCACATGTCTGATTTCTATTGTTAAACATCCCTCGGATCATTAAGCTAATTATTCTACCAGAAACGTCGGCACTTACTAAATCTTGTATAATTGTACCTACTCGACTTGTTTTTAAACATACCTACATTTTATTACGACGAAGAATGTTTTTAGCGTTCGTTTTGATTACAGTAAGTTGTACATTGGCATGCTGCCACGAGTCGCGTGTTACGTGGATTGCTATAAGCTGTAGTTACTGTATCGAATCGTGTTTACCACAATAAATATCGTGAAGAATTGAAAGTAGCTGAATCGCTTTCTTTTTGAAATGCTTTAACAGCATACCTACGGTCAGTTTGTTAGCTGAAATTACAAGTGCCTATTCGAATGCACCTGTAATTTCAGCTAATAAACTAAGAAGTATTTTAACAAAAGCCACAATTATTATCCCGATTGTTACCTAGACAAAGTTGTTCGTGGACTCCGTTTGGGTTTTTACACGTTGCAGCGTTACCTCTCATCAATCATAATTTAATTTGAATATGTAAATAACCATCAATTTTATAATAATCATTCAAAAACTTAAACTAATGTGTCAATTTGTTTATGTTGTAAAAGTCTAGTTGTTTCTATTAATTATTGCATACAATATGAACCATGTATTGAGGAAGAAGAAACTGATTCCTGAATTACAGGTATTTTATATCTAGCTCTGGAGTCAGGTCTTCACAATGATTGTAATGTATGTTACAAGTATGCAAATAAATTATTAATATTATCATTAATACCTCTGCGGTTTATTAGTATACCTTTTCTAGCTGGTCATCAATTTTCTATTCTATTTTTCTTATTTTCAAATTGATTATTACATGAACAAGGTTGTCAGTTTTGTTAAGACGCTTGCAACACCTAAACCGCGGTCACTGTCAGATTGCATAGAAAAGAAAGAGAAGCGCGATGACACAACGCTTGTAATTTATTGCATAATAATAAGCAATTATGTATTTACTCAAAATTGAGTTGAGTAATCGAAAATAAAACCAATTTCTGCATTTAAATAAGACGTTCCAGTTATTAATAAATACGTAACGTATGTTGATATTTAATACAGATATTTTGGATTAGAAATAATGGTAAGGCGTTAGTTTAACGTTAGTTTGTATCGAGATTTTTTTTTTTCAAAACGTGTTTTGTAACAACCAAGTTCTGGGAAATATGTTCAAAACTAACATATTTTTTTTCCGCTACCACAAACTATACAGATTTGGCAATTTTTTTTTCTTAAGAGAATCCTATTTTGGTCAATTGGGTCTTGTCAGCGCCTTAAGAAAAAACTCCAGTTGTTGAGAATCAGAAGTTCTATTTAGTCAATGATATAAACGGACTTTATAATGGAAAATTGTACCAAGTAAAAGTTATTGTATGCATATTTTATTGATTGTTGAATTCTGCAAACCATGTATGTTATTCTTCAAACTTGATATTTAATTTCGCTTACTTGCCCACTCAACTGAGTTAAGCGCTCTTGGCTCGTTGGCTGGATGGGCCAAAGTTGCGGGGGCTCTAAGCACGTTATCTCTTAATACCTTTAGCGTAGGTTTCTCTAAGAATCGATTACATATAACCGCACCACATTTTTTCATTTCCTCTAGATACTATTCATGAACACAATAAAAAAAAAAAATAACAATCGCCGTATCCGCTGCAAGCGCGTGCGCGTGCGCGTGTTTAGATCATCCATCCATCCATAGATCATCCTCAATCTCTGACCTGCAGGCTTAGCATGACGCTTTCCATTTCTACGAAGAATAGACACAGCTCTTTCTATACAAAGTGATATTTCGTTTCTCCGTTTTTGAAATCGCGCCGTAGAAATCCCTCCACAATCTGTCATTTTGTCTTTCGTTTCTAATGATCTTTGTCTAGGTTCTTTTTTATTTAGACTATTTCAAAAGAAAGTCTTCAATCCCAAACTGTCAAAATCACACTAGTAGTCAGTTGTCTAAGGTAGTAAAGACAATTTGATTTTATAATCGCCATGCTAAAGACAGTAGAAAGCTTTCTACTCGACGGCCACAATGTATATACGGATATCTACAAAATCATGATATTACAGGAGAGCGAAATGCGAAAAAGTTTTGAACGCAAAACTGTGATAATTAATAGCAAATAACAAAGCTATCTTCTCCTATTTTACACAATTCAGTTAATAGGGATTACCAAGCATGTAATATTTTTTTGTTCCAAAATACGGTACTTCGACATATTGAGAAAAATTAATGTAGTTGTCTTTATATACGTGACTAATATCAGTAAAAAATGACATTCAAACAAAAAAAAAATCCTATGACAAAACAAAGAATTCCGAGTGGAATTATGTGAGAGACTGAATTTCGTATAAGTGCAGTTGATTCTTTCTACTTTGCTGCCGTCGCCGTCGCCGTCGTACTGTCTACTTGGAACGTCATTTTTGTGTTCTCTTCCATCGCCAAAACGGAGCTCGAGCTAAGCCTGCTGACCTAACTGTATTATTTATGAGTTTCTCAGAATTCGAAATAAAAAAGCTATTTAGTTTGAAGGCCAGCGTGTTTATTGTTTCAGGTGTTGACTTGTATTTTAGAATAAAGAAAACTTATTTCGACATCAATGAACTAAACGGTGCGTCTTGAAATATTTTGCCTGTTATGAATTTTGGCCACCAGCTGTGAAAACATAATAGTTCGATAAAATCGAGCATTTCTTCATTAAAAACTGGATATTAGGAAAACGGAGTATTTTTCACGGACATATATTTTAGGATAGGGATTTATTATTATTATAGATATTTCATATCTATTATAGCTAGTGAATATTATCAGGGGCATCTTCTAGAGTCGTTGATCCCACTTGAAATGCCAAATTGCCCTACGCTGCACTTGAGATATAAAGCTATCATCTAGCTAAATATCTAGTCGTTTAAATAATGATTGAGGTCGTTATGCGGGTTATGCCAGACTAACAAAACACTTGCGTTTCGAGACGTCTGATTCAACATTTTGGCTCCTATTAAACTATTCGCTCGCCACAGGTGTTTTTAGAGCAGTTATGAATAGTGCCTACCAACTGCCAAAAGTAGGTACTAAAACCATTTCTGTAGAGATTCTTTTGGAACGAGTTTTTAATAGATTTCTAAACTGAATTGTGTCGAAATTTTTTATGGAAATCTAGAAAGTTATTGCTCATTTGGTACTTACTTTCTGGTAATCTACTTTTACTAAGTGCAAAAGTACCCAAGTGGTTCCTCAGATATCAATGGAAGCCCGAGAAAAGATTTGAATACTTAATAAAATATTTGACCAACCTAATTGATAGACTGATTCCATTAGCTGATAAACACCCTGTTAGGGTAAAGTGACCTTACGTCCCGTTTTGAACGGGACTGTCCCTTTTCTCGGTCACCTGTCCCGGTGTCCCCGGACAAAGCTCCAGGACGTAAAATAGTACCGTTTTCCGAAACTGTGCGGAAATTCTCTGACAAATATAAATATATAAAAAAAAAATATGTTGCTTGTAAGTAATCTAATAATTACTTTCTGAGGAACTTTACTTTATTATTTTTATTAAGGTGGTGTACCGGTGTTTGATTTGTTTTTCACAATTTGTTGTTATAACAATAATTATTATATAATTGTATATAATTATAGTGAACATTAATTGTATTAAGTTTTATAAATAGAGAACATTAAAAAGTTGTGTTTATTTTCAATGTTAACCTGCTAACTGACGTATATAAACTCATGTCCCGTTTTGAGTTAAAAAATAAATGGTCTGTTATGTTAGGGGCATAGGTAGAGCATTATCTTTGGTGTATCAGTCATGATATCACGAAATAGGAAAACTACGCTATAATGTCCTACAGCTACACATTAGCGAATACTTTCAATAGAGCTGGGAAAATACAGAATGGAGAGAAAGAAAGACAATGGTTGGATTAATTAATAGATAAGATTCCTTTGGAACCCAGCTGAATAGCTATATCTTGAGATTAACAGACGGACACAAGCTTAATTGTACAATTTTAGTGTCCCTTTTGCCACGGTGAAATTACTTTGATACCATTAACTTCTTATGATATTTCGAAAATAATTTGTGTTTCGCAAAGAGCTATTTAGGTGAATTTTTGATAGACCCTTTAGTTCCAATATTCTGGCACAAGATGTTTGGAAATAAACAATGCAAGAGCATTTAATTTTACGAGGTGTTGAACGCAACGTAATTAGGTCGAGGTAAACTAAAACAGATTTGATTGATTGAGAAGTTTTAATTTTTTGTCTTATTTACTCATCCCTTTAAAAAATATGTTTTCTTTGAGTTATATTCGTAACAACCTTGATACGTGTTGCTGTAGAATCATTTAGTAATGAAACAGCCGAATATTTCTTGCTTGAGAACATTCACGATTTTGCCCGATGGTTTGTTATTGATTATGTGATTAGTCGGAAGCTTTTGATTGTGTTCATCTCAGGATGTGAATTATATCACAATGGCAAAACTAAAGCAGCTCTAAAAGCCAGTGTTTATAATTAAGTTTCACTTGAGAGTTATGAAATTTAACTAATTTGTGTCAAGAGACAAAGAGATCCATCGAAAAAGGTCACATTAATTTGGGGTCCCACAAGGTTCGATTCTTCGCCCGATTTTGATCTTATGAATTTATTAAATCAAATAATAGTCGACTTTTAAAACTTAATACTTTTCATTTAAGATGTGTACACACGACAGAGATTTAAGTAACTATTATTTCATGTATATACTAAAACTCTTCCGTTTTTGTAATTTAGGCAGCCAACTTAAACATCCTTCGTAAAGCGAAACAATCTTAGATCAAACCAGTCTTATCTACAAGAATTGATGATAAACACAAAAAAAATATTTACATATTTACAACTGCTGGCGCGTACGTGCTATTTCTATAATCAAGCACATTGGGTGCAATCTTAAAGTAATATGCATCTCGCTTACGTGTGCTGGAAGCAATGTTACTTACTTAACTGAGCTCAAGTCAGTGCATATGTCCATGGGCGGTGTGTATGAATAGCGACGTATACCCGGCAGCCAAGGATGATCTATTTACAGTGCACTATCTACAGAAGTCTCGAACTTACCTGTGACAGCTTGGGTACGTACGTAATGTACGGGTCGGAATAGTAGGGAACGTATGATGAGTAGTAGGGTAGGTAGTACACTGACGACCACGGCTGTCAGGGAAATGTACACCAGTTAAACTTATTCATTTAATAATATCATAGTAGTTTTATTTGTTTGTTCTTGGTTGTCTTAAGTATAGTAAGGATACAGGAAAAGTAGTTTGTTCTGCTCTGTTAGAGTGCTGCAAGTTGTCGAAACTTTGCACCAAACTGATAACATTATGTCTAAGCTAAGTGCGTGTAGTTGCTAGGTAAGTGTACCTACTTGGTTTTTTTCTAGAATAGTTTGTGTACCTACCTACCTACGTAAATACATCACCATGTCTTTTTATTGTAAACAATTGTGTTGTTCTTGGATCTGGAAAGATACTATGATGTTGTTGATGGGTTTCAATGCGTTACAACTCTATTTTTACACTTTGTTTATTTTGATTAGACGCTACTGCAATATCTCATTTTAACTCTATTAGAATTTCCCTACGCGTAAAAAATAGTTAATTAATTCAAGTTATAAAAATAGGACATAATAAAGAACACACCAACAGAGTGGGTAACATTTAAGTAAACTGTTAGTAAATAAGGATCGCGCTCATCATCGACCCGTTTCTTCAGGTTGTTGTGTGAACACGACACAAAGAAAATAGAAATATATTAGAAAACGCAAGCTTTATTAAAAATTCAGTCTAAATCACAATTTAAATAATTTTAAATAACATTAAAAAAAGCTCTTGTACGATCAACTTCCACTTCTGAACAAAATTAAGTAGAGCGATCACATTACGTTACAGCGAATACTGATTAGGTAGTTACATGTTGGGGAAGCTGGGGGGTCAGGGAGTTAGGGAGCAGGGAACATCAAGGTGGGGCCGGGGCGGGAGCCGGGGCGCTACACGCGGTACGAGTAGTGGCGGTAGGTGGTGCCGTAGGGCAGGCGGCCGCTCGCCGTGGACGAGTACGAGTAGCCGCCGGGGCCGCCCAGGTTGCTGCTGCGCTCGCTGCTGTACGAGTAGCCCCCGGGCCCGCTGCCGGCGCGCCGCTCCACCGTGTTGCTGTATGAGCTGCGCTGCGGCAGGCCGGCGCCCGCTGAGCGCTCGCTGGTACTCTGGTACGAGTACGAGTACTGCTCATCGGCGCGGCGCGGGCGCACCGGATCGCGGTCCACCACCACGTAGTGACGCGGCGTCTGCAACAACCCTGCCCTATAGCCACCGCCGATCACACCTCGCCGCCCGCCCTCGCACCGACCCGACCCGACCGACTAGCTTACTATAGCGAAAGCGACACACGACAAAGACACTACGCCCGTCAATACGACGCGTAGTTGCTGTAAAAGACATGGCGATGCGCCGCGTGCTGCGGCCGGCCGTGCGACTGTGCCAGCAGCACGTCCATGTGGTCGCGCGGCGTGCCCAGCGGGTTTGCCTCCAGGTTGCGCTCACGCTGGCCCACGGCCGCCAGCACGCGCGCTCGTGTCTGGTCGCGGGCCGACACGTACGGCGCTAGCGGCGCCAGCTTCGACTCCGGCTTGGGCGCGATGTTCTGCCGGGTGACCGGCTCGAGGATGGACTGGCGCGCGCCGGGACGCGAGCGCCGCCCGAACGCCGTCACCGGATCCGGCACGAGACTCGGCCGCGGCACGAACGGCACCTTCTCCCAGTCGCCAAGCGGCAGCCGCTGCAAGCGGAGAAGTCGCCGTTAGTCGGGCGGACGCGGCTCCAGCCGCGGCTATATTTGGCGCGCCCGGTAGCTCCGCTTTCCGACTCCGATTCTCGATTCGAAATGACCCACTTGCGGAACGCTACCACGAACGACGCCTATCAAAACCTAAGTCCTTTCAGATAGAAGCGGCGACGTGGATCTAGCTTAACATTAGCAATGATGTTTACAAGCGAACTAACGAAAACGGGAACAAGTCAACACTTGGGAAGACAGCGAGAAATCATAGTATCACGTTATCATCGTTGTGGATTCCAGTCACTGAACAAGAACACTATGTAGGTAGGTACATAATCGATGAGGCAGGAGTGGCGTCGATAGCCGTTTGTTGAGGGACGCGAATGGCGAAGGTCGAGCTGGTGCGAGGGGCGTCCGGCTCCCGGGAGAGAGTGGAGCGAGGTGCGAGACACGCTAAGTAGGTGTTAGAAGGGCGGCGGCGGCACTCACCGTCACGGTGCTGTAGCTGCTGCTGGGCCTGTAGGGGCGGCGGGTCGTGTAGAAGTCACTCTCGTACACCATGGCTGCTGATTTAATTTAATCGTTCGACTGTAACTCGCGACGGTTGGTTCTCGACTGAAGAGAGCGCGCAAACTGCGGTGCGACGCTGTCGACCTTATTTTTAGATCACTGTCATTGCAATTTTCACGTCACTCCCGAACCCCGCACGGATTTCTCACAGAAATTATAAAATGCTTGTTGTTTTGCTTGTGATGTCACAAGTGGGTTAAGGATAATCAGAATGTGGACGAAGAACGCTGGGTGCAACAAGAAGACAAGCAGAGGTTAATATAAATAATTTATGAACTGAAACAAACCAGAATGGTCCATTTGAATCATCAAAATAATTATATTTTGTAAATTTTCAGATTCCAATGTCGAACGAACTTGTGTAGGACGAGGACACAGAAGGGAATTTGTGTTGTATTTCCATTTACTTTTCACGTAGGTTGTTTTGAATCATAAAGTTATTTTATTTCAGTTGCTAGACTATAATGAGTCTACTGACAAAAATAATATGTAGGTAGGTGTAGTTACCTACTACGTGTTTAGAAGATAGGATTCTTAGTTGAGAGGAAGACATAGGTGGCAAAAGGTAACTAAACTTCTGACGTCATTATTCTTTATATATCTTCATTATTAGGTATGAAGGCTTTTCATTTGTGTTTAGGATGAGACCAGCACACTCCGTAGGTTTGTTGGTTTTTCGTGGCGCCACATATTCAGCAAGGTTACAACTACAAGTCCACGGTCAAGCCAAGGCATCAGCTATTTTCTATATCGAAATAAGATGGAAGGTCGAATCTGGGTTTAGTAGACATCCAAACCTAATCGTTGTGGCTTTAGGTAAATGAAACCTACCTATAAAGTCCATCGAAAGTACCTACCTATATCGATTCTGATTTTTGCACACACCAATATCACAAGGGTATTCATACATCCAAACCCGGCACAAATATCCTAGACCATGTTACAATAATTTGTTCCGTGCGGGAATCGAACCTACGACGCGTAGGTAGGGCAGCACACAGAACATATAAAGGAGGTGTTCTGTGGGGCAGCAACTACTCAGCTGCGCAAATTGTTCTTTCAAGCTTTGACAAGGCCTTTGTTGTCCTTCCCCTACTGGACTCCAGCATCAAAGCTTCACTATTATCCTACAGCAAGATAAGAAAAACTTTTTAGAAAAAACCGGACAAGTGCGAGTTGAACTCTCGTGGTGAGGTACAATGGATATGTTATCTTATTATCTACCATATTTTTTATCTCAAGAACAAACTTAACATTGTAGTTGAAAAACATGTTCTCCCATACATTCCAACTGCAAATGTAAGTTTGTACGCACAATATTGAGAGATTTACCATGTTATTTTAATACCATAGACATCTTATAGGTTTTCCTGTAGTTTATAAGTAAAGAAGGTTGCCATAGGTTTCCTTAATCTATATCATCATCATCTTCTCCCAACTATGTTGGGGTCGGCTTCCAGTCTTACCGGATACAGCTGAATACCAGTATTTTACAATTTGGCAAGCCTGATCGATCGACCCGTGCAGCTTAGCGTGCAACTTAGCCACAAGCCCCTCATATTCAAAATTCATACAAAGTTACACGTCCGTGTTTGAGTCACAAAAATTCATATACACCCAGTGTACCCAACTAAATCGGTCCAGTAGATTCGGATCAAATCGGCTGTGACAGACGGGTTGACAGACACACGATTTTTTTTTTTGTATCCGTCAATGTAATTTAATTTAGTTAAATTTTAATTTATTAGTGACATAATCTACTCATTACAATGTGTGTTTTATGAGTTGTATTGCAATAAGTGGTTAACTAGCGTCCTCGACTATTGATTATACTATTCTTGCCTGAGCAACCGGCAGCAAGCTCGTCATGTTCCCTTAGATGTCACTGCCTGCGGTAGCGTCGAGGGTCGGGTTGCCTCCTTCCCTCCAATATGGCGAGGGGGGTGATGGCTGATCTATGCGTTATGCTCGTGAACGGGTGCTGCTTGTGGTGACTGGTCGTCTTGCTGATCATGGTTTTAATTTTTATTAGTAATTGTTTACTTATTTTACTTCGATGGGGCTAGTTTATCATTTCTCACTTCGAGCTACAGCAATAGCCTTATGTAAGCGGGCACGCCCTTTATGCCTGGAGGCTTTTATTTAGGTATTAAGTTCTATTTACGTTTTTTTATGTTGTAATTTTTATCTGCTTGAGTACAGTTTGTTCATTGTTTTGTTGGTATACTGGCGTGTGCTAGCTAACATATGGCAAGTGTGTAATTTAATTCAATGTTTTGTGTTTCGTATTGTTAATTACTTTGCATACGATTTGTATAGAATCAAGTTTATATAACTAAACAGACAGAGGTGCTGCTGGGGAGTTTGTTCCACCACTTCTTCTTCCCAGCTAAAGCACTAGGAAGTGGTGAAGGGCGGGCATTTTTGGGGGACTGTCTTATGTAACTTTGACGTTCGAAAAGTGCTGATTTTCAGCCTAGTTTGAAGAAATGACTTTGATTTTTGATTTTGACGAGTGATAATTTATGGGTTCCGTTTATTCCCTTTGAGGTACACACGGCTACACATCAAGCTATACAGGGTGTGGCGTAAATAACGGATAACCCTGAAACTGTCGATTGGCCAGATTATTATCTATCATTTACCCCACTTATATCGCCATATGCCCATGGATGACCAAATTTTTGATATTTTAAATAAAAATCGTACTTACTCTTACAAAATCAGCTACCATATTTTCTACAATTGGTGATTTGTTCTCGTTTTGTTTTCTTTATGTCACTCCTGAATATTTGTATTATCAGACGCAGTGGTATTCTGTAACCTTCTCACCGTGAAAACTTAAGTGAAGTGAACGTGGAGTGAACTGTCAATGTCATCCCACCTGATACTAGGGATGGACCAGGCACGTATACAGAGGGGGGGATAGTTGGGATTTATCCCCCCCCGAAATCTGACTGAAAAAAAACACGTTTTAAGCCATCTGTTTATTTATTCGCTTGCGTGTTCTTTCAATAAGTAGGTAAAATAAAAATATAGATAGATCTTGATCTGATTATGTAAGCGACGTTACTAGTAGCGCCATCTAACCTATTTAGAGAGAAACCGAGAACGAAAACAGTAATGAACGACATCTATCGTCGAGTAGAAAAACTAATAGTAGAAAGATCGTCGCGTTGAGTAGCGAAATATCGAGAAGCTTCCATAACTTTCTGCTACCAGGTAGTAGATGGCGCAATATTCCACAGTGTTCCAGAATACGAAAATGTAGTATAAATACGGCGGGGGCGGTAGTCCGGGAACCTGCATGTCCGTTTATTTCGAGAGCGATTCAAGTGAGAATCGAGAGCGACAAGCGAGAAGAAAAGTGAAATACCTCTGCAATAGTGACAGTATAGTGCAATAGACCAGTTTATTTTGATATTGGTTTCAGTTTCATAGAGAGTAGAGTAAATTCCTTCCGACTTGGCTCACCTGATACTTTGCCCGTGCCGTAAAATAAAGGAAAAAAACTTCAAAACCACTGTTTTCATTGGATTCGCCAAATCGCCAGTCCGTTACGTACGTGAGATAGTGTTGGACAATTTTGGACCTGCAGACGTCATAATTTGTTGGACCGTTCGCCCTATCCATCACAGATTACTTAAATAAAGTAAAGTAATGTGTGAAACGTGAGTGCTTCTTGATTTGTGCTTGTTTGAACGTATATAAATTGCTGCTGCTAAAATGAAGAGAATTGACAACTTTTTCAAGCCAGTGGCAAAAAAAATTGTTACTACTAGCGAGGAAAAAACTACTCCAAGCATGGCTTCTGCTGTTGATAGTAGACAACTAGAAACAACTTCGTCAAAATTTACAGAAAAAACTGTGATTTCAGCCGAACCGGCTGGAAGATGTAGAGATGAAGGAGAATGTTCAACTTCAAAAACGTGCAGTTTAGATACAATGATTATAAGTGACACTTTTCCTGATATCGGCGTGGTTTCTAATGCCATATATAACACACAGTATCCTCCTCTTGTACTCACAGATGAACAGATAAAAAATATTATTACACAGCCGTTTGTCCCAGATGCGTCATTTTCGTTTCCGGCTAGTAGCTTTGGAAAGAGGAAACTTAGATTTCGAAGAGAATGGATGGGATCATGGGAATGGTTAACATATTCGCCGAGGAGGAATGGTGTGTTCTGCAAATATTGCGTTGTCTTTTCATCAGGCACCGCTGGAAAAGGTTCCCACCAAACACTTGGAAGTTTTGTCAGCAAACCATTTGATAATTGGAAAGATGCAACAGAGAGATTTCGCGAACATTCTGCTGCTAAATATCACCAGTTTTCTAAGTTATGCGCAGAAAATTTCTTACGCGTAATGGATTCAGCAGCTATAGACGTTGCATCGCTGCTTAATGATCAAAGGCTCAAAGAAAAGGAAAGAAATAGAACAGCACTAAAACCTATAATCGAAACTATCATCTTCTGTGGAGAGCAAGAGTTGCCGCTTCGTGGAGACAAAGACAGTGGACCATTGACTTTAGAAAAGCCACTTGGTAAAGATGGAAAATTCAGGGCTCTGCTACGATACCGAGCAAGCTATGATATTATCCTGAAAGATCATATCATTACAACCCCTAAAAATGCAACGTATTTTAGCCCTATTATTCAAAATGAAATAATAGATACTTGCGGAAAGATGATTCAGAAAAAAGTTGTGACACAAATAAATAGTTCAGAGTGTTTCGCGATTCTTGGCGATGAAACTTTAGATGTGAGTGGAACTGAGCAATTGTCTTTATGTGCGAGATACGTTTATAAAGGTATTTTGAGGGAGGACTTTCTCAGTTTCATTGAAATACACGACCTAAGTGCCGAAAATATAAGTGCAGAAATTTTAAAGAAATGTCATGAGATTGGTTTGAATCTCGATAAACTAGTTGGTCAGGGGTATGACGGAGCTGCTACCATGGGAGGACACATCAGTGGTGTGCAGACGAGAATCAGAAAAGAATTTCCTAAGGCCACATACGTACATCGCTCAGCACATCGTCTGAACCTAGTTCTTTCAAAAGCTCTTTCAGTTCCCGAGCTGAGAAATTCAATAGGCGTTGTGAAGGAAGTCTGCAATTTACTTCGCAACAATGCAATGGCCGGGAAACAGTTCAAGGAAAATGTGGAAAAGCTCACACCAGAAAGTAAGAAAAAAAGACTGGTCGGCATGTGTGACACTAGATTTATAGAACGTCACGACTCTATAAATGTATTTGGTGAGTTACTCGAACCTATTGTCATTACATTAAGAGAACTATCCTACACAAACAGAACTGTCGCCCAAACTGCCTCTACACTCATAGCTGCGATGGAAAAGAGTAGTTTCTTGATTTCTCTAAAAACCTGTGAAAGATTTTTCAGTTATACTCTCCCACTGTCAGCATATTTGCAGAACCCTACACACGACCTGGCCTCTGCTATGAAATTTTCCGATGACATTATCGGAAAACTAAAAGAGATACGTGACGATGTTAACCCGGTATTCTCAGAAATATATAACGCATGCTGCAAAATAGCGGAAGATGTCTTGCAAATAGAAATTCAGCGTCCTCGAGTTACTGCCCACCAAACTGCACGAAGCAACCCTCCCAGCGATACTGCTGAAGAATACTTCAGAAGAACTATTTTTATACCGTGCTTGGACGATTTGATATCTGGCATGAGTGATAGATTTGCGAATCAAAGAGAGCTGCTTTCTTCTTTAGAAATTATTCTTCCGAAAAATGTGGACGAGAGGAAAATAAGTGAATTAGAAAATATGAAAATTTATTGGGAAGAAAGTGTTGGAGAATCACTAATAAAAGCAGAGTACAGTATGTGGTGTGCCAAGTGGAAAAACACAGATAAGAAACCAGTCGAAATTATGGAAATTTTAGACACGTGTGACAAAGTTTTCTTTCCTACCATTAACAGGCTAATACATATTCTGGCCACCCTTCCGGTTTCAACGGCATCTGTGGAGCGGTCATTTTCATGCCTAAAGAGAATAAAATCCTTCCTAAGGAATAGAATGGGGGGCTAGAGGCTTACTGGTCTCGCTCTATTGTCTATTCATTCCGCTTTGGCGCCAGATCCTGATATGGTACTAGACGTAATGGCTGCCAGCGGAAACAGAAAAATACTTATATAATTATAGTTTATTACAGTGAAAATTATAGTACAGTGATTACAGCGATTTTCACATAGTTCACATGGTTGTTTCAATGTTTGTCCCCCCCCGAACCAAAAGTCTGGATACGTGCCTGGGATGGACCAAGGATTACATTTACAATCATAATTATTCGAGATTTTAATAATATTTTTATGCTAATTCTATTGATCATAATCAGTTAACTGATTAAATAAACGTAATCCCATGACTCAACCGCGATGTATTTTGAAGAAGCGATAGTGGATTGAGTCGAGTAAAGACTGTGCGACGTTATTCAGCGTTGTTATTAACCCAAATCTATTCAATAAGAAGAGATAACCGAGTGTGTCAAGCGATCGAGTGCTAAAAGTGTGCCTGGCTGACGGACCATAGAATTTATCTCCTCACAAACTATGTGGAAACCTAACTAAACGATGTGTGTGTCTGTGTACATAAGCCATTTGAATAAAAAACATGCGGATTATTTAATAAGTGCATTTCTAATATTTTATTTTAGGTAGGTACCGACCTACGCGTTGCCAATATAAATAATAAAATAATATTCATAAAGTCACCGTCATCAATACTATAACAAAATTCAACAGTATAACTGACACTCGCGCACCGGCCGGCGGGCGGCTAGGCTCACTTCATCCAGCCCACGTGAAGTGATGTTGCTATGGCAACGAGAATCCAGTGAAGTGATAAGATCACGACACTCGCGCGTCGCGCTTACCGACTCACTTCAACTAGCCGATTCACTTCGGTGTGGGTGGTTACTATGGCTACGAGAATCGAGTGAAGTGATAAGATCACGCCGCGCTTGCGCGTGAGGCTCTTTTATTAATATCAAGAGGAGTTTTTTATTTTCATTTGCCGTTTTTTATTTTTAAATGCGCGACATCAAAAATTTTGGTTTTACCACCTTTAATTAAAATCCAAAATGGCGGCTACAAACATTTTTCATCAAGGGTGTCGTTTTCATGGTTTTTGGGGTGTTACAGCCGACACTGAGGTCAAATCTAAAAAGCAAGATGGCGGCTGCGGAAATGTTCAGATTTTTCATCATGGGTGTCGTTTTTGTGGTTTTCGGGGGTGTTAAAGCCGATAGTGAGGTCAATTCTAAAAAGCATGATGGCGGCTGCGAAAATATTCAGATTTTTCATCATGGGTATCGTTTTCATTGTTTTCGGGGGTGTTAATTCCGATAGTGCGGTCAAAATTAAAAAGCCAGATGGCGGCTGCGAAAATGTTCAGATTTTTCATCATGGGTGTCGTTTTCATGGTTTTCGGGGGTGTTAAAGCCGATAGTGTGGTCAAAATCGAAAAGCAAAATGGCGGATGCGAAAATGTTCAGATATTTCATCATGGGTGTCGTTTTCATGGTTTTCGGGGGTGTTAAAGCCGATAGTGAGGTCAAATCTAAAAAGCAAGATGGCAGCTGCGAAAATATTCTGATTTTTCATCATGGGTATCGTTTTCATGTTTTTCGGGGGTGTTAAATCCGATAGTGAGGTTAAAATTAAAAAGCCAGATGGCGGCTGCGAAAATGTTCAGATTTTTCATCATGGGTGTCGTTTTCATGGTTTTCGGGGGTGTTAAAGCCGATAGTGTGGTCAAAATCGAAAAGCAAAATGGCGGATGCGAAAATGTTCAGATATTTCATCATGGGTGTCGTTTTCATGGTTTTCGGGGGTGTTACAGCCGATAGTGAGGTCAAATCTAAAAAGCAAGATGGCAGCTGCAAAAATATTCTGATTTTTCATCATGGGTATCGTTTTCATGTTTTTCGGGGATGTTAAATCCGATAGTGAGGTTAAAATTAAAAAACAAGATGGCGACTGCGAAAATGTTCAGATTTTTCATCATGGGTGTCGTTTTCATGGTTTTCGGGGGTGTTAAAGCCGATAGTGAGGTCAAATCTAAAAAGCAAGATGGCGGCTGCGAAAATATTCTGATTTTTCATCATGGGTATCGTTTTCATGGTTTTCAGGGGTGTTAAATCCGATAGTGAGGTTAAAATTAAAAAGCAAGATGGCAGCTGCGAAAATATTCTGATTTTTCATCATGGGTATCGTTTTCATGTTTTTCGGGGGTGTTAAATCCGATAGTGAGGTTAAAATTAAAAAGCCAGATGGCGGCTGCGAAAATGTTCAGATTTTTCATCATGGGTGTCGTTTTCATGGTTTTCGGGGGTGTAAAAGCCGATAGTGTGGTCAAAATCGAAAAGCAAAATGGCGGATGCGAAAATGTTCAGATATTTCATCATGGGTGTCGTTTTCATGGTTTTCGGGGGTGTTAAAGCCGATAGTGAGGTCAAATCTAAAAAGCAAGATGGCAGCTGCGAAAATATTCTGATTTTTCATCATGGGTATCGTTTTCATGTTTTTCGGGGGTGTTAAATCCGATAGTGAGGTTAAAATTAAAAAACAAGATGGCGACTGCGAAAATGTTCAGATTTTTCATCATGGGTGTCGTTTTCATGGTTTTCGGGGGTGTTAAAGCCGATAGTGAGGTCAAATCTAAAAAGCAAGATGGCGGCTGCGAAAATATTCTGATTTTTCATCATGGGTATCGTTTTCATGGTTTTCAGGGGTGTTAAATCCGATAGTGAGGTTAAAATTAAAAAACAAGATGGCGGCTGCGAAAATATTCTGATTTTTCATCATGGGTATCGTTTTCGTGGTTTTCGGGGGTGTTAAATCCGTTAGTGAGGTTTAAATTAAAAAACAAGATGGCGGCTGCGAACATGTTCAGATTTTTCATCATGGGTGTCGTTTTCATGATTTTCGGGGGTGTTAAAGCCGATAGTGAGGTCAAATCTAAAAAGCAAGATTGCGGCTGCGAAAATATTCTGATTTTTCATCATGGGTATCGTTTTCATGGTTTTCGGGGGTGTTAAATCCGATAGTTAGGTTAAAATTAAAAAACAAGATGGCGGCTGCGAAAATGTTCAGATTTTTCATCATGGGTGTCGTTTTCATGTGTTTTCGGGGTGTTAAATCCGATAGTGAGGTTAAAATTGAAAAGCAAGATACCAGCTGCGAAAAAAAAAAGAAAATTGATTTTCTGTCTGAATTTCTGTTTTGCATTTGTATTTAAAAAAATACCCTAAATAGTAACGTTTCAACACTTAAATACTAGTTTTGATATAATATAAAATGATCAATAGAATTAGCATCAAAATATTATTAAAATCTCGATTATTAGTATAAGTGTAATGCTTGGTCACTCCCTAGCATCAGTGGGATGACACTGACAGCTCACTCCACGCGAGTGTTCACGGTGAGATTTTTACAGAATCGACATGCAGTATCAATATTTTTTAATACAATCTAAGATAACATTGCAAAAAATACTTATGCTTAAAATTTAACATCTTTTCTACGGAATTATGCAATTGGGCCCCTATATTGAAAAAAATGTACTACACTGCGGTAGCCCATTATTTTCAAAAATTGCCTATTTAATGCAGATTCTAAAATGGTATAATAATAACCAGTATCTTGATAAAATACAAAGTTATTTCTGTTCGAATCTTAATAAAGGAGAATTTTCATACAAATTTGATTTTTAAATTAAATTACTTTAACACTGCTGTAACTATATTTTAGACTCAAAGAGATTTTTTTTTAAATTTGATCATTATGGGTTTGTTGACACAATAAAAGACATTAGTAATTAATCAAACTTATTGAAAAAAATTAAACAAGATCTTTGAAGTGGGCTCCTTCAGCTGCCTATGCACGCTTTACACCTGCTTATGAAGAACCGTTTCAATCGGCGCGCAAATCCTGCCGACGATATTTCGTCAGCAGCCGAACCTCACAACGAATAATAACAGAAATAACCGCAGTCGTTCAGGCTCACGCTCACGCATTCCTGACGGCCAATGCTGATACCACAGGCGATTTGCCGCGAATGCTTCCAGGTGTATACAACCATGCACTTGGACTGCACCCGTACCACAGGGAAACTCAATGTCGACCACTGACTGCTTCCTAACAAGACGCCGTCTGTTTGTTACCGATCGGTATTCGGGCCGACGATTTTTAATCGACACCGGATCCGATCTTTCTTGCCTACCTACACGTTTCCCCCAAGGTAATAAGCAGTTACATCCCTATGAACTTTTAGCAGCTAATGACACGAAAATAAATACTTTTGGTCTTTTCGAACTCAAATTAAACTTAGGTTTAAGACGCGACCTTGCATGGCAATTCATAGTCGCAAAAGTGGGAACTCCAATAATTGGTTCAGATTTCCTGGCTCATTACCACCTTTTACCAGACTGTGCTAATGGGAGGTTGCGAGGCGGTAAAACAGGTTTGTCAGTTGAAACCGAATTCTCGTCAATCGATCAACCCAGCATTAAACTCATTCAATCACCCGATTTAGCATACTCGCATATTTTGACCGAGTGCACATTACGTCCTCCTGACGCGCCCAAAGAGGTGAAGCACACTGCGGTGCACTTTATCAAATCTACCGATGGCCTACCCGTGACAGCGCGATCACGTTGCCTTGCCCCACATAAGTTTCGAGCTGCTCCGAAAGAATTCGAGGAGATGATTCGCGTAGGCACCGCTCGACCTTCCAGCAGCTCATGGTCCTCCTCGCTACATCGCGCGCTTAAAAAAGACTAGACTTATTGTCCGTGCGGCGACTACCCGACTACCGTGCACTGAACACCCGCACAATTCCGGATTGCTACCTACTCTCCGATTGTTCGCCATATAGGGGATTTCGATCACAACTTGTGCGGATGCTCAGTTTTCGGTACTCTAGATTTAGTTAAAGCATATCAGCAAAATTCCAGTAAATTCTGATATTTGTAAAATAGCCATAATCAAACCTTTTAGACTTTTTGAATTCTCCGACATGACCTTTGGCCTTAGAAGTGCCGGACAGACATTTCAAAGGTTCATAGACGAAGTTGTGAAGGGCATTTTTCTTTTCACATAGGTCGATGATATCCTCGTGTATTCGAGAGATCCTAGCAACACACTGAGTACCTTGGGTTCTTGTTTAGGTGACTAGACCAGTATGGAGTGATCATCAACCCGGCGTAATGTGTACTTGGGGGCTTGGGGCAGCTGAGGTAACGTTTTTGGGTTACTGTATTAATGCTGCATGCACATTCTCTCCCGAAGACCGTATCCATGCTTTAGTGGATTTTCTTCTCCCTAAGACCGTGCTAGGCGTTTTTAGGTTCTTGGGCACGGTAAACTATTACCGCAGATTTTTGCCAGACGCCGCCAAGTACCAGGCTCCCTTAATCGACGCAGTCGCTGTAACTAATAGAAAAGGCGCAAAACTATTTCCATGGACGCCCGAGCTCGACCAATGTTTTGATGACTGCAAGAAGGTCTAGCTAATATTACCACTCTATGGGGTGCACTCTATAGGTGCATGTTTACAGCAGAAAGGCAGACAACTGGCGTTGTCATCGACTTTCTGAAATATGCTAGGGGTTGCCAAACCCCTAGCATATTTCAGAAAAAGCTAACCGAGAAACTATATCAGTGGCCTGCTTATTATACAGAACTTCTGGCTGTGAAGTGAGAGTTTAACTGTTTAACACTTTCGGTACATACTAGAATTGCAAAACGCAGCAGTTTTTACTGTCCACAAGCCCCTGGTGTATGCATTCATGCAGCGTCGTGATAAACTTCCACCAATACAACTCAACCAACTAACTTTTATCAGCCAATTATCCACCGACATACGATACATTAAGGGAACCGAGAACGTAGTCGCAGATGCTATGTCGCGGGTTGAGTCTATTTCATTGGAGGAAGACTACCAAGCCCTTGCAAAGTCGCAAGAGAGAGACGAGGAACTCAAAGAAGCGGGATCATCTACTTCTTTGAAAAAAAATCTTTGTTTTTGGAACCAACACTTCCATACTCTACGACACGTTGACTGGTAGACCTCGCCCATACCTCACCTTACCCTTCCGTCGAGCACCTTTCGTTCAACTGCATGGTCATAGTCACCAAGGCGTAAGAACAACCTTACAATTGATAGCTGAGCGATAGGTACGTATGGCCGCATATTAACACCGACTGCCGAAAATCGGCGAAGTCATGCTTACAGTGCCAACGCAGTAAGGTGAACAAGCACACATTTGCACCGCTGATGTCTTTACCGATCGTATCAAACAGATTCTGTTATGTCCACATTGATATCATAGGACCAATGCCGCCTTCAGACAATTTCACATAATTATTGTCTGACCGCGATTGACAGATTTACGCATTGGCCGTCGTGGCCTAAGACATCTATCACGGCGGAAGATGTGGCAGACACGCTGCTGACTGGTTGGATATCCCGTTTCGGGGTGCCAAGTACCGTGACGATGGACCAGGGTCGACCGTTTGAATCGGCCTTGTTTCGGCGCGTTATGAACGTGTGCGCAACAAAGCGGATTCACAAAACCAGTTACCACCCATGCGCAAATGGCATGGTAGAAAGCATGCACTGTCAACTAAAAGCTTCTTTGATGTGCCATCCCCAAACGTGGAGCAAGACACTTCCACTGGTACTCCTTGGCATGAGGACTGCCCTCAAAGAGGACCTGAATACCTCATCCACTGAGCTGGTCTATGGAGATCCTCTACGACTTCCTGGAGAACTTGTCATGCCAGCAGAAGAACCCAGGAGCCCAAACGATATAACCGATTTCGTCACGGAGTGAGGAGCCGAATGGAAATTTTACGTCCAATACCAGCCTCACGACACGCTCGACCGTCAACCTTCGTGTTCAAAGATTTGGCGTCGTCAACCCATGTTTAACTCTGTGACGACACTGTTCGACGGCCTCTGCAACCTCCCTACACGGGCCCATACCGCATCCTGAGGAGAAGGGATAAAACCCTTGCCTTGGAAATGAATGGAAGAGAGGCTACGGTCAGCATAGATCGTGTTAAGCAATCATATCTTGACTCGTAAACTGGTTTCCTCACCACTACTGTCTCGGTTCCCGTTCCAGTTTCTCCTTCCACATGCCCAACTCCCACCACGTCAACTACTCCATCCCCTTCAGGCACTGTCACCACCAGAGTTGGTAGACTGGTTAAATTTAGGGACATTCTAGATTTATAGTTTTTTCATAAATTGTTTTTTTTCTTGTGTTTATACCCTGTATTTCTTATAACTTGACGTACCTTAAGTAGGTAGGTACGTCAAGTTATACCTACCCTTGTCCTCCACAGCCGGAAATCAAACATTTCACTTTTTTTTAATTTATGTCTTTCACTCGAAGTAAAACGTCTGAACAGAAAATTAGAATAAATTCTAATCAAAAGTAAAAAAAAATAATTCATTAGTGAATCAATCTTTCGATGTGGCTTTGGGCAACTTTCACTCGCGGTCGAAAAATTCAAATTTATCGTGTGAGTGCAACAAAAATTAACACTCACTTGAGTGAAGCGTTTGATATCAGCTTAACCATATAAGTACATACGTATTGATTCTCGAGCTTACTACTCATAGAGAAATAGCATGATCATTATTGCCAGCAACTAAAAGTAGTGATTGCCAACAGGCGCTTTGGCAATTTTAGCCAAACGGCTGTTACACTATCTCTAATCCAGTTTTTGATAGGCGATGTCTGGCAAGTGATTTGTTACGACCAATCGACTTGCCCTCAGCAAGCTAAATATGAGATAAATGGCATCTGCTGTTTAGACCGAGTACAATATATAAGAGCTGCCGAGTGTTCTCGAGTGATGCTGCACTTTACCCAGTACCAAGCTGGGATAAGCATTGGCGTAGCTAGGGATTTTGTCTAGGGGGGGGGGGGGGGAGCCCTCCAGCTAAACTAAGCACAGTAATTTAATGAGATCATAAATGATGCCTAATTATAAGTAGATATATAAAGTTGGGATTTTTTGATTGTCAAACTTCAAACCTCAAAAAATACATATTCATCATAATCATTGGTAGCCTTGTTCCACCCATTGCTAAGTATAAGCCTCCCATTTGTGCCATGCGTCCCTGGTCTGTGAGTCTCCTCCAGGTCTTCCCGTCGTCAAGCCGTTGGTCTGCCAACGCTCCTTTTACAGTCTCTCGGCAACCATTCCGTTAAGGCTCTGCTCCAACTGCCATCACCACGTCTAGCCAAGTACCTGCCCATTTCCACTTCCATTTCGGAGCCGCTATCCGTAGTCCGCTCTTGAACCTTAGTCCTACGTCGGATCTCAGAGTTACGGACTCGCGTCTTTCAGTGATAGGCCTAACATGACGCGCTCCATAACCCTTTGTGCAACTTGGGCTTTGGAGTCTCTTTAGTAAGCGGCCATAAATGCATTGGAGGCTGTATTTCTTTCATCTCTCGTCGTGGGAGGTTTCATGCACTACCGACACTGCCTACCGCGAAAAGCATGAGTTGGAAATAACTCGTGTGGAAGGTAGACGTTTTGACGCTAGGGTAAGATAGGCTCGGAATCAGACTAGTACCAAAACAATAGATGTGATAGTGAAATGACAGGTGCAATTATTTTCTTTTCCATAAGGTATCTTTAGAATTTAAAATGTATTTGCATCTAGCGTTAGTTGTTTGTCATGTAGATCCTGCGCCAGCGTCGCGTACATGTGACGTATTGAAACTAACTTGTTGTGTTCAAGTGGCGTTAGCGCAGCGAAACTGTTTCAAAGTGCGGTGACCGACACATAGCGTCTGCAATTTACCGACGAACGATGTCACTAATATAAAAGTTAGCTCACTTTCGCACGAGTGCTTTTTCCCCGGTGACGTTTTTTTTTTACCGCGCTTTTAGGCTCAGCTTAACCGCTAAGAGTTGAAAATCCAACAGTAGGTATGCTTTTTTAAAGCACTCTGTTGGATTCTCAACGCCGAGAGTTAAAGATCCAGGGCTCGGGAAAATAAGCGCTCGTGCGTAGGTATTGAGTCACGCGAAAAAGTGTCGATAGGTACTGAGAATAGTGAGCTCACTCATGATGATATTTAATCAAAAACCTACACCACCCTATTTAAGGGTGTCCATGACAATCAAGTCTAGTGCACTGCGTCATCGTGTAAGAGATGTCAAAACGAAACAGAAACGGGACTATCTTTGGACGCAGCAGTGCGAATCGAACAATTTAAATCTTTACCCCTGCCATAATTTTCATGACAGCCGTCACTACAGCCGTTGTGTGGCCACCGTTTTAACGTTCGATGAACGCCTACGTTGAATATACACTCAATGCACGAATACGCTACGTTGAATATACACTGAGGCTGATATCTATAGAGCGAACTGCAGGCTTAGCATGGCTTTCTATTTCTACTAGAACAGTACTCTTCCATCGACAAAACGCTTCTTCACGGTTCTCATGCTAAGCCAGCTGTGACTAATCAAGCTAAGAAGCGTTTAAAACGAAACTTATGTTCGTATGAAACGTTACTATACTTAGCTTTGGGTAAGGCCATGTTCGCTCTACAGATCTCGACCTAAAAATCTTTATAGGCAATAGGCTTCAGATTATGTATGGGCGTTTTATCTAAAATTGCTTTTAAAATATTGTTATGAAATACTTGTTCTTTATTTCAATTTGGGTAAATAAAATATCACTTTTATTGTAACAGTATTAGTAATATTCGTTGATTTCGAAATGTATTGTCTCAAATAGGTGTAATGTAAATCAACTCATGTTTTGTAATGAAATTGTATATTTTCTGCACACTTGTTGCAATATTTCTCTAATATGCTAAGATAGGCCGTACACAACATAAGCATTCAGCATGTGAGGCAACAACTTATATGTAAAACCAATATACGAGAGCTTTTGTGGTGTAAGGCCTATCGAATTCCGTGATAACAGTATTAACAGATCATTTTAAGTGTCCCAAATTATAAAATGTTACTTCAGAACAAGGCTTGATGCCTCCCTTATCTGTGTGATCTATTGAAACTGATAGTTCTGGCATTCACAAAAAGGGTACATCGGAACAGAGATCGACGCCACTAATAATACAACAATAATCAAAAGTAATTGTAAACTTAAACTATTTATTTATCCTTTTACAAAATTTTACCGTTTTCATTATGAATTTACAATAATTTTTAATCATTCACGTCATCCGAACGTATGCTGTATTCGATCACAGATGGACCTAGCAGTCGACTCGTATAAAAAAATTTGGACCCAGAAACATAATACAGTTGTAGTATATTATAATCTAGACGGCAAATCAAACACCTGTTGTCCCAGACCCACAGCTTTATTGACTCACCAGTGTTTCCATACAATAAATCATAACAATTCAGGTCAAACAAAACAACATGTGCCCAACTTAATATAAATAGGTCAAAACTGTCTGGCGCGTCGTGTGAGGAGTCTCGGGGAACATAGTTCAGTCTGCCAGCGCAGGGCGCCAATAAATATCAACGTATGTACACGAGGCCACTCGCGACACTACTCCCCCTATATATTTATAACTTTTCATTAAAAATTTATAATTTATTTCGTTATGTCCTATCTATGTAGGTCGACTAACACCGTTGCGCCGTGAATCCGAAACTGTAAACGGTGCTGCGAACATAGCGTCATTTAGTTGTGTCTATAGAAACTAGATGGCGCCGGACAACACTCAGATAATTTAGTGGGTACGGTCGGTCAGAGCAGCGAGGGGAGTCGGCGGCGGGCGCCGCCAGTCGCGCTCGAGACCGTCCAGAGCCGGCCGCAGACTCCCGTCACTAACCACCTGTAACATAAGCTGAACGGTATTGCTATTTGCCAACATTTTTGTACACTGTTTGACTGCTCTGCCAATGTCAACATCTCGAGATATGTACGATAACTCGATTGCCTATATATTTCGGCACACCACCCGCACTTACTGACGATGTTAGGTCCCTCGACTAACAGTGTGCAATGCTATGAAATATACATTTTCGACGAGAACACCATCGCCGTCATATAATACAGTAACAAGAACAATTTTATACAAATGTAGTTGCAAGCACGCAACGCGACTTATCGGAGTCTACACGGAAAACCGTTTGGACTTGTACAAAAATAAAATCTAAACCAAAACTTATCTGTCCGGGGACAGTTTTACAAAATTGACGCAGAGTTCGTATTGTATTACGTCAGGTCCGCTGGGGACCGCGTGAGGCACAGAATGAGGCGACATTGCACGGCGTCGCGGGGGGTGCGCGGGCGTCTACTGCGACGGGTACTGCGCGGACGGCATGGGCGACGCGTACATGAGCGGCGCCGGCCCGCCGCCCCACGCGCCGCCCGCGCCCGCCGCGCCGCCGCCCGGCATGCTCATGCGGTACCCCGCTGGAACAAAACAAACACGTTACTACTCATACTGACAGACAGTCTATTCTGGTAAAATCTCGTCGTGAAAACTTAGGTGAAAGAGCTGTCGTTCCACCTGATTCTATGGGATGGACACTAGCTCAATTCAAGCTGATTTCACCTGAGTTTTCATGGTAATAATAGATGAGCTGACTTTGAAAGTGAACAGCAAAAGCCAAGTACGTCAGTCGCTTTCAATTTTGGTAGTAAAAGAGACCTAAAACATGATGTTTACAAGTTCTTTAGAAGTCTCAGTGTAGTAGTTGCTGGGAGAAACCTCAGAATTTATGAAGAATACTGGATTTAAAGGCCAAAGCTATCAAAATTATGGCTCAATGAGTTTGACCATAATATGGGAAATCCTATAAAAAGGAAAAATATTATGTAAACTGTTTGTCGTTGATGAAAGTTTGGTCATTTGACTTAAATAATTTCAGATCAATCTATCGAACGGCATCCTATAGAAAATTAGTTTAGCAGAGACGCTTACAAGACCTGAAAACAAAGTAAAAGTGACATACCTATTTTCTTACCAAATACGCAAAATTGGAAGTGACTAGAATCAACAAAAAGAAAGTGTGCCCAATAGTAATTTGGCATCCTACCAATAGTGTATAGTCTCTATCAAACAGAAAATAGTGCAGCTTTACTGCATATTAATATTTTCGCAAATAGGTCGCATTAGTGACCACTTTAATGACAGCAATGGGATTTTATAACAGTTAATCTTAACCTATTGACCGCCACATCAAAAAAGCAAAAACGTGTCCTCAGCGCCAAGCTACTAATTATTCCTTAAAATCTGTCATGTAGTCGTGACCGTGGCGTGCTGGGCACATTTTGTTCCGTCATCTATACATGACTGTGGCGGTCAAAAGTTTAAGATTAACTGTTATAAAATCTTCACGCTATTGACAAATATTTCCATAGCTGAAGATCTTTCGACTTTTATATAGATTCTCTTCTATTTTGTGACTGCTGGCCATTCCCTATTTTGTTAAGTACCGTAAAACGGGGTGAATAGGGATGCAGGGGTGAATCGGGACGAAACTTTAAAATAGATTTTAACGTTGAAATAATACAGTTTGCTGCCAACAAGGAAAGTTACACATTAGAGTCCTTTTTGGCAACAAACTATATTATTTCAACATTAAAATCCATTTTAAAGTCTCGTCCCGATTCAACTCTGCATCCCTATTCAGCCCGTTCTATGGTACCTGGAACTTGTTGGCCCACACTGTCCTCGCATAGCTATTACCAGTCATTTGAAAACATTGTAAAAGCCAATTATTTTAAAAGATTAACCGTGTAGTTTCTTACCGGCTCTTCTCCATAGGAAACGACCAATTGGAACCGTGCACATTTCATAAGTGCCCATGTAGGTTTATATCTTCTATAAAAATAAATAAAATTGAAGTATGTGTTTGTAATGTCAAACAAATAATAAAAAAAATAAAAACAACATATTTCATTAGGAAGCAAACGTAAAGCTGATTATCCAGAAAAAACCGGCCAAGTGCGTGTCGGACCACGCACAATGAAGGCTTCCGTAGTTGGGATGAATTTATCCCAAGAACGAACTGAACATCGTAGTTGAAAAACATGTTCTCCCATACATTCCAACTCCAAATGTAAGTTTGTATTTGTACGCACAATATTGAGAGATTTACCATGTTTTTTAGACCATAAACTTTCCTGTACCTAATCTATAAGTGTAGAATTATTTTATGGATAAAAAATGGATCAGTAGTTTCGGAGATAAGGCCCCAATAGTAAATTTTCATCTAGTTTCCTAAATAACTTTAAAACAAATATTTTAAAAAGATTAAAAACAATTTAGATCCTCGCAGTACATCATTTAATGTGTCACATGGTACAGCTGTAAATTTTGTTTTTTTGATTTTCTAATTTTTCCCCCAAACGTGACCATATTAAAAGAATCCGTGTTTTTTTCTTTTTTTTGGATGAGAAATCAACAAATAACTTCTCCCACTCTGGGCGGAGCGGGAGGGTGTGTCAGACTCTAACTGACAACAACCGACCCGTATTCCTTCCGTTACCTGTATTGCGGCGGCCTCGGTGACGCATTAGTACCTTCCCGCGACCCCGGCTGGCATCGGCCCTAGCGGACCTCTACATTTGTGTTGACGACATCTCTTTGAGACGCACCTGGAATACGACGCGCCGTCGACCCGGGCCTGGTCCTTACCGGACGGTGAGCTACCCATTGCTCACCGTCCGCAAGCCCGCGCGTACGGTGGCCGGAAATCCGCCCGGGATTCCCGACGCCCAGGGCGTCTCCTACGGCGACTAGGGGCGAGAGGGCGCGAAATTTGCTTTTCCCTCAACCGTCCCGCCTCCTCCTTCGCGAGCATTACTGCTTCGCAGAAGGAGGTGACGGCTGCCCATGCCCTCTCGCTCCGTACCATGGCCTGAACTAGGGCCTCAAGAGATCTCTGCTGCCGATCGCCTACACGAGGACACGGCGGTGCTCTGCCCAAGCCGGGCAGACCTCCACCGTATGCTCCACCGTGTCCTCCGAGCGACCCACACAGTGGGCACGTCCGTGCTTAGGTCACAGAAATTCATATGTATACCAAATTTCAACTATTAGCAATCTAATGGACCGATTATCCTTTTGATTCAGAGCAAATGTGGTGTGACAGACAGACAGACAGACACACGAGTGATCCTATAAGGCTTCCGTTGTTTCATTCGGCACGCGGAACCTTAAAAATCTCATCTCTCAATACAATAATTGTATTGCACAGGTGTGAGTACTATGTATAATGGAGCTACCATTTACCGGTTATGTAATTGACTTGAACGGGCCCTGGCGGCTGAGAGTATGTCATGCTCACTCAGATGTCTCGCTGATGGTGGCGCGTGTGTTGGATCATTTAGCTCCCTTCAAAATGGTTGAACTGAATGGTGCTGATCCATGCGTCATGCTCGTGACTGGTCACCTCTTAGCTTCCTCGGCTTATTTGTAATTATTTTATTTAGAAATTGTTTTTGTTTCTTTTGCTACTATGGTTGCGTTTTTTATTTTACATCGTCCACACATTTAGTTATAATTTCAACATTATTTTTGTACTAATCTTTATGTATCAATTTAATTTAAAAGAGTGTCCATGGAGTTTCTTGCCCGTTCTTCTCCATAGGTACCTACTACGCTTTGGAATGGGCAACTAGCTTCATATTTCTATCTGACCGACTCCTTGACAATTCAAAAGAGCCTGTAAATGGTTTAATTGAAATAAATGGTTTGAGTTTGACAGAAAGATGTACTTTGAAATTGAAATCACAGCACACCACGGTCACTTAGCTATAAAATGTTTGCAGTAAGTCGTTAGTTAACGCGCCGGCTGATAACAATAGAACATGAGGTGGCAGATAGCAATGCTGATAGCGACACGTATATTAGGCAACACAGCTCATTTTTATTTTAACTAGTCACCTGGGTGAAAAGCAGACCTCACTTGGCTGTCAGGTTAGACAGAAAGCAGGATAGGCAACTAGGCATACATATTCAATCCGTACCATTCCGTACCATTATCTATAAAAACAGTAAAAAAAATCATGTCTGTTGTATGGGAGCCCCCTTAAATATTTATTTTATACTGTTTTTTTTAATATTTATTGTTATAGCGGCAACAGAAATACATCATCTGTGAAAATTTCAACGGCCTAACTATCACGGTTCATGAGATACAGCCTGGTGACAGACGGACAGCGGTTTTAGGGTCCCGTTTTACCCATTGGGTACGGAATCCTAAAAACATCGTGTGTTTGCATGCACCAACACACTTTGAAATGGCGCGTAACAATAAGCAATAAAACTGTTTTAGGATCATTAGGAGTCCCAAATAAGTCTAAGCAACAATAACACTGACACACACCAGGGAACTCGACAACTGTAGGTATCAAAAACCAAAATATGTTAATTGAAAGAACTATTACTGATAATGTAATATTGTTCGTTCCTGGGCTGACATAATAATACATAATTCAAGATTTCCCGCTGACAAAAACTTTTAATTCTTCTCCACTATGTGCAACCCTTCAAAGTGAGAGCGGAAAGGCTACCTTCTGAAAGCGCTCATTCCACCATAGACCTCGTCCACCGCTTTCCATCATACAAGATCAAGGTCCAACGCAAACTATTACTGGTTATTGTCATCCTGCATAATCCCCCTGCTGGTGAAAAGGCCGCCCCCTATGGCTTTAGCTATTTCGGTCTGGGGCCAGTTCATCCCTTTGCTGGGCAAAGGCCTCCATTCCATGACTTATTTTACGGTCCAGCAGGCTTAGCATGACGCTTTCTTTAACTACGAAGAAAAGACATAGGTCTTTCTATACAAAGCGACATTTTGTTTCTCCATTTTTGACATCGCACCGTAGAAATCCTTCTACAATCTGTTATTTTGTCTTTCATTTCTAACGATAATTGTCTAGGTCATTTTTTATGTAGAATGATTTCTACGGTGCGATGTCAAAAATGGAGAAACAAAATGTCACTTTGTATAGAAAGAGCTTTGTCTTTTCTTCGTAGATAAGACGCTGACAACACCTAAACCGCGGTCACTGTCAGATTGCATAGAAAAGAAAGAGAAGCGCGATGACACAACGCTTGTAATTTATTGCAAAATATGAAGCAATTATCTATTTACTCAAAATTGAGTTCAGTAATCGAAAATAAAAAACAACCATGTTCTGCATTCAAATAAGACGTTCTTGTTTGTTATGTTGAATTTTAATACAGATATTTTGGATTACAACTCAAGGTTAGTTTAACGTTAGTTTGTATCGAGATTTTTTCTCAAAACGGGTATTGGTAACAACCAAGTTCTGGGAAATATGTTCAAAATTAACATATATTTTTTCCGCTACCACAAACTATACATATTTGGCAATTTTTTTACTTAAGAGAAGCCTATTTTGGGCAATTAGGTCTTGTCAGCGCCTTAAAGAAAGCGTCATGCTAAGCCTGCTGGGCTAATGTGAACCATTGTTACCCATCATCATCTGCCCATCCTTTTCCCAACTATGTTGGGGTCGGCTTCCAGTCTTACCGGATAAAGCTGAACCAGTATTTTACATGGAGCGACTGCCTATCTGACCTCCACAACCCAGTTACTGGGTAACACGATACCCCTTGGAAACACTGGTTGTCAGACTCGAGCTTCTAACGACCCGTAACGACTATCAAAGATCTACAAATAACTGCCGGGACCAACGGCTTAACGTGCTTTCTGAGGCACGGAGGGGTCTTGGTATGTAAAGATGGTCACCCATCCACGGACCAACCGCGGAAAGTGTAGCTTAACCTGATCGATCGACCCGTGCGGCTGTTATTGCTTAGCCACAAACCCCTCCATCCAACCCAACCATTGTTACCCATCATTTCATATTTTTCACATAGTATTTATTTTTTTACATTGCTCGCAGAACAGATGGCCGATGGGGCCGAAAGGTTCTGGAATGGCGACCGCGTACCGGAAGACGTAGCGTTGGAAGGCCTCCTACAAGGTGGGCCGATGACCTTGTGAAGGTCGCAGGAATACGCTGGATGCGGGAAGCACAAAACCGGTCGAAGTGGCGGTGCTTGTTCCCGGAGGCCTATGTCCAGCAGTGGACGTCTTTCGGCTGAAATGATGATGATGATGACATAGTATGACGTACCTGCTGCTGCGGCTTGCGGGTTGCTGTAGGCGGTGGCGTACTGCTGGTAGTACCCCGGCGCCATATATCCTTGTAACGCCGGGTAGCCCTGAAATAACACGCGCGCTCGTTAACACCGTGCATAGCGATTATCAGCCGATCGACACGCAACATTACGTTCAAGTGAGAAATTGAACATGTTTGTTATTTTTTTCTTGTAATGAGGATTTCTGAAGCCATATGTTTGTAGTATTCTTGCTTACTATGACGAATATTATGCAATCTTAATTTTATATTAAATGTCAGGAAGAAATGTCGTCATTTTACATAATGATTGAAAATGTTACAAAAATGAATGCATGTTATCATTCATTTGTAGCTACTTCCTGTAGTAAGTGTTTCCTTGTATGTGAGTTTTTTATTTAAATCAATATAAAATGAGGAAATAAAAAGGAAACTTTCTGTATTACCATTTGGTTTTTATATAGGTAAATCAAGTTGAATAAAAATTAATTCGAAACGACTAAATTGAGCGAGTTTTCATGCATTTCTATAAACATACTTTTGCATTCCAATAATTCTTCACGGCAAAAAGTCTAGCTAACAAAATTAAACAACGAAAATACATAAAATCTCATGCCGCATCATTATTTACGAACACAGTCGAATGCCATGCACACTATGTAGCAAGCAAGTACATAGCTACAAGACCACGCATAACTCTCACAAATACAACGCGCGCTTAAAATTCAATAGTCGGCTTCATGAACGTGAAACTTTCAATGGACGCATTTGCATATTTCACGACGTACGTATCGTGTTTTACTGTAATTCAGATCTATTACACTTTAGTATAATGTTCACGCTGTTGTTTTACGATTAAAATGTTGCCAAGCTTAGCCATAACCACCTGTAGATTAAGGGTCGTGTAATCGCCGATGACCTTGGCCATACGAATGCACGTCGAGCTCACGCCGCGCCCGGCATTCGGTTTCATAGGGAATATTTATTTTAAGGAAAATATGACTAATTTAAAAAAAATCACAGATAGAAATACAGATAGTAAAATAGTCTGTTCATACAAAAAAAAAAAAACATGAAAATATCTTAAGTAGTTTGAAAGTCATCATCTGCCTAGCCTTTTCCTAACTACGTTGGGGTCGGCTTCCAGTCCAACCGGACGCAGCTGAATACCAGTATTTTACATGGAGCGACTGCCTATCTGACCTACATAACCCAGTAACTGGGTAACACGATACCCTTGGTAAGACTGCTTGTCAGACTTTCGGGCTTCTGACTACCCGTAACGAATGTAAAGATCTACAAATAACAGCCGGGACCAACGGCTTAACGTGCTTTCCAAGGCACGGAGGGGTCTTGGTATGTAAAGATGGTCACCCATCCACGGACCAACCGCGGCAAGCGTAGCTTAACCTGATCTGCTTTGGGTAGACATTACTTCCTGAATTTATTTCATAAAGTACTTTACTGCAATACTTAAATATTCAAATGATAAAGAATTGATGTGTACACATTCTAGTTTAACATTCAATTTTTGCATAACTTACTTGCAATAGATGAAAGCTTAATAACAGATTTAAAGTCACTACTAAAACCATATAATATCTGCGCCTTAAGTCTAGAATTGTTAGTTATTGCTGGTTTTACCAAATAAAACATTCGTAATATTAATTAGCTTTTTCCTGTTTTCTGGTTTTAATTTACGGCGGTAGATGGCTTATTAGAGAGCTAAACTGCGGCAGCAAATTCAATGTACCGTTGGCAACTAGAATTTTATCGCCCATCTCATCTGATTGGCTAACAGGTAAGTATAGCACCTTGTGTGTATCTGGCGAGTGTATTGGCACCATTTAAAGTCATAAATTATGATCAGTTGAAAAAAGTTAGGTAGGTGAAGTGAACTTTCGGTCACAGATTAGAATGTTGAGAATTCAGCAGCTCATCTTATACTCGTTTCGGTGAAAGTATTAACATAAAAGCTTCGCGCCATAAGCTTCAAATAAAATTACGAATATAATATGAGAAATTGATTTGCAGTTTTATGGTATTTATGGATATTTTCATCTGGCATTTGTTTGGAAGAGTGATAAAAAAACACTTAACAAAGTCTAGATACACGTACTTAACTTTGGACGACGAGAATTTTAACACTAGTATGGTTTGGTTTTTTTATTTAGAAGTAGTGAATCTGACAGTCACATTTTGGAATGAACATGGGACTCAAGCAGTTTTATAGTATTAAGAATTTAACTAAGGCAGATAAGATAGATACCAAAGCTCACTAATAAATAAATCAACCAAATTTTTACTATAGGGCAAACAATATGCATGATACTACTGGGAATAAATATTTAGAAATATGACAGTACATACTCAAATTACTCAACAGGAAAAGGATGTTTAGATTTATTTTTAAGTTGAACAAACTATTATGTAAAATAGACTGAATAATACTATGGGGCTGTGCTTATGAACTTTTTATATTCTGATTCATAACTTTCAGTCAAACTGACAAATTTTCTCATTTTATTTTGAACTTAACCATCAATGTTTTAACGTTTAAAATCATTTGGAGATATTCGACAGTTTGTAGTAACTTGATGTGTTGGCGATTATACCTATATAAAGCCCACAAAGTCAGGATTACTTTAAACTACTTGCTTGTTCAGAACCCTTCATTGTGCGTGGTCCGACACGCACTTGGCCGGTTTTTGCAATATGCTATCGTTCTTCCAAACACATTAAAATGCTCACATTTTTATGCTTGATTTAATATTCATGTTTTCGATTCGACTACTTATAAAAAGCAAACACAAAACACATTTACCTGTTATTATGCAACTACCAAGTAAGTTCTAAGTTTACTAGGCAAGGAACCACAACACAGAATAAAATCGAAAAAGATGATTATTGAAAAGAAACTACTTAGGAAATGCACCATCAAACGACTACTCTACAATTTTGTAAAAAAAAAAAAAAATGTTTGTTAAAGTACAAAAAAGTGCCAAACACATCTATCTACCACACATTAATGATAAAACTTAGATTAATTCAGAAGTACTACCTGATTCTGTATGCAAAACAATAAAAACAATATTTTTATTACAATGTAAAATATCAGCATAATTTTATTATATAAATATTGGTCAAGGTTACAAGCTTTTTCGAGAGTAAGATTTTTATAATACATACACAAAATGTCATTATATTGTGGGTAGTTATTTCATGAGACTTGCGCTTGCGTCGTTTCTGCTTTGGCCAGCGAAGCATGCGCAACTTTCTAACCTTGACCCAAAATACGATAAAGTAATCACACTGTACAGCGATCACTAATCCTTTTAGTAATAAAAATAATAAGTATTTTTTCTTTATTTACTTGTTGATAATAATTTTAACTTGAAACTCATGTAGTGTCTCTAAGAGTTTTTATAGTCGTTATCACGGAGTTGTACGAAATGGAGTGAAAATGTACGGAAACGGCGTGATGCACACTTGTATACGCGGCGCGAATAGTGCTTCTAAGTAACCAATAAAAACTACGCTGTATTACGCGACGCAGGCAATCAGCCAATGAGAAACATTTTCTTGTCTGATGAATCAAAAACATATGTGCCTGATCACCCCACTTTTACTTCTGCATTGTTGTTTTGATAAAGAAAATGATCAAAGCAAGTATATAAAGTTGTTGATATTTACCTGAGCGTACCAGTAGCCCATTCCTTGTTGATAGGGGTATGGGTACTGCGTTTGTGCACCCATCGCGGGCGGCGCCGCTGTCGCATTGTTCGTACTCTGGAATCACAAAATATTCTCATGTCATTGGGATACATATGAAGCAGTTATCTTTAAAATTAACATAATAGGTAAACAAAGTATGCAATGGTATTCCTAACCAGTGAAGTTCATTGACTGAGACAATAGAAATTATGATAAGAACTCTTCTTTCATTACTAGCCACTCTATAAGGAGTCCCTGAAATGATCAATTGTGATTGTCAATTATAACACAATTGATACACATTGATGTGCAAATTGATCATCTACCAAATGAAATTGAAGTGATTGACAATATTACAATTGATCGTTTCGGAGACCCTTAATACGCAGCTGACTCATTATTTCTCAGTTAATAATTAAAAATAGGTTAATAACTACTCCATTTTGATCACTTATCAATCCATTACGATAATTCATTGATATTTAACTTTAGTTACCCAGTGAAATGTGATCTCATTACATTCAACAAATTAACATTTTTTCAGGCATACTTTGAATTTTATGGTGAATATTTGGCATACAAATTAATTATTTCCAGTTTTATTTGGAGAAGATATATGCAGGGTTTAGTTTTCAAGGGTTTGCTGGTTAAGTGCATCTCCTTGTGCCTGGTTATTGATATCAGCAAGTAATTTTTGGAACATTATGATGGTATACTAGTAGCAATATGTAGTACACCACAGTCTGCTACTTAAGATTCTTGCTCAATTGGCATGTTTAAAACAGTATTATAAAAATTAATTCAACAACAGTAAATACTATTCCAACTATGTAGATCACAAAAATGGTATTGATCTAAGAATTTACACTACTCACATACATAAAATGTCTGCTGACAAGAATGAATCAAATGCTCAAAATACTACTTATAGCAATAACCTTATTTTGTTGTAATTGAAACAAGAGTTGTGACTCAACTCAACCACAGCTGTTGTTTTGTTTGCATGAGTTAATGCCAATTAATGGTTTTTAGTGCGTGAGAAAGTATGCAAAAACAAACAAAATAGCAACAGAATAAGGTCAATTTTACAACAGCAGTAATATGGTGACTTTGCATTTCTGTATAGGCAGCATAAATGAGTTTTGGGCTTATTATATTGATAACAATATTCATACAATGCAATTGATAACTTTGAGGAAGTTAGATCTTAATTATTCAAATAAAGATAACCTCAAACATGACTGTATTAAAAATTATACAGGTAATCAAAAGATTTATTTAAATTAGGAAACAGGTCTTAAATGTTCTGATTTACATATTACGCAGATTGGAATTATATGCAAGAATATGTATGACCAAATAAAATTGACTGCTATGGTAATAATTACCAATGACTTACAAAATTTTAATGAGGAAGCAATATTGCAATATATTAAAAAAAATTGGGAACTTTGATAGGGTAAACATTTTTGGGAAATACCATTTCAGTATTGTAACTTTTATTATTTTTCCAGCAAATCTCTAGCCAATACAACAATTAATTATTTATCAAACTTTGATGTAATACAAATTGTACCACAATCAGATTTGGCGAGAGGTGGTTTTTATCCAATATTTGATCAATAATTCCTGTCACTAACATGAATTACTTCATGTATACTAAATATTGTTACCTGGACAACATATGCCATGTTGAATGTGAGATGTTTAATTGTTTACTTACAATGTCAGAGTTAGCAAAATTGCTATGGCATTTAGATCTTTTCAAATTTGAAAGCGGCCTATGTTCTGCAGTTGGATGCAAAAAAGCATGTTCATTGATCGCCAGAAGCTACATTCTACTCTAAATGTCTACTTTTCTAATTAGGAACTATATTTCCTATATTTAATGTTATGTCATAGGTTTTATCAAGTCCACAGTTATTTTAAAGTCTTATAAGTTTCTTTTTGTACTTGAACCATTATGCAGACTGGTTTATTTGAAAAGCTAACTTAAACTATAAGGTAATTACAAAAATATACCAGATGTAATTACTTACCGCTGCCATAACTTTTATACAACCATAGTATACTAGTTTGGTATAATATAAATGTAGTTTATTTTTGGCCAGTTTTATGTAGAATCTTACTTGTTGAGAATTATTACAAATTATGCATATGGCTTGCTTCTTCAATGTCAAATTGTTGGTTAGCAACTTTTGTCACCAAATATTTGCTGTAACATGTAAGTCTGTGCACGCTGCAAACAAATATTAGTTACCTGCAGATTAAGTATACAAACCTGGTTATCTCCTCCTCCATTCTCTTTGCCCCAGAAACATTTAACTATATGCCCACTAATTTCTGTGTTGTGTGTTGCTTCAATAGCATGTGCCGCAGCTTCTTTAGTTGTAAACCTAATGAAGGCATAACCTTTATCCCTGAACACTCGTATGTCCTGTATCTGGCCAAACTGTGAGAATGTGTTCTGCATCAACTCCTCAGTTATAACATTGCTAGTGAATCCACCGCAGTATACCGTCGTGTTTGTCGGCGAGCTCTGATTATACACCTCGTCAAAAGTTGGCTGTTTCGCTCGCTTGCTGCTCGGTGCACCTTCATTTGGCTTGGACGGCGGCTTGCGCGTCGACCAGTTCGTACGTATGGAGCGGGATCCTAACCACTGCCCGTTCATTGCCTGAATAGCGGCCTCTGCATCAGCCTTCTTAACGAAAGAAACGAAAGCGTACCCTTTAGATTTGAGCGTTTGTGGGTCGCGGACTATCCGACAATTCGAAATTTCACCGAATGGTGCAAATGCCTCTCGCAATATGTGCGTTTCAATCTCCGGTGATAAATCTCCTACGAATATGTGATGATGGTTGCTGGTATCAGTCTTCGGCTGATTGCCAGGACTCGTAGCCCAGTTAACCTTCATTTCCTTGTCGAGGACCACTCGCTTGTTCATGGCGGCCAGAGCTGTAGCTGCCGCCGTGTGACTTGTAAACTCGAGAAACGCATAGGGATCATTGCCGGGCTCGCGGATTATCTTACAACCTTTTACTTCGCCTATTTGTCCGAACAACGTACATATGAATACTTCAGTAACACTCGCGTCCAAATTACCGACGTAGAGAGTTTTAGGATGGCTTTCGTCGCCCATATTAGCTTATATCGTAATCTAGCGATTACTTAATTACGACTATGAACACTAATATTGAAAATAAGCGTTAATCAACGTGTTATTTCATCACATAAAACATTGGATGACGGATAAAAGAAGGAAAAATGTCGCAAACAGCGCCTAGAACTTCTCGAAAGACGTTGCTGTTGACTCGTGAAACGTTCACTTTTCGGAAACAAACGCATCTATAGACGAATTTCCGGTGGAATTGATTTGAAAAGTTGGCGGGAAGAAACTTTAATCTTGCAAAGACGACTCAAAACCACACGCAAATATATTCGGGCTTTTATATTGTTTACTTTACAGTAATAGCCATATTTGATTTATATTTTTAAATTAAATAAACCCCAAAATGTAATGTACAATTCAAAGACATAAACAATGTAAACTAATGTTCATAGATTTTATGCAAAACTTTTCCGGAAACGAGTGTCAGTTAAAAGTCTATGACTCATCAAAAAGTGCTCTTTCGATTACAAATATTTATTAGTAGTTCTTTGTTCCTATTGGTCTATAAGCATAATATGAAATATTTGACCAATAGGAAAATGTTCAGTGTTTTTAAATTGTAAAGGTATTTCATCATAGACAAACCAGTGACAAAAAGTAAACAATTATTTATTATAGTTTAAAAATTTTACTTTCAATTAAAAGCACACTTTCAATTAAATTGACATGCATTTAATTCAGCTCCATATTGTTTTAGTATAATGAATCGATGATACTTTACATTCATGAAACTTATCCTGTCAGAAGAAACTAATCCATCTATCTATAATTTTATAATTTTTAAAATACCTATCCCATTACTTGTAGCGTCAGAGCGTGTCTCATTTTGAAATTGGACATTATTTACAGTTGTTTTGTAAAAAATTATGTGAAATGATTAAGAAATAAAGGTAGGTAATAAAATAAACTAAAAATCCCATGGCATTTTATAATTGGTAACATCGTTTTTTTTTTGACAGTTCACGAACGACAGGTTGGGTTGTCGAACGATGTAAAGTTTAGAAAATATAAAAAAATCACAATTAAAGTTTGTGTAAATGAAATAAGTAACGACACTAGACACTAAAGTGTTTAAAATATCGTTGTTTTCTTTAAAATCTTACACCTAAAGTTATTATCGTGCGAGGTTAGAACCGCTTGTCAAGTACACGTATGCAGCTATGTTACTAATGTTCAGTTTTTGTGATTTTTGAGTGAAATGACGTGAAAAGAGCCCGCAGAAAATACAAGAGAAACAATGTTGCCCCTTACGCAAAAGGACACGCGGCTTCCGCGCGGAACTGTTGGTGGAATACGTGAAAAGGTTGCAAATTGGATGAGACTAATTTATTCTGATAAGAATTCGAGGAATTTATTCATGTTCCTTATTCTAAATTTGTCCTTTGCGTTCGTTGAGTTGTTTTATGGTGTTTGGACGAATAGTTTAGGTAAGTTCACGAAAAAACATTTTCATCACTAATTTTACCATGTTTTTTCCTGTAAGGCTTTTGTAGCATATTGTATACTAATAAGATACTGATTTGTGTTTATTTTGTTTGTAGGTCTAATTTCTGATGCATTCCACATGTTCTTTGATTGTACGGGGCTGGTGGCAGGTCTGGCGGCCTCTTTAGTGTCGAAATGGCGCGCAAATGAACGATTTTCTTATGGCTATGCGCGGGCTGAAGTGCTGGCTGGTTTTGTAAATGGATTGTTCCTGTTATTTATAGCATTTTTCATCATGAGTGAGGCTGTGGAAAGAGCTATCGAGCCACCAGAGGTAAATACACAATTTTTTTTTTAGTTTCTTTTGTAATTGGCTTTATGTAGACCACAAGTACCACATAAACAACTTTTCATTTAGGTTATTGCTTGAAATATTTAAGTGTTTTCAGTGATGTGTGCTTATCCAGTATGATTCTGACTGTTTTTTTTAAACATGGTACCTATTTAAAAATAGAGTTAAAAGATAACCAATACATACTGACTTAAACCAAAATTGGTTCAATACAGTGACAATTATTAGAAAGGTCATATAGGTACAAAATCAAACAAAGTATTTTCTAAAAAGCAAGTACAGTTGCCAGTACATCAAGTCATTCGATTTTGAACTTAACCAACAACATTTTAAGGTTTAAAATCATTTGCAGAAATTTAAAAGTTTTGTGTAATCTGATGTATTGTTCACTGCACCTGCTTCCCAACACAAGGTGGAGTAACACATGGAAAATATCATAAGCAATAATTTTACAAATTTAACATTTTCTATTCTTATAATTTCCAAATAAAGCCATTTTAGAATTAGCATGTATTGTAGTAAAAACAAAACACAATTAGGAATCAATTGTGCAACTACTGTTATCTAAACAATGATAATACTTTATTGAAAGTTTTGCATAATCTTTTATCTACATTTATTGCTTGGCAAGATAAGTTCACAACTTTGCAATATCTACTGTTTTTTATTGTGTAACTTACATTTAAAGAGCAGTTGTGGCCCAGTGGTAACAGCTGCGACTTACGAGTTGTAGGCCGTAGCTTCGAACCCAGACATGCGCTTTACTTTATGTAAATTATTTCATCAACACTGCTCTCAAAACGGTGAAGGAAAACATCGTGAGGAAACTGACATGTCCTAGAACCAAAAATTCGAAGATATGTGACATCTACCAACCTGCACTGAGCCTGCGTGGTGGATTACGGCCCGCGTCGTCTCACAGAGAGGAGGCCTGTGTCCCAGCAGTGGGAACATTATAGGCTGATTATATATATTATATAACTTACATTTACTTAAGTACCTTATCTTAGATCAATACATTTTTTTTAAGTTTGGTAGGTTTATGGATATATAGTTAGAGATCATTACAATAGTCAAACTTATATTTGACATAGATTTTGACCTTAAAATACCTGCCTTATCAAAGATTACCCTACCCTAACCTTATTTATTGAACCGATCAACCAGAGTCTGAATTTATGTTCAGTTGATAGCAATAGGATCACCCTCTGTTATATGGGATTAAACATGCCTGGCGATATCTGGCCGAGTATTATAGGTGCACCCATCTGTATTCTAGTAAGGCAGACCTAACAAGGTTACAGGTGTGAGTTAATGTGCTATAACATTTTTTCATTGTTAGTAAATATAAAACACAGCCCTTAAATCTCCTCACTACAACCTGTTTACAGGGGCGCACAGTGGAACGAATGTATGGGAGCGGTTGGACGTAGACATGTCCGAAAAATAAGAGTAAAATTATGACAAACTAATGATGCCATCTTATTCGATTACTTAATGCCTTCATAAATTGTGGTGATGAATTTCTTCATAACTCCCATATTTCGGGAGTAATTTGAGAAAATGTGAAATTTTACTATGAAAATGAGTGTATCGAGCTCTCTCCCTCCTGATTCCGGGCTTGTTTCAAGTAGCGGTCTCTAATATCGTAATGCTATTACTAAGAGCTATATTTAATACTAAGACACATAGTGCGCCAAATGTGCACTTTCTGGGATAAAAGGAAATGAAAATTTAAAAAAAAAAACGTTTTTTCCCCATTTGTATTTACTTTAAACCGCAGACAGACTTATTAAGAGGTCTATAAATATATTATATATATACAGAAATATATATTAACAAAAATATTCACAAGAACTGATGAGAGTATGACTTTTAAGTAAGTTGATAATAAATTACCTAGTTTCATTAAAAGTACAACAAATAATTAAGATGTAAGCTCTAATTTACTAAGTTACACATTTTAAAACAATAACATCATTTAATTATCTTCGTCATCATCATCATCATCAATTAATTCAAATTCAGAATCGATGTCCGCTAAATCATTTATGTTAACAAATTCGATATCACTTTTCTCAGAATCCGTAAGCTCATAAAATTCCTTAAAAGAAGATTTTTTTACAAACTTATTTCCTTTTGGACGGATACTTGTAACAAGTGGATCAGAAGACAGTAAAAGATTGTGCATAATATCTTCATTGCATGAGATACTGCTATGCTTTCGAGAATGCCCCTCTCTATATTTTCTAAAATCTTTATTTCTAGCCTCAGATGCCTCTTCGGATAGAAAACCAATGGGCACAATTGACATGTTCTGAACTATGTCTGGCCCATGCATTAAAATTTTATGAAGTGAAGAAGGCATATAATACCATGGGTATAACTCCACGTAAAGCTTAGCAGTATCAAAGCAGAACTCTCGGAATTTAGTTACGTTGATCTTCTCTCCTGATGAAATACACTGCAAGATCACACAGATTTTTCTTAAAAGCATAGCATCTATTCCGGTCAGTTCAGCAGATTTAGTGTAGTTTTCAAAAAATCTCCTTGCCGAGTTGCCATTGTTGGTGGATCCACTGCCTTGTTTCACAACATCGAGAAGTAAGCCCGTTTCTCTTCTTACAGCCTCTTGAACTCTTTTCTTCCTGTCATCAACTTGCCTTTTTGCTATATCACCCCTTACTTGCCATGATTTTATGTCTAATTTGTAGGAAATGTGTAATAAGCATTCCATTGAGCGAATCCAAGCGTGAAGGGTGCTTAAGCTATATTTATACATGTCCTCGTTTGCGTGTTTATCTTTGATTAACTCTAAATTATTCATTTCTTTAGGACAAGCCTTGCATATGTCACACACTGAAGCTGCTGTATTGGATATAATGGAATGAATTTTACCATCAATCATTGTCAACAGCAGTTGGTGTTTGACACTAATTCCATCAGTGATGGTGGATGGAGTTAAGGCTTCAATCTCTGCTTCGATTTCAGCCACCTCTCTCTGCACATTTTCTTTGGTTTCCTTTATAAACTTAAACAATATTGGCCGGCAAAATGAAGTGGAAGATGGTCGCTCGTTTTCCCAAATTGTTACACCTTTTGAGACGAGCCGCAGTGGTACAAGACTAATCATAAAATTACTAGCAAGATCGATTTGCTCATCTTCACTCGTCCTTTGATGATAAATGCTTTGGCTAGATGATCCGTCAAAACCCCATTTGCTGGTCAATACGAGCTGTTGATTGGGATCAACAGGGGTTTCTAACGACCTAATAAGTCTTCTTGAGGTTAAATCCATCAAGGCTTGTAATTTGATTTTTGCAGAGCTCTCTGTAACTGTGAGATCTTCTTTGGCCGGATAGCACTTAATTTTTTCTTTAACCAACATGTAGTAACTCGGGTATTGAAGAGCTCCTTCTTGAGTGTTGAAATCCCGAAGAGTGTTATAGCGCCATTTCGATAAGTTCATCGATACATAAAGAGCCAATGCCTTCAAAGGGGATATTTCCCGTACCTGAATTGATTTACCTTCAATGAAGGCTTTGATTTTTGAGGCCTCTTCTGGATTCTCCGTCAAGTATTTCATAACATAAGCTGTATCGCTTTGTCCTGCCTTTTGAAGCGCCCTTTCGGCCGAAAACATAATTTCAGCGCTGCTACTGCTGCATGAAAGACTATCTTCAGTGCGTCTTCTTTTTTGCCGGTTACTAAGGTCCTCAAAAGATTTACGAGGACTAGGATGTGTACAAGTTGAAGCATCAGATTTAGCAGGAGAAATTATGGGCTCGATGACGTCACTTATATTTTCTGTAGAAGGTTCCATATTTTCATTCTGTAATTCCGGCCATTGAATTGCAGCCTGTAGCCAAATCTCATGTTTCTTCCGAAACTTATCTGTGCTTCTTCCAGACTGTGTCCATTTTGCATAAATGCGGTAGCAAAATCGACGACACCAGTCTTTTAAACTTGTTTCAGCACTTTCACATAACTGAACACAACTGTTATCTTTTAAAACACTGAACAAATAGTTAAAGTCGCGTAAATCTTTATGTGCGCGTGCGCATAAAGCAACGTGAATATCAAGATTTGTATTAAAATTTGGAAAATACATTGCGAGATTAGCTTGGATACAACGAGGTGTAAATCAACACTGATTTTAAAGTTACTAATAGTGACCTATTTATATAAAATCCAGGTATCCCAGGTATCCTTTGTTAAATATTGCAAGGTAATTAGTTATTGTGATAATTAGTAAATGATGCATGCTAAATTAGTGTATTAAGAGCCATTTAGTAATTAAATAATAGCAATGTTCTTATCAGTAATCATTAGTGCATCAGTTTTATATGTAAACCTTAAGTCCCTAATTATATATCCTAATTAGCTTATATCTTCTCTAATTGGCTGCTCAGAAATGTTATTGTAATAAGGTAAACCTTTAGAAAAACGGTTTTAATCAACAAAATAAACAAAAAATAAAAAAATTGTGTTATAAAATAAACATCACTCTTTATCCCAGAAAGTGCACATTTGGCGCACTATGTGTCTTAGTATTAAATATAGCTCTTAGTATTAGCATTATGATATTAGAGACCGCTACTTGAAACAAGCCCGGAATCAGGAGGGAGAGAGCTCGATACACTCATTTTCATAGTAAAATTTCACATTTTCTCAAATTACTCCCGAAATATGGGAGTTATGAAGAAATTCATCACCACAAGTTATGAAGGCATTAAGTAATCGAATAAGATGGCATCATTAGTTTGGCATAATTTTACTCTTTTTTTTCGGACATGTCTACGTCCAACCGCTCCCATACATTCGTTCCACTGTGGGGCGTGCCGTCCATAGAGGCAATTAGGCTTAGTCTTTATTTTAACTTTGTAATGAAATAAGACAAAATTTAAAAAAAAAAAAAAAAATCCTGTTATAACACTTATAGGTAGCAACTTGTGGCGCCCGTGTGACGTAAGTCACAGTTCGTCGGAGCTCGGTACGCACTAGCAGGCCAGCCTAAATCCCATTGATAAATTTACGCACACTGGTGTATATTTTCGTGTGTATGAACGGCACACATGATTGACATGGTTTAAATTATGGGCGTAACTACTGCGACTGGAGCTGGCCACCGCGTGTTGTGATTGGCTGTGTGTAAAGTCAAGATTTAATCAATGAAAAGTATTGAAGACCGGGGTTCCCAATTTTAGTACAATTCCCCGAATTGCGGGGAATTAGAGAAACAGACTACACACAGACACGATAGTTATTTTAAATTAGTAATTAGGATATTAACTAATTTAAATTTACAAGGCCAAAAAATAATGTTTTAAGCCTGAAATACACATGCTACTAATAAGCATGCTTGTTTGCTACTAGCTAGCATGCTCATTAATAGTATGCTCTCTGTGCGTATAAAATACTCATGCTCTTTTCGTAGCACAATTGACATGCTAGTAGCATGCTCTTTGACTACTAGGTAGCATGTGTATTCCACCCTTTATGTAGTAGTGAGCCAAGTCTTTAGTTCACAAGGCAACTAAGTGAGAAAAGAAGAAATTACTTTGTATAAATGCATAACAATTCAATTGTTTTACATACCTCCTTGTAATATTGATAAGATCTTACACAAATACCACACGATACACAACCTTAATGCTATCGGAATAAGGTCTAAAGTAGATTTAATAGTAGAATCTCTAATAATATCAGCAAAACTAATCAGCTTTATGGTCCCATTGACATAAGCAAAACAATAAATCTTTGAAACAATGTGTTCTTGAAAAAAGACATTATCTTAAAAATTATTACATATCATTTATCAAAAATCTAACAATTTCAGGATTTAGTGACACCTAAACGATGAAAAATTAGTCATCACTTATTTTAGCAATCTTGTTTCTGACATTTTCTGAATTAACAAAATAATATATTATGTTATTAAATAAGTAGGTAGGTACTCAAATTAATTTCAAAGTTTTAAAACGAAATAGTTTAGTAGTTTTAAAATAAATTATAATTATATATAAATTTAGTAGTTTTAAATAGTTTTAAAATAAAGCAACAAGAAATGGACACTAATATTTATAGGCGTACCTATTAATAGTTTAGGGGAGTTTGTTGCGCCACTTCTTCTTTCCAGCTAAAGCAGGAAGTGGTGAAGGGAGGGCGTTTTTGGGGGACGGTCATATGTAATTTTGACGTTCGAAAAGTGCTGATTCTCAGCCTAGTTTGAATAAATGACTTGATTTTGAGTCCCAAAATCATTAAAGAAAAGTATATTCGCAAAATTCCAAATACCTAAATATGTTATCTGAAATGCAATCATTCAGCCATCAAAAATCAATACAATAATCACACCGAAAAATGTACTACTGTAAACCAACTTTCACCCTACCGCAGCCACACAATTTTCAACACAGCGCCTTTGTAATAGTGTTGAAATTCTGTGGGCAAATAAGTGAGACAATTGTGACGAGACACGAGAAGCACGTATTTTATAAGTATTACCAACAGTGTATTGTCATAAATAACCGTATCGTTGCAGCATCATAACAGGGTTTATTGTAAGGTGTCAGGTGTGTCAGGTTGACTCAATATACATATGAAAATAAAGGAACATGCAACCATTTGGGAATGTTATAGTATTTATTTAATTTGTCAACTCGGGCTCTAGCGGTCGATTGCTCAAAAGGGTAGCCTTCTCCCAAGTTAGGGACTTCAACACCTATTTTTCCGCCTCTTGGAATCAAATCTCTCCAGCACCCCCATCCCTCAGGTCGTTGCACGTTGTTCCACCCTTCCATCTGGCCAGGGGCGTCGCACGCTATGTATGCAGTTTTTTTCTGGGGGTCATGCAATAAGCTATCGCTCAGCTACCGCACTAACCGTGCCAACAAATTCGCAACTCATTGTAATTAAACTTAATATTGTATCTTTGTGGTACGTTCTGGATGTGTTAATATCATCATCCATTCTCTGGCCCTTATCCCAATTTATTTGGTCGGCGCAATATATCTTCTGTATTAGTTGTCATCTCGGCAGTTAACTCCTTTCTAGCCATACCATCTTTCACACAGTCCATCGCTTCTTCGGTCTTCCTCTACTCTCATAGCCTCAAACTTTCCTCACGACCTTTCCTAAATTCCTCAAAAAGGCAAATGCTCTCTCTCAGGCTATGCCACCCACATCCGGTTCTCCGCTTTTCGCATTCAATCTACCACAGTGGCCTCCCACTCCTCCCTCACCCTTCAGGTCGTCGAGCTTCGTTCTATCCGTAGTAGGTGCCGATTCCAAAATCCCATAACGCAACAAATACTGAATACAGTAGGTTCCTATTTAATTACTTACAATTAATTTCTCAGGGGCTTGTGGCTAAATAATAACCGCCGCACGGGTCGATCAAAGGTTAAGCTACGTTTGCCGAGGTCGGTTCGTGGATGGGTGACCTCGGAAAGCACGTTAAACCGTTGGTCCGTGCTGTTATTTGTAGACCTTTAAGAGTCGTTACCGTTAGACAGAAGCCCGAAAGACAACCAGTCTTACTAAGGCGTATCGTATCAGTAACTGGGTTGTGGAGGTCAGATAGACAGTCGCTCCATGTAAAATACTGGTATTCCGCTGCATCCGGTTAGCCTGGAAGCCGACCCCAACATAGGTTAGAAAAGGGTAGGCAGGTGATGAATTTCTCAGGGGTTCATATTTAATTTCCTGTTTGAATTACACAAGGTCTTGGTGTCTTCTCTATTTCATCGTTTACTTTAGTCCGCTCCTTTGCTATTCTGGTAAACTAGCTTATGGTTGAGTTTTGGCCCGAGTGTAGGTCGGAAATTATCCCACGGGAACGTACTACCGGGATAAAGTACTTATCCTATGTCCTAAGTCTGTACCAGGTCATGGTCTACCCATGTGCCAAATTTCAGCCGTTTTAGCATGAAAGCGTAACAAACAAACTCACTTTCGCATTTATAATATTAGTTATGATACTATGGATGCCGTGCGAAACCCAAAGGTCAAGCGCGTAATATTACTTATCTTAAAAAATAGTGGTGAGAGTCTTTGTTACTGAACTCTAAATCTTGGGTCAATCAAGGCGGGGTAATCCCTGGTCTTTAGGTATATGATTCGGTAATATGGACCCGGGGATTTTCGATCTACGTACTGGTTAAGTCAATATTTCGCACGAACTCTAATTAAAAAATGCATGCAATCAGGATATTTGTAAGTTCATTGCTGTGGACGAATATGGGGTGATCAAATGCCCAATCGGATAACTGCGCAAAGTTATAGTAGGTAGATGCGCTTGAGCATGCGCATTCACCAAATTATTTCGAACTACACAAATAGACAAACAGACATCTTGATTGGTTGTGCTTATTCTGTTATGTGTGCAGGGCAAAGGCGTCCCGTCCGACTTTCCTTTTTCTCTCTCTATTTCAATTAGAGCCCAATCCTTTAAGTAGGAGTCTACTCTTCACGCCATCGCTAACTAACGACTTCTGGGGGTAGGCCTCCCTAAGCACTAAATCCGTAGTTTCGGCCGAAATTACTGTTTCCTACTCTGTGTCACCTACGGACATAAGCTTACTTCGGAGCCCGAACAGAGGATGAATGACAACATGGTTTGACAGTTAACCTAACCGCAATGTGATTTTGCCCGTTTGAAAAATTGAATTTGTCACTTGTTTTGACTTTTCAACTACTTTCGGACGGGCCCGTATCTTCGTTGACGGACTTAGAGAGTAGTCCCCCTGAGTCCAAGGCATCGTCGCTACTTTCGGCCAATTGTGATGCGGCATGCGACAGATGTGGCCGCCCAGTTCCATTTTTTACAGTTTTAATTTGGCGGCTGTGTTGCCAACGTCTGAGATTTGTGTTACTCCCTGAGCCTACGGCATTGTCGCTACTTTAGGCCAATTCTGATGCGACATGCGACAATTGGTGACCTGCCCAGTTCCATTTTTCATAGTTTTAATTTGGCGGCTGTGTTGCCTACGTCTGGGATTTGTGTTATTTATAATACTAGCTTTACCCGGCCCGGCTTCGTACGGGTAGCACTAAGTATCTATAATAACCTACCCTACTTACCTACCTACCTTACCTACGTACCCTACCTTACTTAACCTACCCTACCTACCTACTTACCCTACTCTACCTACCTACCTACTTACCCTACCTACCTACCCTATTTCATCCAAATCTCATCGTGGATAATGATTGAAATACTATCGTGAATTCATGCAACCCTAATACTTTTTGATAAGTTCATAGTTACTACTTTAATTGCAATTGTTTTGTTTTTTCTGACCTTTTAAACCTTCCTTGGACTTCTACAAATATAAACCAAAATTAGGTAAATCGGTACAGCCGTTCTCGAGTTTTTGTGAGACTAACAAACGTCAATTCATTTTTGTATACATATATAAGATATTATTTTAAACTAACTATTATGAGAACGACAGTCAGAAAAGATTAAACAACAATGCACGATAAAATCTCACGTATTGTTTACGTTTAACTTAGCGTTCTGTCCAGGAAATACCTATCTTTGATAAAATATGTCTGTTGACTTGCAGCTGATACAACACTTTTAATTACCTACGGATACGTACCTATTTTTTTATTGCCAACTTAAGTATTGTCAAATGAATCTTCGTCAATTGTACACATATCTACCTCGTGCACTATGATTCCGGATGTATCAGAAAGGTGTTTTCAAATTTAAGGCACAGACCATCAAACTACACAAATTTCTTCATGGGACGAACATCGTAATCCCGAAAAATAATCTGTCGTCTCATGTCCCATACATTTGGGTCGAGGTATTGAAGTTTTGTATGGGACAGTTGATATTTTTTCTAATACATGCTGTAGGTATATCCTTAGTTAGATGTAATAGATTACTTATCCCAGATTTTCTAACATGAACCTACATACAACCTACAGCAGGCTTAGCATGACGTTTTCTATTACTACGAAGAATAGACAGCTCTTTCTATACAAAGTGACATTGTGTCTGTCCATTTTTGACATCCCGCCGTAGAAATCCTACATAAAATACGGCTTAGACAAAGATCGTTCCAACCGGGGTCGCGGGAAGGTACTAAAGGGACACCGAGGTCCCTGGCAACACAGGCAACAGGAAGGAATACGGGTGGGTTTTAGTCAGTAAGAGTCTGACACACCCTCCCAGCTCCGCCCAGAGCGGGAGAAGTTATTTGATGATTTCCCACCCAAAAAAAAAAGTATGTTAGAAACGAAAGATAAAAATATGTAGATGGATTTCTACGGTGCGATGTCATAAATGGAGAAACGAAATGTCACTTTGTATAGAAAGAGCTGTGTCTATTCTTCGTAAAAATAGAAAGCGTCATGCTAAGCCTGCAGGTTAGAAGAACTACCTGTTTTCTGAAAGTAACGCCGCTATCGGTCAGCTTGTAAATAGTGAAGGGCCAATTTCAGAACCATTTTTGGCTTCTCAGTAATTAGATAAATATCGCTTTGCAAGGCTTTTTTATTTTCACCGGAACATGTCAGCACGTGCCGACATTTTCGAGGCCTGACGTGATACAGATAAGCCCTATCCTTTAGTTTAGGGCACGTGTTTGAATATCTGTGAATTAGTGTCGTAACTTATCGTTTGATCGTAAATTGAACTGGAACCACGTTTGTCTGGACTACGTCATCATTTGTTTGATTATAGTAGGATTTTGTATGGAGTAGAGTGGATTCTGACAGTTGCTGACTGTTATCAGAACAAAATAGTGGAAAAATTCACTGTGAAAAGGCTTCTCCGGAAATGTACGGCCACCATCGTGCTTATTTTTGTGATGTTGTGGTTTAATTGGTCAAGGACAGCTAATGGGACGCAATTGATTTTCTATTGTTTGAATCCGAATCGGTGTCGCCCAGGGCTTAACAGGTTAAAAAACAATTAAGTAATGCAATTGGAACACATTGGCAAGTCCTTTAATTTAGCAGGTGTTTAACAGACGATTTTCCATCAGTGGGATCTTGTCGGCCATTACTCAATCTGGTATCCAAAAGGTCCATAATCTTCCGCAACTGCTTATTTAGACCCAGCTTCCTCACAGCTCTAAATAAGCAGTTGCTAAAAATAAATTTGATCATAATTGATAATCCATTCTGTTACAATCTTATCAATTGCTTATTAAGATTTATCAATTAATATTTTAATAGAACTCGACTCAGCCACAGGATGTACTCTTCTGTCTTTGTATTACAAAGAGTACCTACAATGCTTATTATATACTTACTTTCTATAACAAACTTACAATGGTCTCAAGGCTATGACGTTATGTTATCTGGACTAGATTGCATTACACCTACATACATACGTTTCGGTTAACTTGTCTGGCAGATAACTCCATACGGATTCTATTCTAATTTTGAATGAACACTAAAACGAGCTCCTATTAATTATGTTATGTGTGTATACATGTCAGATAAACACACTTTCTTCAGAATATCCAAAATACAGTATTTATGCACTGAGATACTATGTACTAATACTTAATCGTTCGGTTTTCCTCTTGTTATCTAATTTTTAAACGCCTCATTTCAGTTTTTAAGCGAATCTTTAATTGTCTTATTAATCACACGAATAGTGAAATCGAACGACAATTGTAGCCGACTATCAATGTCGAATCAAATTGATTTAGCGAGAACTACCTACAAGAAACTAATCACATAAATAATTGCAACATTGGAGTCCTATTAAAGCGATTCCCAATTTCTGTAAAATTACCTGTTTTCAGAATTCTATTTTCAATAAAAAAAAACAATTGAATAAACTGTTTTTATAATTTCCAGGTGAAACACGAACGCTTGCTGCTGGTGTCGATAATGGGATTCCTAGTAAACATGGTGGGTATATACGCGTTCCACCATGGGCATGGTCACGGCCACGGTGGACACGGCCATTCCCACGGCGGGGGCGGCGGCCATGGCCATTCACACAACAGCCACGGTCACTCGCACGATGAGGACACCGAGGCTCCCACCGGAGCAGGCTCCGCTATCATGCGGGGTGTCTTCCTTCACGTCCTAGCCGATACCCTGGGATCAGTTGGTGTCATCATCTCAGCCATCCTAATGAGAACATTCGGCTGGATGAGAGCCGACCCCATCTGTTCCATGGCTATAGCCCTCCTTATAGCCGCGAGTGTGGTACCTTTAGTGCGTGACTCCGCGGGCGTGCTCATGCAACGGACTCCCACATCACTCGAGCGCGCGCTACCAAACTTATACACGCGTGTGGTCGGCTTGGCCGGCGTGCACGCGGTCCATGAACCGCACTTCTGGACCCTGTGTAGTGACGTCCACGTGGGTGCGCTTAAAATCGAAGTGGCGAAGGAAGTGGATCCTAGGTACGTGACAGAACAAACGTCGCGGATCTTCCGCGAGGCAGGCGTCAAGCACCTCACGGTGCAACTCGACTACTACCCACTCTGATGATCACAAACACACATGGCCACTCAGTGGCACAGTGTATTGTATATAAGGAGAATAAGTTAATTAAATGTACTGTGCAATTATGATTTCGGTGGGATGATCGTAAATTTCAATTTTTGTATGATTTTTTAATTGTGATGAAGAAATTCCTTCTTTTTTTTACTGTTCACATTTCCATAAAATTTTCATTGAATACAATTTGTATTGCCTTTGAAATTACCTGCTTGAAAAGTATTGGTTTAGTGTATATTAGTATAAATTGTCTGTTATTATGAAGTATAGCTATGTGTAGTATATTTTTATATTATATTTTACCTTTGTATTTATTTTTATTTGTTTTACCATTCCAATTGATTAATCAATCGAGCAACTTCGTCATTTGGTTACTTTTAAATCTGATAAAATAAATATGAATTAGCGACATCTGTGTGCTAGGGGCTAGATGTGCTGTTGTTGAAGTAATGTGTGTGTGTGTTCCGGTGAACTGTTCGAAATTGTTTTTCAATGGATCACAAACAGGTAAGTGGAGCATCTCTTGTCTCCAACAGCGCCTCGTACTAGTACATAGATATCCTGAATAGTGCCCTATAATGTTATGAAACAAATTATGAAATTAGTAAATTGATAGTTAATTTAACATTAAAATAATTTTAGACAACTCATAAATGTATATAACTACTTCGTCTTGCTCTAACATTGTTTTTAACATATGTACATACACAACATCACGCCTTGTTTCCCTGAAGGGTTGGGCAGAGGTGTACCTGTAGTACACCCACATTTCGCCAGTTATGTTTTTTTTAAGTCCCATGTAATAGGGGGCGAGCATATTGCCATCAACCGGGTACATTTTCAAATTCTAGATAGAAAACCCAATAACACTGCCCGACCCGGGAATCGAACCCAGGACCTCATGCTCAGCAGTAGCGCTTGCGACCACTAGACCAACGAGGCAGTTAACATAAATGTAAATTTATGTAATTTTATACTTTAATTTTATAAATCGAACATAAACTGCTTGGGGTCGTGCTTACTCTGTATTGGATTGGAAGGCGAGCATGAAGTAAAACAACAGGATAAAAAAACAATGTGCATTTAGACGATTCCTCAAATTTTAAGAACTTAGCATCCATGACCCAACATATTTGTATAATGAAAAGTTTTATAAAAAGGCCACAAAGTATTTTTCGGCTTAGGATATAATACCAGGGATTTGGCTGTACCTACTATGTTTAGTACTCTACAATTGATAATACTCCATGTGATAGAATCACAGTGTACATTTACAAACTGTTTTTCGATTTTAATGCTTAGGCGGAGGGTATAAAGCTTGCGTTAAATAAGCAGAGAAAACTAAAGAGATTAGGCAGGTACCTACTCACGACCCCGCGTTTACTCACACATATACAAAATTGTGATACTTGTTTTCGACAAGTCTTATAAAAGACTTGTCAAAAACATGCGTATAATAAATTTATCAAACATCGGCTGCTGCCCGCAGTTTCGCCCGCGTGCCTTTTCTAAAATAAAAGCAGCTATAACGTCAGCTATATGCCAGTAAACATCTCGTCAAAACCTGTCCAGCCGTTTCGGAGATTAGTCGGAACAAACAGACCGACAGACAGACAATTTTTTTTTGTTATAAGTACCGTACTTACTTTCTTTGCTTTTAGTAAAAAGCTGTTATTTTGACATTACAAACAGACACTTTTATTGCACTGTGACAATTTTTTTTATTTGTATGTATAGATGATGTTGTTTCAGTCATGTGTTCTCAACTATTTGTTCACCGTTTAGCTAATTTTTTTATACAATTGGTCTTTACAACTTGTTTTGGGTGTAAACGATAAACGAAAGAAGACATGTTGAAGAGCGTTTACACATGGCGCCGCAACGGCAGCGTTTTTCGCCGCCGCGGTAGCAAGTCTCGCTGCCACCGCGCTGGCGTCTTGAGTAAGGGTACATACAAATCCAAGTGTGACTTAGGCTGGAAATTGTGTTACGCTGACTGCCGCTGATTTGTATGAACATCAGCGTCGGCGTAACACTTTTTCCAGCCTTAGGGTGCGTTTCCACTGACACGAAACTGGCCGGAGTGGCCAGTTCACGGTCCACTCCGGCCAGCTCCGCGTCAGTGGAAACGCACCCTTATACAGCGGCGACGGTGCTGCTGTCGGCGCCGGTCTAGCCTTACAGCTTAGCGTAAACGCGGGGTGAGACTGGAAAGCTTCCAACTGTTCAAACCGCTCTCTGCTGCCGTTCTAAGCTTTCTGCCTGACGCAAGCTTATTAATTAATTTATTATTCCTGTTGTATAAAACCCACCATGTTACTTCTTTGCCCCATTAGAAAAAATGATAATATACGATTCCAAAAGAACGTTAACGTCGCTAAAACCTGCGAGATTGAGAATGGCCCGGACTCTGCAGGCAACCGATTACGAAAACTAAATATAAAAAAATGAATAAAATGTAACTTGTCTATGTTATATTGTAACTAAATATTTTGCTATCTTTATCTTCAGGTAAAATAAGAAAGAGAACGTAGAAAAGTAGAGTAAAATTTAAAATAGCAAGACAACTCTCAATAACCTGTCTTAAAAATGAACTAAGCTCTTTTTCTTTTCGCACTTTTTTTGTTTCACTCTTGATACAGAGATAGAAATATTTTTGAATAACTGCTTGAGTCGTAGATTATCATTTGAGGGGGAGGGTGGTCGAATAACTTCTAGAATTCTGTTTTTATATTACAACAATATAAAGGTACAATGTTTTGTAAAATAATTAACTGCTCTTCCAATGAGTGAGATTTGTATTTACCCTGCAAAAACCCGATTAAATCAGTTTCTATGAGATTAAACATAAGTTACCAAATTCTCTTGACTTTTATTTTACTTAACCTGTCAAACGATTGGTTGAGCGCTTACATGCAAATGGCTAGTAGGCGACTAGCCGTTTCCATGTAAGCGCTCAACGGTTTTCACGATTATATTTACTGTCGTTTGGAGTGTATTTTACTTATGAACAATCACTTGTTCATACGACATTAAATTTGTCGGTATAATGTGGACTCCCATATCATTGAAAGTAGTTGAAAAAAACTCTTCAGTCGTAGGACTGCATGTCAAGTGACAAGTTCTTAGCTTCACAAACTTGTAAACATCTGTATAATATGTATTGAGCGTGACGGTCACACTGAGTTCAGTGCTTTCCCATCCCAATAGTGCCCATCGTGCCCTAAAGTTTTCACTTCAAAAAAATGTCTGTCGAACATCTCAAACCATTCAGAAACCAGGTAAGGCACCATTTGCAAATGATGTTCACAGAAAACAAAGTTAGTGTGTAGGAGTTATGACAGCATTAATATGATTTTGAGTCTATTTACATGAATAAAACAAAACATTATTTCAAATATATTATTTACCACATTCGTAAACAGACAAGAACTCAATCATTTACAACAAAATTATTAAATAATAAATCTGTATTAAGTATTCCAAAAAAATTATTATTTTAAATATAAAGTAATATAAGATTATTCTCGCGGTTAAAGTGGCATGCGGGGTGTTGTGATGGAACTGCTTCAACATTTCATTATCACTAGGGATTTGATCGAATTCAGTATTGCCAGTTTATGATTTGAATTCTACTACGTGGCGGTCAGAATTTTATTAGACATAACATCATAATATTTACATCTTTTGTTGCCATGAAAAAACAAGGAATACTTTGAAATAAAGAGATCATGTGAACACACTTGACGCATGCGACCTCTTGGCGAACTTCTAACCTATGTGCCCGCAAGCAACTTCAGCCGCGGCTAAATATTTATTGTGCTATTCAATGAGTTTTTTGGCCTTGAAGTACCGACGAAGGTAGAGAACCTGCCACGTGGCGAGACCCAGGAGACATGCCATTGAGAATAAGCTGAAGAATAGAACGCGGTTGTTTGTGGACTCTGAAACAGAATGACAATGGAAACTAAGATCAAATTATAATTATGTTTGTTAGTATATTTCGTTATGTTGGTGATTTTATAACTAGAAACATATACATGAACTTCCGAAACTTGGCATGTAGTGGTTTATTTTAATAAAAAATGTATTTTTACCATACATATGGACCAAACAATTATGAAAAAAATTAACCAACTTGAAATATTGATCCATGAAAATCTCTGTTAATCCTGGCTTATTATTTTAACTTCAAATTACAAGTAAGGTTGTTTATTTATTTTTTTAGTTCGAAGTATCTACCTTCGAAGAGTAAAAGTAATTAATAATTACCATTGGTGTCTCTCATCTCCTCCTCTCGCTTCCTCATCAAGGTGAAGTCCTGGACGATTGCTTCTGACAGATCTTCTAATCTCTTCAGTTCTAGTTCCATGGGCTTCAGTTTGGCGGCTTCACCGATCTGGATACGGAAGAGTTTGTATTGAAAAGTATTATTCATATTCTGTTTAGAAGTAGGACAGTGAAGAAAGGATTCGATTTTGGTGAGAGGTTTTGAATACGTTTTAATACATATTTTCGGAAAGGGTATTCTTTGTTGATTTATACAAAATGGATAAAGAAGATGGTTTGATCCTAGTGAACCAACAAATGGGTAAAAAAAATTGCAAGTCAACCTACAGTACACACATCAAGTGTCCAGGGATAAAGGTATTTTTTAAATATATTTTACTAGCTTTTGCCTGCGGCTTCGCCACAAAAATATCTCACGGGAACGTACTACCCGGATTAAAAGGACACGAAGCGATCGCATACCTAGTAGCCGAGGAAAAGGCCATTGACTCACAACGCTGCGTCCGCCGCCGTCAAACATAATTATTTTGTTACGGGTAATTTTGAATCTATGATATCTTTTAAAGTATTCATTTGAATGATATGACGTAACGGCATATTTTAATCTAAACTAAATGCCCAATTTAAGTAATATATTTTATTGGATAAGGATTAATATAATACCGGTTAAAATAGCTTCGGAAATAACAATAATACATAAATGGATGGAATGGAATGGAAGGATGACTCACAGTAACTGTGGGTCATCCATTGAAGATAGAGATATGCTATCGCGGAGTATTTTGTTTAACTTTTTAAGATGTACAATCCTTAATCCCAAACATAAATCTTATGTATTTCGCACGCCAGTACAGCTCCTAGTCGGCATGTTTTTTTCCGACATCTTCAAAAATACTTCGACACCGGGATGATATACGTTAAAGGTTTTTATTACGTAAAATAAACAATTAGTAGTCTGTATTTCCGCCGTTAACGCGTATAACACAATCGCAGCGATTCGGCATACTCAATAATATGAGTGCATCTAAATCACGTTGCAGAATGGCCACTCATGTCTGTCATGGCCTGTAACAGGCGAAAAAGATTTTCTGGTGTGTTCGGCATCTATATTTGGCAGAGCTCTTTAACATATCCCATGCGTGATGTGTTTGAGCAGTCTAGTCTAGTAATTGAGCAGGCCATGATAACGTTGATATTAGCTGCGGCACGTATGTTTGCAACGACTGGCAGTGTGTGGACGTGCATTATCATGCATAAGCAGACATGAAGCACCAAATTGGGTCTGGACGGAATGGCAACATCTGATACAATCGTTTTAGCGTATATCTGTGCATTGAGATTGCCTCTGATCAAAATCAGTTCGGTTCTACCGCCGATCCAAATACCCGCCCATATCATGATTGTTCTAGCACTGTATGCATGGAACTTCTGGCATGATTTTAAACTTTCTTGAAACCGTGTACGTATCTGGCCTCATATAATTTTTGTGTTTACGAGCCCATTATAAACGGACTCTGCGATTGCACTGCTCAATAGGTGGTACACGTAGCGGCCTTCAGGTACGGAGATTGACTTCATGCACGTGATTTCTTATAGGTTGATCGCTTAATAACATCCCCGAAGAGCTATGAAGCCTCGTAACCAACATCATCGCGGTCATTGTACGATATCGTCGACCAGTAATTTGTATGTAACGATCGTGTCTTTGTGTGGTGATGCGAGCTCATCTTCCATGTCGCCCTGCCACGCTGCCAAGCGATTGCTACAGCATGTTGCCAAGAACCAGCTTCCAACTTTCCCAGGGCTCTGATTATTTCTTCTCGGCTCAAATGACGTCTTCTCTCCATAATAACGTTCTTTTGTATTGATTACACTCAGAAATATGGCAGAAATGTTACTGATTTGGCCTCTAACCTGTTGCAGGATTATATAGGAATACGAATTGGCAGAAGGTTTTCGTCTTTTAACCGAAATTCAAAAAGTATTCCCTTTTCAAACGACGAAATTTATTAAAAAGTATCCACAGGAGTTAAAAAAATATAATAAAAAAAAAAAAAAACAGATTTTTAGTAACTAGCAAAAATGTGCTTCTTCCCTAGACACTTTTGATGTGTGTATTTTGTTTAATCAATATACCATCTCGATCTTTTTTGAATTAGATATTATAGAAGTTAATCAAAGAAAACAATACAACACAACACACATTAGTAGTAGGCCCTTGAGCATTTGTTAATAATATTGATTTATTAAACAATCTATTACCAACAACTAATTACTTATTATTTGTTTTGTTATATTTAGTTGCAACTTGTCATCATCCTCTGCTTAGCCTTTTCCCAAATATGTTGGGGTCAGCTTCCAGTCTTACCGGATACAGCTGAATACCAGTATTTTACATGGAGCGACTGCCTAACTGACCTCCACAACCCAGTTACTGGGTAACAAGATACCCTTGGTAAGACTGCTTGTCAGACTTTCGAGCTTCTGACGACCCGTAACGACTGTCAAAGATCTACAAATGACAGACAGGGTCTTGGTATGTAAAGATGGTCACCCATCCACGGACCAACCGCGGCAAGCGTAGCTTAACCTGATCGATCGACCTCTGCGGCTGTTATTATTTAGCCACAAGCCCCTCTCATTTAGTTGCAACTTGTAAATAGTTTAAATAAATTCATCAAGAATATAAATGCCTCGCAGTGCCATCATATTCAATACAAAGTCTATGAATCAGTTTCCACACGGCGATATCATCGCGGCGATAATTTGAAGGCACAACGTGACTATCGCCGTGATTCTCACGTCCTTGGAGATGTGCGCCTTAGAATTGAATGATACTAGACTGGGGATTCGCATGTACATGGTTTTTAATAGGGGCAGTGGGAAAATAGTTATTTATGCAACTGTTGTATAATAAGGGGTATTAAAACACGAATGTGGGTTTAGTAATAGTAATAGTATCACATGAGTGTTTAATACCTAATTATGTACAGTTGCATACAAGACTTTGTACACACATGTTAGGAATCCTCTTTAAAAGGTTCTGAAACCATAGGGAACAATGTTGTAAGAACTATGTAAATGCATGGAAAGTTTCTGGTAATAATTGGTTAGAAATGTGCTTTGCTACATTAGAAATCACCGGTGGTGTGTTATCGAAGCTTGTGTCAGTCATTTTTGTAAACAACAAAGTATTATTTTTTTTGCAATAATAATATCGAACAAAAAAGGCGGGATACGACGTGAATTCGAATAATCTATGTTTTTTTTTTAATAACGGCTCTGTGGTAGAGAAACGCGCGTGCATGACAATGTTCTTTTTGAAAAGTTGCATAATGAAATTTAGTACAACATTATAACACTCGTTTGGATGATATTATGGTTACTATGACACTGGTTGTTTTAATGTTGGTATTAAGCTAACTGTTACAGAAACTTTTATAGAAGAGATTTTGCATGGGTGTAGATAAAAATATGTAATTCCGGGGTGGTCTTTGTCAATCCCTTACAATTCCCTAGATAGTGCGATAATATTACCATTACGCGTGCTTCAAAAACACACTTTTTAAGTTTGTTAGTCACACATAAAGCCAACACATTATTACCCAAGTGTTCTGGTGAAGTGTGGATTGTAGTAGAGTCACCGATAATCAAGAAAATATATTAAAATACATACATATAGAGCTCTAAGAAAGTATTAAATCTTCAAGTGAGGGTGAAAGTTTAAAAATGATGCCATATTTTTAAATTAAAGTTACGAAAAATATTGTTGCCAGCTATAAAATTGCAGATCTAATTAAAGTAATCCTCTGTATTAGTAAGTGATCCAGGAGTAGAAAACTAATAAGAAGTTACTATTGTATTCTTATAAGAACGAGAAATAATACTTACGCCTTCATAATTTTTGGCTTCTATACCAATTTTGATATCCAACATCACATCTTGGGTGACGCCACGGCGTTCTGAAATAGAATTAATAATTTGTATGAAAATAATCTGAAAAACGGCGCCTTTTTGATGGCGGGGTAAACTGGATACTTGGCTAGTGATAAAAGAAAACGTATTCTATTTCTACTCGTGACAATGAGGCATAAAAATAAACATATAATATTTCTTTTTGTTAGGTTAGGTTAACATGGACCTTTATTTCTACGCAATAGTAATCTATTTCAAGATTACCAATAATGACGCAATTAATATACAGCTGTGCTGATGTACAAATGGGATAGATATTTACTTTATTATATAAACTTTACCATGGTCACATAACTTTTGTATTGATGTATCTATACAGAGCAAAGTAGTAACCAATCCATACTAATATTAAAATTCCGAACGTTTTATACATTTATTACCAACTAGCTGACCCAACAGCCAACATTTTTATCTACATAGAAAAAGCGCTTTCGGTTTTTCCAAAATTATCTGACTGGAAAAACGGATAGGGTAACTTTCTTAAACCAAAATTAATTTATCAGTCCAGATGTACATGACCAACACACAGTATTTCATTTTTGTTATACATATAGAAGACTAGGTTGAATTTTAACATACAGTAAGACTATTCCCTGGACCAACACAGGATACCTTCTGTTAAGAGTAAAAGGTTCCTTAGAGAGCCAACTCTACTAGCCAGTACCATAATTTCAGGGTTAAGCTAAAATTTCTAAGCTATAAATTGGTTCTCTTACCTGGTGGAACCTTTGATATGAAGCAGACTTCAAATGTGTCGTAAGTTTCTGTCACAAATGTGAACTTCCCTTTGGTTATGGAATCTCTCTGTGATAATATGTGGTCTTTGGAGTCGCGAATCTGAAAAGAATGGAGAACAATAATATAAGAAAACAGTTTGTACAATTATTTAAAACAGGCCGCTTCGTTGGTCTAGTGGTTGCAAGCGCTACTATTGAGCATGAGGTCCTAGATGTGATTCCCGGGTCAGGCAAAATGCTATTGGGTTTTCCCATCTGGAATTTCTCAGTAGCAGCCCAGACTCTGGATTTGTGCCCAGTTGATGGCAATAGGCTTGCCCCCTATTACACGGGATGTAAACGTAACTGCCAAAATGTGCGTGCACCTCTGCCTAACCTTCAGGGAGCACAGGTGTGATGTTATGTAAAAACATTAATTAGTTTATCAGTTACAACTGTTTGAAGTCAGGTTTCCTAAGAAATATAGAATGAGTGTTTTGGGTGTATAAATGATAACACTCACACTGATGATTTAAAGGATTGCGTAGAAGGATTTTTCTTATAAAACATTCAATGTGTCAATACCTATTGCAAACTGTCAGACCGTATTGGCAGTAAGTTTTGGTTGTTTCATTTAGCTAGTTTTGGCACGACTATGAGCCAAATTATACTTAAATTGAAGCCGTTACAGGCAAGTGTGGCAAAAGTCAAAGAATCAAAACAATGAATTATCACTCTGTAGCTTATCAGTAACACAGCTATGCTCAATAAGTATCAATGGAGAAATTTTAAAGTTAATTATTGTATTTAACACTTCAATGTTTATGTTAGATAAGCATAGTACCAACCACCAACTGCTAAGTGTGTTTGTAATACTCTTGAATATCCTTTATTATTTGTTTTTACACTTTTTATATAATATATATACATATATTTATACAAAGTTATCTTATATTGAAACAGGCTTATGTATGTTCTATGTAGGGTAGGGGGGCGTCAATAAACTACTGACTTGCTGAGAGCCGTCTTGAAATGGAACATCTATGTCACCAATATTTTTACATTAGATACAATATTACACCACTCTCAATTGATTTTTTATGAAAAATAAAACTAAATTTTTTTTTTAGTGTTACAACATGACAAATGTTCGCGGTTTACAGTTATACCAGTGCTGTATGGGCGGTGGAATTTTGCCAAGAAAAATTATCTTTATAACTTACAATATAGTCGACTCTCTGTCCGGCAACATCTGTGATTTCGTATTCTCCTGCCACGAGCACGTTAGCATGCAGTTCTTCCTTCAAACACTTCTGTGTGTTGGGCGCGAGGCTCCACATGATAGCGTCCGTGCCATGCCATAATACACTCAAAACAAACACGAGATAATGCACCTCCATGTTTTTAATTGAATATTTATGTCTTTATCGCGATAATTCAGTCACAATTCATAACATAAAGAACTGAAAACAAACATATTCTATGTCAAAAAGACCGATGAGTTGGCCCGAAATGAGAAACGTCGTCGGCTTTTTGGGAAAAGTTGCCAGGTTATGTTACACGTCAGTAATGAAATGGAACGTATTTAAAAAAAAACGAAAAGCGCTCACAAATAACAAGCTAAGGACCGTTGTCAAAAAAATATTATGCTTGCTTATTTGAATAGGAAGTTTATCTCCAATGCTTAAAAATAACTCTGCGTTGAATGGAGTAGTGGCACAATGTATTGCCATTTAAAGACAACATTGATAGATTTATGAATTTTCTAAATGTACTATTTATCGAACTTAGGTTTATAGTTCTACACTTGGACTTATGAATTTTACGTTAAAATGCTAACAAATTAATCGCTTTTCCTTTAAAATGTCATTAAAACTTAATTGTAATTTATTGTAACATTAAGTTAACGTTCCAGTTGCGTTATTTTGGAATCTCTACCATCTAAGAGCTTAAAAAAGATATAACTATATACTTCGCGGAGTGTGTAAGCAGGACAGCTAAATGCATTGCTACATAGACGTTTCTAGTTTAGTGGAATGCACTTTTCACTCGAAAGTGCAAGTGGATAAATAACAGCATTATAACCTAATTAATTGATTTTAGATTAATGTTAAGTTAAAATTGTACATATCTCGTATAGTGTAAGATTAACGTGGTTATAAATAAGATTTCTGAATGACTATGAACAGTAAAGTGTCGTTAAAATCGTGAAATCCAAAACTGCAGCCTTGGCTGTTTGACAGTTGCCTGGTTTTTATTATTCCAGAAATGATTAATTTTAATTGATTTCTTGAGGATAGAATTGAAAGTCTTTTGTTATATACTTAAATCTCAGTGTAATCAATATTATTTATAGAATAATTCTGAGTAAGTAGTGATATTTCACAAGTTATATACATGTTTACATAATAGTATAGTTTTCAATAAATGCAACTGCACTTTTGTAAAATAGTTTCCTACCTTCTCTTCATTTTGTTCTTGTTATATTTCACAATATGTAGAGTTCAATGACTTAACAGAATACCTGTGGAGTCGTACATAAACAACAGGAAGTTGGAAGTCTTCCATAAAATTATCACATCATAATAATCTGATAATATAGTCAGTATATAAATTATTTAGGTACCTATTCATGTTACTTGCTAGATTATTTTTAATGTGTTTATTCACACATTTTATATAAAAACTTTCATAAAAGTTTAAATTTGTTTTTAATTATTTACCAATTTCTGGAACTAAACAATGTCTTTTATGAAGACAGCTCTCAAGACAAGATGTCCCGAAGTAAATAAACATCTGTGTAGTGTTTGTGACTTATCTGCACAAAGAGGTTTGGATGTTGTTATAACACAGCTTTGTTGCAGAACACTCAATTTAAGGCTGCCTGTCCACTGAAGCGGAGCGGGGCTGCGGAGCGGAGAAACGGAGAAATATTAACCAATAGGATTGCATAAAGTGTCCGCTACGAGATTTTATGCAATCCTATTGGTTAATATTTCTTCGTTTCTCCGCTCTGCACCCCCGCTCCGCTTCAGTGGACAGGCAGCCTAAATGTACTATCACATCTCATGGGAGTATTTTAGTCAGCAATTTGCAAGAGCCTAGATAAAGATTTGAAGTATATTAAGGTGCAAAAAAAATATGTTTTCTTTTGCCTTTTCCTTCAGCCACGGCCATAATGGCCATAAAACCAGGTTAAAGTCAATAGATACACTACATGTCAAATAAAGTAAAATAACAGATCAATTTATTACATACATACATAACACTCCTGCTCCCATGGGGGTAGGCAGAAACTAACTCCACCTGCTATGATCCTTACATACTCCTTTTGCTTACTATACATTCATACATCTTGTCATACACACATTCTCTCAAGTACTTTAACCTGACCTTTTATTAATGAAACTGATACTATACTTCAGGTGGAATCTGGCTATGTCTCGACATAAACCGGAGCTCAATGGCATCGTAAACTCTGGAGAAATATGTGAACGACAACCAGAAATATAAGCAACAGCTGTGATTATTAAGGTAAGTCATATCTTAAATAGGTAATACAGGCTCCACGTCACATAATTATGGAAGTCATATCTTTATACATATTGGGTATGGTTGGCTTCAGCATCAATGTATTGTTGCTGAAGTAGGATTAATCTTGGATTTGATAACTCAATCTTCAATTACGATGTCTAATAAATTCAGGCTTCTGGATACACCAATTTTCTTACCAACTTCAAAAAAGGAGGAGGTTCTCAATTTGTTGGATGGTATTTTTTTAAGTTGTGTCTCCATGCCATACTGTCCAACAACCAACAACATGCTCCATTACTTTAGTTTGAAGTTGGAGATAGCACCCAGGTAAATTTACCAAGTTGGAACCTTGCAGGCGACTTTTACCTTTTTAATTTAATGACGAATCTGTCATTCAAAGACAAAAGAAGGTTGCCGTTGATTAGCACCTTCATCAAACATCTAGCTTTTAGGTCAGATTTTTTTTAGCTGACTTCCAAAAACGAGGGATTTCTGGACTCGGATGCTTTTATATTTTTTTTTATGTACATTCACCGATTTCTTCGTCAATTGTGGACCTATTTTGAAGATTCTTTTTTGTTTGAAATGGTATGCTCCCGAGGTGGTCTCATTGTCACCAAGTCATAATCTGATGAGGGTATCCCATGGAAATTGAGGGAAATCCTCAAATTTTATAATGGTTTGGGTATTTGTTATAGTAACTTGTGCATTTGCTCTCGGAAAGCACCATTTGGTGAAGTGGAACTGATGATGAATACCACAGCCGCCAGAACTACTTAATAATAAGTATGTAACGGGTTGCGATTCGAATAAGTAGGTACTTTAATATGGTTGCTAAGCAATTTATGCTCGTCGCAATGCATATAGTGAAGTGGAGCTGATAGCGAAGTACCAGGAGAACTCCTCAACAATTAACGTCCCTGTATTGGGAAAAGCAATATTTTGTAAAAGGTGATGAGCAGTTGACATTAAGCTATTGTAACTTAGATAAATTACATAAATTACAAACAGACCCACTAAAAAGTGAAAATTTGCCACCAACCTCCGAAATTAAACGTTGTAGTGTTTTTTTGGAAGTCGTTTGTTTTTTTTTAGTAAAATAAAAACGACCAAAATGCATTCCCGAGCTTTCAGTGGAAGTGCAAAGTAGGCGTGGCACGCGTGCCACAAATAAGCGCTGTTACGCTTACTTGATCCCAGTTGTGTTCTAACATCGCGCCGAGTCGCTAGTCTCACGATAAATTTATTTTTCCAGTAGCTATGCCGTATTGTTCCATTTTGGAGTGCAAAAATGATAGTAGGAGAAAAAATCTTAAAAATGGAGGTGTTTCGTACCATCGGTAGGTACGATTTTATTTGTTTTCTAATAAAATCTAAGTTAATTTCAATTCACTAATAATTTAATAGAACGTCTAGTTAAAATCAACCTTATATTCATTATAATAAAGTATATTTTGGTTTAAATGTATTCACTATTTCGTTCTCGAAAGTTCTTCGCTACTCAATTAGTGATGTAGTCTGGTCGGATGTTGATTTTATCGATTGATATCGATAACAGAAAATAAGTAATTTAATATTTATTATAAACATTACAATACAAATATAAGGTCGAATAACATTCATACACGAAATTTATTTTAAGAGGTGTATGTAATTGGATTGATGCAACGGGCAAAGTTAATTGGATGCCATCCAAATTAAGCATTATATGCTCAAATAAAGTATATAGATACACGGAACCTGCAGCGGTTCCATCTATGTATGAAAATCATTGAGTTTTTTAATGAAGTAAGTAATTTTATTTTTATCACTTAAAAATAATTATTGAAAATATTTAATACGATACGATACTAATCAACGCACCTACATGCTGTATACTATATATTACTATGTACCCTGACGTTAAGTCACAGCCAAAAAAGAAGAGTCGTGGACACTCACAAAGTTGAACAAAATTTTATAAAGAAAGGCGATGACGTGATTCCTGTGCAATTTCATTCCGCAGACAGTTCAGTTCAGTTCGAATTAAAAAGTAAAAATGACGTGTTTTTTTATTTTAACCCAAGTATCAGTAAAACACATTAATACGAGTATATAAAAAGCAAGTAATTTGTATTAGTACTTAAATATTTTATTTTTGAATAATACGTACTACGTTATTTGTCCTACAGTTTTAGTGAACTCCCAACGAGTCTTATTTTTTTTCGAATTAAACGAAATCGATATCGATAAAGTAATTCAAAATTCAATATGTTCTGCACTGGTCGAGTAGCAGTAGATAACGACCTATGACACGCATGTCAACCTTATGTCTAACTCGTTAAAGTTTATAATTGCGACCACTGAGAAAACCGCCATCTATAGTCGGGTAGCGGAATTTACTCGGCAATAGAATCTAGTTTGATTATAGATTAAAAAACGTAAAGACTTTTTGCACTAAAGCAAAATAAATCCTATTTGAGACTGAAGGTTTATTCCCAGATCAAGGATCTGTGACTTATGCTAGTTTTGACTAAAATTTGTAGTGCATTGTACGAGTATGATTACCTATCAGTTTATTTGTGTGAGTTTGGCGCAAGGAACATATTTACTCTAGGGAGAAGAATGACAACTACGAACAAATAAAATGGTACGGTTTTTGGCGCCTCCTGGTGGATGCCCCCGAAAACTCGCGAAAGCGGGATATTCAAAATCGCATTTCTTTGAGATACTTATATATAAGCCTGTCCACGAAAGCAGAACTGGGAAACTGTAACCGATGTTAAATTATTATGCAATTGCACAGGTTACAATTTTCCAGCTCCGCTTTGGTGGTAAAGCAGCCTTATTGATGCAATTAACATAAAAATGTAAATACGAGAAAATGTATTCTTGCTTGTAGAAAACTTTGAACAACAAAATCATAAGTTAGTGGTTGATTTGTAAAAGTCAAAGACTACTCGACGTCGTTAATGGTGAGGATAACACTTAACGTTGCAAAAAGAGAATTCACAAGAAATAACATCTAAAGTAATAGGAGAAAATGTATTCTTGCTTGTAGAAAACTTTGAACAACAAAATCATAAGTTAGTGGTTGATTTGTAAAAGTCAAAGACTACTCAACGTCGTTAATGGTGAGGATAACACTTAACGTTGCAAAAAGAGAATTCACAAGAAATAACATCTAAAGTAAATAATTACGTTCCTAGATTATCATGCGCTCACGCCGGCAGACATTTTTCTTGTGAACTGGGGCTGCCAGGTGTATTTAACAAAATCTTACCCACTAAATTTTATTAAATTAATTTTAGAAAATAAGTAGCCTCTGCGCTCTGCCCTATGCATTGCAGTAAATTAAATTAATTATTTATTTCTGTATTGGCTTGATTGGATAACTCTTTTGTCTATTTATAAGTACAAACTTAGTCTATACGAGCGTATATCTATTATACTATACATACATTATATTTTTATTTATCCAATTTTAATAATATTAACATTGATTACATTAACCGAAATAATAAATCGGCTAACTTGTTGGTTAACAAATAAAACAAAAATGTTGATAAAACTACCAAATGGTAGCTTTTTAACATTTATGAACCTTTTTAGTTTATGTTATGTCGTCATCCTTAAAAACGTCATTATTGAAGACCGAAATTTTTAGGTCTCACATAATAGAGGAGAACATGGCAACATAGGTCTAGCCCCCGTAGGCATTCCTAAGTTTACCCAATGAGACGACCCCGCCTGGTTTGGCGACAACGGTTCCTATAGTGAGTTTATTGCATTGCACTTCCACTGTTTTTTTCTGTTCCGTGAAAAAAACAAATTTTGTACGCGGTTATTCTTCCCGATATTATCTTATGAACTGTATATAAAAATATTATTACCCGACTGCCTCAGGAGGGTAATGTTTTTCGAGAGTATGTATGGTATGTATGTATGTATGTATGTATGTATGTATGTATGTATGTATGTATGTATGTATATGTATGTCTATTTCTTTGGCACGCTCTGTAGCCTAAACGGCTTGATGGATTTTAACGTATGAGATGTCGTTAGATTCGTCTTAATTGTGGGAGTGACTATATAATATTTATAAATTGCATCGGCAAATACAAAAAAGGCGGGAAGTTTTTTTTTTTTAAATTAATTGCACAATATTGGTATCAAATAAAAGCTAGTAATGAGTAATTTTCAAATATATATATTAATAATACTAAAAAGCTTGAAAAAAAAATAATTTAAAAAACAAAAAACCCGACTGCAAAAACACATAACTGAAAAGGGAAAAACAAGCATTATAATCTATATAATATATGTGTTTTTGCAGTCGGGTTTTTTGTTTTTTAAATATTTTTTTTTTTTTTACGATTTAGTTTGATATGAAGATAAACTTGCACGGAAATAAAGTTGTTTTAGAAGCCCTAGATCTTATTACGATGTATCTTTTTTCATTTGTTTTGGTGAGCTCGTTCTGCCTGCATTTTCTGCATGGTCGATTGTTCACGTTACGTAATTTTTTTTTTACATGCACTGATACATCATTTTTCCTTTTTATTTGGGTGGGAAATCATCAAATAACTTCTCCCGTTCTGGGCAGAGCGGGAGGGTGTGTCAGACTCTTACTGACTAAAATCCACCCGTATTCCTTCCTGTTGCCTGTGTTGCGGGGGCCTCGGTGACCCTTTAGTACCTTCTCGCGACGCCGGCAGGCATCTGCCCTAGTGGACCCCTACATTTGTGCTGACGACATCTCTTTGAGGCGCGCGTGGAATACAACGCGTGGTCGACCCGGGTCTGTAGAGCTATTCCGTAACAATCTCACCGTGAAAATTTCGGTGAAGTGAGCGCGGAGTGAGCTCTTAGTTTTCCCCAGCATCAGTGAGATGACACTGACAGCTCACTCCACGCAAGTTTTCACAGTGAGATTTTTACAGAATCGACATGCTGGTCCTTACCGGACGGTGAGCTACCCATTGCTCACCGTCTCAGTCCCGACTGATACATCTTGCGTTTACGTCATCATTTACAGTATTTCGTGATCGTATTACAGAAAAAAACATCTGTATAGCTTCGTTCGACAGGTTGCACCTTTAGAACCATTCGACAGGTTGTCGAATCGGAAATAACATATTTTAAATTGGTAATTTGCCTTATCCCCGGCCCCCGATAGCAAATAACTGTCGGAAGAGTGGCGGTCGTCTATTTGATTTAAACTGACAAAATTTTCTAATTCAAATTCAAATTAATTTATTAATTTTGTGAACATAGGGTAAATATACAGATGTTATTATAAAGAAATATTGGTCCATACTATATATATCCATATACGCCAGAAGGCATACAAAATAATTCGTTACAAAAAGTCACATTAACAAAATAATAAATAATATAAGTCACTAGGTAAGTACATGCCACAGTTTCATGCAAAACACTAACAGTTAATACGAGGCATGCTTTTAAAGTTCTGTCGTTTCCATATTTCCCGGCAATTTTGAATTTGGAACTGTTCTATATTCGAATGTGTTTAAAGAACAATGCCCACTCCCCATACATTTAAAAACCTAATAATGAAAGTTAATGTATAGTTATGAGGTATCGTAGAAGGCTACCTATAAGTTTAGACAATAATGTCTTATAGTAATTTTTTCGATTTAAACGCTACGAAGACCAAAACATATTAATGTTATTTTTTACTCTTTTTAGGTTAGGATTTGTCGTTACCAAATAGATAATACAGAAATAAATGTGCTAGAACTAATTATTAAAGCCTACGAGCTTTAGTCTAAAATAAGAACAGTTACTAACTACATTTTTAGTAAAAAAACGATAGTTGAGATAGTTTATATACTTACTTAAAGAAAGTCTAACTTAGTTCTTGTATTGTCAAAAGTGATCACTTATCTACCCAACACATTTCATTGGCCGCGGTTCATACTTACATACATAGGTACCTACCTGATGAACAAAACGGGAAAAACAAATAAAAAACTATGTTAAAGTGAAATGGTTTATTAATTATCATCATTTTCATCTAAATGACAAGGAAAGGTCGTCAGATGAGGAAGATATCGAGGTCCAGGGGCGGTAAATAAATAAGTACACAACAAGACGCAAGCGCAACAACAAAGGACTGCGCCGATGCCAATCGCAGAACTGTCAACAAATGTAAAAAAAAATCTGTTTCACTCGTGCGAACACAAATACATACTGCATGATTAATTTATTTAATTATTTTGTCGTTTTTAATTAATCTTTATTATACACAGACGATGAAAAAGGACTTACTGATTAAATAAAATGTAAAATAATGTATAAAACTCAGAAATAGAGTTGAAAAAGGTCATGTAGCAGTGTGTAAAATGGAATGTCGTAAAAAATGGGTACTTGAGATGCGTTCAGGGTAATTGAGATGCGTTCAAAACATGGTAAAAGTTTACCCTTGACGTAGAGTAAGCATTAAGAAAAATTTAAAAATATTTTTTTCTTGCGTTTCTTTTAACATTGTGATAAGCGCAATTAATATACAATTAAATTAGCTGAATTTTAAGATTTATTTCATTTCTATACATAGTCAGGTGAAAAATGGTCAATCTTCTTTTGAATTTAAAAACAGTTGAAAGTATTAGGATTAATGCTATTGTTTAGTCACAGCGTCGATTAGAATCTGTCAGGTTACGTACGAAAATTAATCTTTCTAAGGAAAATGTTCGTGCAATAATTTTCTACAACTTTAGAAGAGGCCTGACACAGCTTCAGTGAAGTGTAGAACGGTTAACGCAGAGTGGTATACCACAGTTTGTTTACCACAAGTCATCGCCGAAGTTCGAAAATCTAACTCAAAGCGACGCATCATCCACGACAACGCAAGCTCACGCAGCGCTCGTCAAACGATTGAGTATTTGAAGCAGGAAAAAGTATAAATTCTTGACCATCCTCCATATAGTCAGGACTGTATGGAGGGGATGGTCAAGAATTTCTACTAACCTAAGCCCTAACCATTTCTTTACATTTCCTAAAATTAAGAAAAGTCTTCGTGGTCAAAGGTTCCAGTCCGGTGAAGAAGCAGTCGACGCTTTGAAGTCAGCCATTTTGAACACCCCCCCTTTAGAGTGGAATAAATGTTATAATAACTGGTTTGAACGAATGGAAAAGTGTATTCGTGGTGAATACTTTGAAAAACAATAAAAAGTACTATAAGGTTCTAAGTTGTGTTTTTTTCTTCAAACGACAAAACTTAAAAGGCATGCCTCGTAATATGTCAATAAATTAAGACGGCACATAAACAAAAATAGGTAGTAAATAGTCACAATTTCATATACAGTGGTGCCGATTCCCTTGTTCACAAACTGAACTAAATTTAAGTTCAGTGCATCTTTTTCTTTCTCTTTCATTAAGAAAAGGACAAAAGATAAATTATAGTTTAGTCCTGTCAAATTAATCAGCGCTTGACGTAAATTGACGTAATTTTAGTAGGCAAGTTTTTAATCACGTCTAAACTTGTATGGAGTAGTGACAGGCACTGATTAATTTGACAGGACTAAACTAAATTTTATCTTCTGTCCTTTTCTTAATGAAATAGAAAGAAAAAGATGCACTGAACTTAAATTTAGTTTAGTTTGTGAACAAGGGAATCGGCACCAATATCAAAATCAAGTTAATGTCATTAAATAATATGTGGAGCAGGATTTTAATTATACCGATACTAAATTATAGAAGCACATATTATTTTAATTTGTCATTAAGATATTCAATAACAGTATAATACGCCTTGTCATTCAGTAGTTTAAAAATCTTACGTCTAAACTCATTCATGTTTTTGATCGATACAATTTGTTCAGGCAATTTGTTATAAAGATTTGGAGCCATTGCATATATACTATTGTAAAATTTTGGGTTTTGTATTTGTACACAGCCGAGGGCCAGCAGAGGACTCTTTTTATAAGATTGATTGATCTTTGATTCGGCACTAAAGCGTATCGAACGGTTGTGAATGACTATGCTGATCTGATTTTCGTGTCTTACATTTTGTTTGGCTGAAGTCAGTTAGACGTGTTCTTGAGTGCAGACCGCGAATCGGCAAACTTTGTGTAGTATGCTCTCAGGCTAGTTGGAGCGAATAGGGTGGTTAGTAGCAGCTGAAAAAGAGAGACATAGGATTGAGTTAGATGAAGTGAAATTGAAGAGGCTTATCACATTTGTCATCAATGAAACCGACAGCAACTCACGACACCGGCACCAGTGGACTTTTTCTTTTTTTTTTGGGTGGGAAATTATCAAATAACTTCCGCTCTGGGCGGAGCGGGAGGGTGGCTCTTACTGACTAAAACCCACCCGTGTTCCTTGCCCCGCTGCCTGTGCCAGGGGCCTCGGTAACCCTTTCGGACTTTCCCGCGGCACCAGTAGGCTGCTATAGCGGTCCACTGGTGCGGCTGATGATGACATTTTGGTTGAAATAAATATTTTCGTTAAGACAATTACTTTATGGGGTCGAAAGGTTATCACACGACTATTGCGGATGTGATAGATAACTTTTGGGGTATATAACAAGGCCAAGGTTGTTAAAATCTAGTTTGAATATGAATTCTACATGTGAAAGATACCATAATTGCTTAATTATATTTTATTTGTACTTGTATTTTTAACGAAATCTTTCGAATTATGTTTGCTGCTTTGATTATTTCTCAGGTAAGTGATTGTTATTTTTTACGTGTAGGTAATATTTATGTAAGGATCCGAATATTGCTACTTTATGGTCAAGATGTTTTTTACTTACATATGCGGAAGTGTTATCCCTCTCTGTTAGACCCGAACATCTGGGAGACTGGTTTTTGTTTTATAACTTCAAGGGTTCGGAAGACAATATTGATCATCATTATTTATCTATATGCACCACATCAACTTCATTTTTGTAATATCATTCTCAATATAACTTCTACACGTGCTGTCGAAACTCACAGACTGCATAATAATATAAAATTATTCACGCAAAAGTCAAACGTCTTGGCTGCATTTCAATCCGAAGCCTTTAGCAGTTAAACTGGTCATTAATGTCGTCTCCCAGAGCTAGATGGCGTTTGAAACAAAGACTGATAGTAGTTTGTTTTGACGAATGCATACTATTGCTGAAAGTCCTCTTAGATAAGTTATGACTTATCTGCGCTGTACTTAATTATGATCTTTATCTTAGTCGGAAGTTATCGGTTGAGGAATGATAAGACCTGAAAAAGGATTAAGAAAATATTATATGAATGGTGATAGGATAGGGGTTATCAATTGGACTAATTAAAAGAGTTCATTTTTCTTAACGTTTAGGTTCAAGGAGGAACTAGGTTTAATAATTACCAAGCCGACCGAACGCTCGAGGAGAACATACGTACTTTGACCTAGTTAACCGCGGGCAAAACCAGGCTGCTCAATGAAGCAATCAATACCAGATTGAACTAAAGATGACTCGCATGCAAACAGATATGCTAATGAAAGCGCCGAAGGAATTAATTAAACAATCATGGAAGAAGTTAGACAGAATAATGAAGTACATTCATAACAGATTAATCCATACTGGAAACCAAAAACAACAAGAAAGCTTAAACGAAAGAAATAATCTATTGCCTGAAGCCAGAACGCTAGCCGGAAAAGTCTACAGCAAAATTGTGTGTCTATACATAATTTTCTCACAAAGTTCAAACTGTTCAAGGCCCCATATAATTTGCCTCCAATTTCAGCCTACCGAAATAGCAAACCCTTTCCGAGGTTAAAAATACTTTGAGAATGTTTCTTCATGCTATAAATAACATTCTTCAAACACTAAATGACAGGGGTCGACGATTTAGATATTCTCAAGTTAGTAAGACAAAAAGAGATTGATCTCAATGATTGCAATATTAAAACGCAATCTTGCTGCAGTTGTGTAGTAGAGTGCATGGTTCATTGATTGAGCTTAATCTGAGTTAATATTTTTGTACCTAGTCATGCCCATTGTGTGTACTTGAATTTATCTTCGTTCTACTTTCTTGCATTTCAGTTGCTTACTGTTAAAGTTGAATGAATAGCATCTTTGCTAAAGCAATCAATTTCTGCTAGATTCTCATCCTAATTTTGAAGATTTGTCTAAGAGGTTTGGCCAAATGCTACTTTAACGAGAATTTTAACTCTTAAATATGTAACTTGGACTATCTTCATACCTGTGGAGTGTAATTAAGGATTCTAAGTAGTGTTACCTTCGATAAACATTGTTAATGTCTATTAGCGAGATTTGGAGTTTGTTAGGCTTCTCACTTTGTGACTTGTGTACCTAGACGATTCTTTTATTTTGACTTGAATGTATTTGACAAGTAAGTCGGTATCTAAAGTGACGAATTTCGTGCAGAAACAGTAGACTATTTTGGTTACCAAATGTGATGTTAAGTTAAGAAAACATTTACAAAACCTTAGAGTCTGCCGAGATTCCGAGAGTGCAGTGAGTTCACGTTCTGCCGAGATTGCGATGTAATTTTTCTCGTGCATTAGCCACGCGCTGTAGAAATTTTGAACGTGATAACGATGCACTGCTCCGTCCACCTGAAACAGTCAACCCGTCATGATAAAAAAAAACCTGTAAGTATCCATACAATAATACACTATGGATATAGGTCAATCGATGATGGAAAAAATATGTAAAAAGTTAATAAGTTAAGCGCAGTTGGAAGTTCTTATCAAAGAATTCGATTTAAAAAAATTGGCTATAATAAAAAAATGGCCTTAGCTTTTTTATGTCTTGTTATTCAATTAACTGATAAAAATATTAACATAAAAAGCGTCAAACAGTCAATAGATCACATAACGAGGAAACAACGAATTAGCAAACTAGTACTCACATCGTTATTACATTCGTGAGAAGTTTCTGCCCTGCTATCGGCCGCGCTGAACGTGTGCAAGATAATCCAGCGATGTAACGTGCAGCGTGACGTAATACAGTACGGTGAAAACGAGAGTGTTCAGCACCGCCATGCGAATATACGCCTTATGCCAACTAAGATCCATTCAGGTGGCGCGGCCGTGACAATGCGCGCGACTGTCGGCGCGGGGCGCGGGGCTCAACGCAAATGTGGGTCGCTCGCGACGTGTACAGTCAAGTTCAAGGCCACACACGGAGGCAATGGGGCGCCGATCGCCCCTAGATGGCGTTGCGCGAATCGTTCGAAGTTTGAAAATTTTGCGAGCCCGGGGGTGCGGTGCGGGGCGCGGGTCTGAGCTGCGGGAACGAATTTTCGGTGCAACACACACTACACGACGCTGCACTCGTGTACCGAACGTCGCCACGCGCAGTACTTTCGCGCAGCACTAGATCCAGACTTCTAAGCTAACCTAGACATACAATAACAAGCCGACATGGACTGGATGGAGATGGAGGATGTGGTGCGTACATTTAATAGTTTATTTTCTATCCTGTAAATTATTTACCGGCGTTTTTAAAGTGAAAATATGCCTAATATATGTTTTTTTGTACACTGAATTTTGCCTTGACCTAGGCTAACATTTTATCAACAGCTACACGCCGGGCTGCCGAATATTTATCGCACTGGTATTATGTTTCCTCATGTTGTGAAGTTATTAATGATTGTGGATACTTCATTTTTTTAAGCTAAACATTAATGTAACAGTCCACATATGAAAATACATGTTTTTTTCAGACTTAGTGAACTTTTTAAATATTTGGAAATATTCAAAATATTGAAGTGATTTGAATAAAATTGTGGCCAGTGCATTTATTAGCTTAAATACATGTGTATTGAACCATCATAAATAATTTATATTTCCAGAAGTAACGTTGACCTAACATGTAAAATTTAAATGTTCGTCTCCAATGAAAGTATAATTAATGTTAACTCCATTTTTTTCATTTCGGAAATTTTGCCGAGTTTTGTTTGGTCAAATTTGTTTAATATTCTCTTATGCATCACCCTACTAAACACTACATAATTCCATCTCTAATATGCATATATTCTATAATAGTATCCAAAATTCTAGTGCGGTAGGCTCGGTCCTAAACAACTCAACACGTAGAGCGCGGTGTGTCCGACCTGCCCCAACCCGTGATCGATCGCGCCGCCTACCATTACCCGCCTCTACTGGTTATGCCTTGTGCGTAGCGTCTATTTTCTGAACGCTACCAGAAAAAAAATCTTTTCGCACGTTTTGTTTTCAAGCTTTTCCGCTGTCGTTCTTCTTGATTCATCTTACGGTGTTTTGAGGGTTGATGATTCATGTCGTGCTTGGTTTTCTAAGATTTATAGTCGATTAATTTCTGGGCGGGTTTTTCTCAATATTAATATTTCCTTCCTTTCTTTTAGGAAATATAAGCAATGTTCATTGTATGGACGTAAAATTTTACAGGCAGTAAAATGCCTGTCACGCAAAATTGCCATATCTTCTTGATGGACTTTAAAAGTGTTTAGAGCCGGTAGCAATATATCCTAAAAATATACTCATATATATTTCTCCCTCCTAGACTTTGGAAATTGATCATCGTGCTTGCATTTTAATGTACGCGCGGGGAAATTTTAAATATTGTCAACTTTTTCGTATGTTGAATAATCCTGTTCGGGTTGATACCAAGGCTCGTTTTTATCGCGGGAACGTATAATGGCTTCTTTGATGCGCTCTGTATTATTAATAGTCTCTCAGTTACTTATATCAATAAGTTTCTTTGTTTATCTGTTCCTTTTGCTGTCCCAAGTTTAGGTCTACCTCATTGGTATTTGGAGTATTACGTCCAGAATTGGTTTTGATTTCTTATTGGTCCTTTGACCCGTTTTCTTTATCATGACTTGTCTCAAAACCTCAAAATTGAATTCATAAGATTGACATAACTATTCCCCCAAACTTTATAAATATTATGGTCACAGTTTTGAGACAAAAGAAAGTGGTGTGTATACTTTTGTAGCGATTACTCTATCTAATCATTTTTGGTTGCAACGTGATGCATACGTTGGTGATATAACGCGGCCTTGACTGGACTTATCGGCTCAATCTTTCCATGCACTGACACATATTTTTCCTCTTGTACGAATTAATTGAGATACTAAAAGATTGTTTTTTTTTATTGTAAAATGTAATAATTGGTTATCAGGACTTGAATTTTATAATTTGCTTCTTCGAAACTGTCTGGTGAAGTTTCATTTCACTCCACGATTTTTTTCCACTACTTCAGTTTGTCTAGCATTATTTTTTCCTTGTTTTGGTCCTTACATAATACTACTTGAGCACGATGCAATAATTACGATAACAGGCCGTAACTTTTTTATCAATTGCTCTGGCCACTGTTCGCCGTGCAAATTGAGTTATTACGAATATTTATGGGCACACAAGTAATGAAATATATTAAATATATATTTAATTATTTAAACCAAATCAAGAAGTCTCAGATATCCATTAGTAGATAAAAACTTTTTCGCCAAATATGACGAAAGTATTTACTTAGTTTGGTATAAATAGTTAATTACTCCAGTTAGTGGCTTTGTATTAACAAAACAGTTTGCATTCGCATATCTTTAATTAATTGCAGATGATACTTTGATATCAACCGACCTTAGGTTACAAGACTACTGGTCACGGGCAGGGCAGGTTTCAAAGATAGTAAAATAATTAGTTTATGTTAATGCTTCCGCAATCAATTTCAATTGTAATCTTTTATTGGGATTGCAATCATTGAAAACTCTCCACAGACCCTTTGTGATCTATTTGTTTTAAAATTTTCACTTTTATCTTGCCTTAACAACAATGACATAATATCATATCAAACAGTGCAGTTTATTAGTCACGCAATTTACATCGATCTGTGATCAAATTTGAGTAACGACTAATGCGGCGGGCCTTGGTGAAAAAACGTGATGTCTATCATCACCTTTTGGAGATGTTTTAGCGTCTAGTCTAGACCGATAGCTGCAAGCCAATGTTGTGTTTATTGCAATAAGATTTCACACTAACGCAGCGGCACACCGTAGATAAAAAGCTGGCGGAATGCGATATGCAACGTTAAAAATACTCGATTATCGCGTCGGCGGCAACCACAGTCCCTGTACCAAAAGACCAAAAAGTACTGACACCAACAAAAAATTCATAGTTGATGCAGTTCGGTAACTATTGCTGCTCCACTTAGGAGCACCGAAGTAGAAGGCTTCTCCGGCCGAGCAATATGCGTGCAGCAGACCAATGTTTTCGGCGAATTCGAATAATTGACGATGGGTGGAGTGAGGGGGGGCTCGAGCGGGAGATTTGGCTGTTGGCCTTGACAATGAACCGGCGGCGCGCACACAAGTGCGATTATATTTGTATTTGAAATACACACACACACACAATTAGGAGCTGTTCCACGAATTGCCTCATCCCACACAATTAAATATTAGGGCTGTCTTAGGTAAATGATTAATGGATGTTCAGTGCGCTGGAAGTCTGATCAGGAATTGATCAGAAACCCGAAATCAGACCCTTTTTGTTCAATAAGATGTTAAATTCAAAATAAAATTGAAATTGTTGAATCTGTTTCGCTCAAACTCTTTTAAATCTGCAATGGACTCTATCTCTTATGATTTGACAATGAAACCAATAATCGGTGCCCAAGGCTAAATTCAAATAGCGTTCTATACTATGCTGACTTTAGCAGATATACCAACTTCATACCTTGTCAATTGCCAGATAACCAAAACAACGATGGACGAGAAAGGGTTATGTTAGAGGATGTGTCATGTGCTTCAGGCACAGAGCCAACCCTACCTCCAAAAAAGCTAACAAATTCAGTCTGGCCCGGCGCGCCGTCGCCGCGTGCCTGGCCTAAGACAACCTATACATAGACAGCCTAGGGCCCGACGGGATGTTTATCGATAATGCCAAAAGATTCCCCACTAACGAGTCCTGAGTCTGGCTTGTGTTGCTTTACTGTACATAACCGTATTATAGCCTTTTGTTTGCGCATTCAATTTGGGCTTTTGGAAACGTTAACATTCCCAAATATAGCTTAATGCACCTTTGATATTTCTGGAATGGTTCGATCCTGATTTCGGAAAATTAATTGTATTTAAATTATGTTTCATAAAAATAGTAGGTACATAATTTTAACGACGATAATTTATCTGATAAAGTAACTTCATTAAAAGAATTAGGTAATTGGATTTATACAATTGTAGAAAGCCGGAGTCGGCAACAGACCCCAAGGCCGCTGTCTCATATTGAGCTAGACGGTAATATTAGTAATATATTAGTAATATACAGGTACAAATTAACTCCATACTTATGAAGGTATATGGTCAGGTTTTTGTCTGTCTATTTTACCTTTTGTCTATGACATCATTATATCTAGCTTCAGTTTTTTGTTAATTTAGATTCCTGTGGCGTGTAAGTTAGTGTGCTTCGTTTTTAAGCTCGTATTGTTTCTTTGTGTTTCTTTGATTTTGTAGATCACACACATTTATAGTGTCTTCAGTTCTAGAACTTGGTTTTGTTTGTAAATGATTGGTTGCAGTTTCCTTGACTCAGGCAATGCAGCTCCTGTAGGATCTCGTCCAGCGGATTCACTTCTACGAGGGCGGGTCAATAAGTCCGTGACTTTTTGAATTTCTGACCTCTTTACTGAAACAGCAACACTGCTCCTGTCAACAGGCATCTGTCAGTTGACTCCTGTCAAAATTTAAACTTGCTGCGTCAGTTAGTTTGTGTTTGACAGCTATTTTTATCAGACTACTCACTAATTTGAGGAGAAAATGGAAAAAAGTGAATTTCGTGTGCTTATTAAGCATTATTTCTTGCGAAAAAAAACCATTACCGAGACCAAGGCTAAGCTTGATAAATACTATGGGGACTCTGCACCATCGATTTCAATGGTAAAAAAGTGGTTTACTGAATTTCGTTGTGGCCGTACAAGCACTGAAGATGCCGAACGTCCTGAACGCCCAGTTGAGGTCTCTACACCCGAAACAATCGAAAAAATTCACGATATGGTGTTGGCCGACCGAAGATTGAAAGTGCGAGAGATTGTGGAAGCCGTAGGGATCTCGCATGGCTCAGTGGTTTCAATTTTGAATGATCACTTGGGCATGAGAAAGCTTTCCGCAAGATGGGTGCCGCGTTTGCTCACAGTCGACCACAAACGCAATCGTGTAACAACTTCACAGGAAGGTTTGGCGTTGTTTAATCGCAATATGGAGGAGTTTTTGCGCCGTTTTGTAACCGTGGACGAAACATGGATCCATCACAACACACCAGAGACCAAACAACAGTCAAAACAGTGGGTTTCTAAGGGTGAATCGGCGCTGAAGAAGGCCAAGGTGGGTTTGTCAGCCAATAAAGTTATGGCGACTGTTTTTTGGGATGCACGTGGGATAATCCACATTGACTACCTTCAAAAGGGAAGAACAATCAATGGGGAATATTATGCCAATTTATTGGATCGATTCAATGACGATTTGAAAAAAAACCGACCTCATTTGGCCAAGAAAAAAGTTCTTTTCCACCAAGACAATGCAAGGGTGCACACATGTGCAGTTGCCATGGCAAAAATCCATGAATTGGGCTATGAATTGCTCCCTCATCCGCCCTATTCTCCAGATTTGGCTCCGAGCGACTACTTCTTGTTCCCAAACCTGAAGAAATGGCTTGGTGGAAAAAGATTTGACTCCAATGATGAAGTCATCTCGCAAACAAAGGCCTATTTTGAGGACCTCGACAAATCATTTTTTTTGGAAGGGATAAAAAAATTGGAGAAGCGTTGGACAAAGTGTATAGAGCTCAAGGGAGACTACGTTGAAAAATAAAATTCTTTTTTTATCAAAAAATCTGTGTTTTATTCCAAAAGTCACGGACTTATTGACCCGCCCTCGTATTTAGTCCGAATTAGTGGTAAAAACATGTGAATTCTTAATTATAATCTACAGTTTGATTTGGGTCGATGTTTAGTTATGTTTTCCTAGTTTTTTTTTTAAGTAGGTACTTAGGTACTGTTATCGTTGTTTATAGGTGGCTGCACAGATGGTGATTAAAATAAATCAAATCCTACTTGAAAATTAACGCGGTATTCATTAGGTGTACCTAATAGTAATTGCCTTGAAACTATATTTTAGACACGTGTATGGATTGACGATTATTATCTAAGCACGTTTGTAGGTCAATATTTCAGTCTAGCCTTAATCGTTACACACTTTTTTTCTTGGCATAATCGTAGGTTTTAGCTGTTGTAACTGTTCAAAGATACACATTTCTGATAATATCTCCCTGAGTAATGGTTATAAAACAAGCTTGTGAAATTGTATATCTGGATGATTGACCGCCTGTGGATTACGAAATACATAAAAAATACTGGCTCTCTCTTGAAATTTGCCAACGTGGCGAGCTAATCAGACATCGATATAAAATTTTCGGTTGGTGGGCTAGGTACTTTCAAGTCTCTATCTTTTAGCTTGCTAACGATGATAGGTACCTAAGTACCTACTACGTTTTTCCTTACTTACACGACTTGATTTATTGCTGTGACAAATCATGTTTCTTTTTTAAACCTATTACCTACCTACATATATTTGAATTTCTATCTAGTTCCTTCTACCTACTTTGTTTTCTTTTTCAAATCCTGTCTTGTAATTAAACCCATCTAATATTAGGAATTATCTATTACGCTGAATAACAAGTGATAAATATTATTTACAATAATCAGAGTAATAAACTTAAACACATCGTTAATCATAATGAAGTTACTTATAAGATTACGATTTAGTTAAATGGTAACACCAAAACTGTTGTCTTATAAAAGTGCACATTTACAATTCACAAATACCAAATTATCATTGTTTGTTGCCTTAAAAAAGGTCTTAAAATGTTTGATAGCGTTCAAAACATAGCGATTGCGCGCTCGACCAATGATGGTCGCCGTCCCTTGGCAGCGCTTCAGGAAAATTAACGTTTTGCCTTTATTCGTCGGTTTGTATGTGAAGGGACCAATCTGAAAGGCGGTTAGTACGTGGCGAGTCGTTGGGCGGCGCATGCGTGAATCGTGAACATTGGTGGGGCGTCGAGGCGTGGCCTGCGTGTACGCAATGCGTGCGCACAGTGCGTGCGAGTCCCTCAGCGCGCATCAAGCTTTTCCTTCATTGCGCTCCACAAAATACATACAATTTAAATAAAACGTACATAGTGCGTTGAACAACAATGTTTGATGTTTGTGCACAAGTGATGTGATTTGTTTTAATAAGGGCTTAAAAATGTGTGCGGTAGAGGATGCATGGTTGTTCTCTAATATAGCCTCTACGTTGGATATGATCGAATCTTCTCACAATGTGAGTACTGATACCTGCACAAGTTCATCATTAGTCTTATTGAGAAAACTTGGGTTTTGGGCGTTAGCATGTTTTCGTTTATTTGTGCAATAAATCACTATGTAAAGTTTGGATGTATCAGCAGTGGATTGAACTCAAGTGTTTGTGTTGGAAGTACATCTAAGTTAGTTTTGAAGCTCTGTAGTTTTTTTTGTGTATGTATAATATAAATGCAATCCATCATTACCTATCCGTATGGAAAGTGTGCGTAGTATACCTACCTAGTACTCGAAAAAAAAAGATAAATTCAACGTGCTTATTAAGATAATGTGAAAGTAGCAAAAATCTACATTTTCAATGAATGATCTTTGATCCATAAATTGGAATAAAACACTGACGACAAATAAACATAATACCTAACGTCTGTCTTCACACGTGACGTTTGCATGATAAGTACACTTGTTTATATTTACCTACTTGATACCTACTAGATACAATGTTCGTAAAAGATAAATATATTAATACTGAAATAGATAAATTATCATTTACGAAGATCTTATTGTCCAATGGTACTGTAATATACAGTGTGAGTCTTTATAATGTGCACATATAGAAATGAGGGAATGTATCCCTAATTTTATCGACGGAAAAATATTAAAAAAAATCGAAATATTTTTTTTAATGGAATTTTTAAAAATTTTGTTCCCAAGGGTGACCCCAGTGTAAACAAAAAGGCGTAACTTTTAAACTAAATGATCTATCAAAAATAATAATCTAAACAAATCCATAATTATTGGAAGTAATTAGCCGTCATCATTAAATGAAAATTGTGAAAAAAAACTACCCTCAATTGAAAATAAACATGTTTTTTTAGCAAAAATCTGTTTATATAATAATATAATTTTTTACAATAATCGTAAAATTCCCCCCATTACGTACCATTTGTATTACTTTAAGTTATTATCAGAGATCGGATATTCGGATGCATTTTTACCTAAAGTTAATTTTTAGCTGTGAAAGTATGGAAGCGGCTTCTTAAAAATCTTTTATTTTTAACAGAGGCCACGAACAACGGGAATGCATAACTAGTCCGGTGTATAGTATGGAAGCGACTTCTAAAAAAATATTTATTAAAAAAAAAAACCCGGGATTATTGGATTGCATGTTTATTTAAAATTAATGTTTCTACCTACTTTACATCATAATATTAAGTAGGTACCTACATATGCATCCAATTACATATGTTAGTATTGTCGATTCGGGAATGGCGGGCGGGATTTTTACGATCGATATAAAAGTGCATTCCAGCTGACATTTGAAAGTAAGTTAATATACATTTGATTCTATAATCAGAAACCTAAATTTGTATTCCCAGAGCCGCGGGATTTTGCGATACAAAAGCGCATACCATATTAGCCAACATCTCAACTTTAGGTGAATATGCATCCGAATATACGATCTCTAGTTATTATTCATCCTATTTTTTACCATAACACTTTCTATCAAGTGATAAAAGATAAAAAAATAGATTTTTTAAATATTTTTTTCGTCGATAACTCTCTTTCATTTCGATATGTGCACATTATAAAGACTCACACTGTATATAAGATTGGCACCAAAAAAGACCCTAATTTGAATGGTCAAACCTGTCGAAAGTTTCAGTTAAATCCCAAAAATGTTCATGTTTGAAATGTGACGTTGAGTGGTATAAAAAATGACGACCCTAAACCTATTTTTCGAAGTTAAAATTAAGATTGATGAATGTCCTTAATTTTTGGCTTAAACCAAAATATTCCTAAACTTGCTCACACCTATGTCGGCCAAATCAAATTCTGACAGTTTTGACGTCCCGAATTTTCAGATGTAAGGACCAAACTGTATCCGAAATCGCAAGTTAAGGACCCGAAATACTCTCTTCCAATATGAAGTGGGTTCGGAAGTAAAGCTACAAATATAAAGAGTGTTTTTATTATACTTCACGAGATAGACGATAATAAATGAAACTGCATTTTGTTTGCCTTTTCAATGTCAAATGGGCGTTGAACTGCATTCAGTACCTACCACTTGTTGCACTTTTTATCTAAATATTCCGGTTGTAAGATGACACAAATAGTTTTATGTATGTTTTATGTGTTTTTGTATGTTTGAAATAGTATTGTTTTAATTTTTTTAAATTTAAACTAGCCTTCCGGTTGTTTTTGCTGTTGATGCAGAGATATAGGGGTAATTAATTATTTAGGGAGGAAGGACAATTTTACTTACTTCGTTATTTATTAATTCACCGCAATCTAATTAAAATTAATTATTTAGTCATTTATGTTTTCCTATGAGTAATTTAAATATAATCATGAATATTGGATACGGTTTCATTTCAATTCAAAGCAATTTATGTTTTTTTTTTAACTTTGCTGTCTTTTTCAATATCTCGTCTGTGTTTTTATTATTCAAATCCTTCATTCTTCTTTTTCTTCGTCTTTCACTCAAAATCGTCGATCACATACGACGCGTCTCCAATTTATGCGGTCTTCTACAGTACAGATCGCTCGGTAAATACTGCCTCCAATAGCCTTCTTGATCGCGTCTGACCATCTTGCCGCTGCTCTGCCTTGAGCGCGTTTTTCTTCCACCTGGTCCGGTATCGAAAGTATTTCCAGACAATGCTTAGGAGAACGCATAAATGTCCAAAAATCCATCACAGCTTTTCTAAACAGCTCGATAAATATTTTACTGTTGCAATCTATGATTCATTCAGGTTGCAACGTATAACAATGGTGCCGATTCCCTTGTTCACAAACTAAACTAAATTTAAGGTCAGTGCATCTTTTTCTTTCTATTTCATTAAGAAAAGGACAGAAGATAAATTTTAGTTTAGTCCTGTCAAATTAATCAGCACTACTCCATACAAGTTTAGAAAAACTTGCCTACTAAAATTACGTCAATTTACGTCAAACGCTGATTAATTTGCCAGGATTAAACTAAAACTTATCTTCTGTCCTTTTCTTAATAAAATAGAAAGAAAAAGATGCACTGATCTTAAATTTAGTTTAGTTTGTGAACAAGGGAATCGGCACCAATATCAAATTGTATCAATGCAGAAGTGTTTGCGTTGTCCCACATAATAACAGTGTAGGTATGTATTGTTACGTCACAATCCATTGGGTACTTGGGCAGTCTTTATATTTGTTACTTATCTTTATTTGGAATTTTCAAATCCTTTACAGTTTTCTTACAAGGATTGTAAAGCATTTCTTCATTAAAATCTATGACCCACTTAGTTTGCAACGTAACATTATCAAATGATACCGATGCAAAAGTGTTAGTTTTGTCCCAGAAAATGACAGTTCTTGCTTGTAATTCATTATTCTTCATAATTCATTGCCTAGGTGACGCTTCATCAGTGCAAGTGTCTCTTACATAAATGAATGTACAACTTGAGATAAATGACGGTCTCAAGTATATTAAGTATTACAAATGTAGGCAAAGATTATAAAGTTTTTTACAAGAGAATGAAATATGAACAAGGTATAAAATAAGAAGTGAAAAAGATTTTTGAGCATTGAATAATATACAAATAAACGCCTAAAAAGAACAAAATAGAGACCTATTTTGTTCTTTATAGGCGTTTATTTGTATTACGAAGAGAATGATTTCTGATATAGTGAGTCTATGGTCGTCTCTCCAAAAAAGATTTCCAATGAATCTTTAAAGTGATGTTGTTAGCGGAGACGATACGGCTTGTTCTAAATGTTCTACTTCTCGACCGTTTCTTCTTTATGCATGTAGGTATTTGGATTATAATTTTGGGGAAATCGTTTCAGATAGAGTTCAAATCTTTTCTGTAGATACAAATTGCTCTCTATATTTTTGCTTTAGGATCCAGGAATATCCGTCTGTTTCAAATGTCAGACGTAAATTGCTATTTTAGTAATTTGGTATGTATATTAGGAAACCAATGGTTTGCCTCTCTTTCGGTTGGAAATGTCCCCAAACTAATATCATAAATTAAATACTAACAGCCTAGAATTTTCTGTCTGGGCCAAAATTGTGTATGTATTTTACTCTCATTGTTTTCACATGAGGTAAAAACGCTTAGATGTGTTTAAAGTTTTGATCCAAAATGAGAACGTGTCTCGAGAGGCAAGCCAGAAAATATTGTCTCGTTGTATTGATATTTGCGTCACACGCTACATTGTTACACCCCGGCCATTTTAGTCACAAAATAATCTCGAAAACGCATTGCGTCATTTTATGTAACAGAGCAACGAGCTTTGAATTATTTAATAACAACTGTGTTTGACCGTCCCGTCCAGTAACGCAAAATTCCCAAATTGGGGAATAACGTGCGTCTGGTTGGTGAAAAAATGTCGTTTGTTGAAGCTGATACGCATTGCGCACACCTGAACATTCTGGTCTAGTGAATTTGTGTAGTCGAAGTAGTGGTGCGGATGAGGCGTCGTTTTTCCGCGGGCTGCGCGGCGCGGGCGGGCGCCGGTGCCTAGGTCGGGCAAAGTGTCGACGTCCGCGCAATGTCACCCCGCGTCGAGATATTCGGCCCCCACCCCGCCCGCTCTCACACCCTGGCTCGCCTCGTACGTATCATTTCCGATCTGAAATTTTGTGGCCTCTGGTTTTGGTTTGCTTTTTACAAGTTTCTCGAGCTGGATGGAGTCTGCTTCGACTTCGATCTTTTAATCGCTTTCGTTTGGGCTTGTTTTAGAATTGATATCTGGTAATTTTGTGCTCATTACATTTTTTGGGCAGATACGCGATTTTGGACATGTGTGAAAAATTCTAAACCGCAGGCCCCCTATTGGGGTAGGTCGTGGTTATATAACGTCCACGCGGCATCGGCAGGTGCTTGCAAATCTAGCGATCGTCCGCGTGATATTGGGCGATGTCGGTCGTCGACCCCTCGCTATCTGCGTTATTTAGCCCGGCTCAATGTCGGCGCAATGTCGAAACTCACTCGAGTTCACGGACCGAGGCGCGAGACGCGTTCCTCACCCAACTGTGTTGTTCAACCGAGTTTTTATACACACTAACACATACATTGTAGATAGTATCGATTCTAGGTAATTCTGTTCTAATAATGGGCTTGTGTATCTAAATATCGTAATTACAGACACATACTGCGTTATGCTGTCTACTGGAGCAACTTGTATAACTGTAAAGACATTGTACCTGCAGTATTAACTGTTATTATAAAAGGAGAAGGATCATAAAAGGAACAGTACGAATAATATGTGCCTGGAATTAGAACATATTCCCACTGCTCCGCTATGTGGGTCTAGCCGTATACCTCGATGACGTATATATGCTTCCAGACTTCTCGTTCAAAGCCAGACATAGCATATGCCATGCGATACCACATACCATGGCATAGTATACCGCTGCTCGCACTCGGTCTCTGGGCTGTGGGTCGCGGCGACCTCGGTCGCGCGGAAACCGCGCCGCGGTCAAGGCCGATGTCTAGACGCACCCCCCGCCCGCGCATCCCCGCCCCTGCAACCTCCTCCCCACCCTACCGATCTAGACTACACCTTCATACTACCTATTTTTACCTCCACTCCCGAATTTGCCTGGGCAAAGCTTCACAGCTCACTGGGTCCTGACCTGCCCAAACATAACATATGTTACAATGGTTACACATCTCCGCTTGAGATAGGTTAAGATTAGATACAGTCATACAGTATAATGGCGAATTCCGAATTTGAATACCTAAAAATCATGTGGTGATTCTGATTAGGTATGTTTTCAGCTAGTTCTTTTTCTTGGCGTGCCTCCAAACTAGTGGGCATACATTTTATTTCATTTTAGAATATTTTAGTAGTGCGTTAGTGGTCGTTTATTAAATAATTTGGACGTCACCAGGAGCTTGTGGAAGTACATTATTTAAATTATTTAGTCCTTTAAGACTTCAGGAGTAGAGAAGATCCCAATACGTAATAAAAATTTTAGGAAAAGCCATAGATGCAGCAGAAAAGTGGTTTATGTATTTATTGACGTCAAGCCTGCCAATTCGTAAAAACCAACGGTAAATTAAGGTGGAAGCATTGATTTGCGTTCAAAGAAATCTCTGAAACGAAATAAAGAAAACATTCAGATAGTTTTAGATCTAAATAAAGTTCGGTTTGGCCTTGGTCTTGAATTTTTTATTGAATGCGTCGAAAAAACGTGGTATGACGTAATCAAACCGAGCAACCAACACTGTTTATTCTAAAGTTAGACGCACTGCCGAAAGAAGTACCTATATTATTATGAGACAACTAACTATGCATATTACTTTATTTATGTCTTTTGTATTAAACAGTAGTGATCTAACGACTTACATTTGAACCCAGTCTGAACTCTCCGGGTGAAGGGTAAGGAAAGACGTGGCCCACTTTTTCTGTAGGGCAAATGTGGGGGGCATTTTTCGTTCGGGCTTCTATTCTTAGATAAATAATGTTCCTTAAAAACGAAAAAGCCCATATTCGGTTTGATGTTTTCCAAGTCTGATTTATTATTCTTGAGTACGAAAGAGACGTGACAAGTGTTCAGTAAGCTTCACCTGTCAGTCATTTTCTTTTCAATATCTAGGACTTCAATCCAGACTTGAACGTCATGAACAAGCCTAACTGTTTTAAATTTTGAGTATCTATCGAGACTTAAGCTCGGTATCGTTGCTAGACCTACCACAAAGACAGCATTGTGAGCTAAGGATGCATCTGTGCAAACTTCGTGATCATTTACTTGCACAACTATGTACATAAGTACCATCAACGATTTCGTGGGAGTTGTGCATTTTTATCACAATGACACTGTAAATGCGTTAGCACAGTTATCAAGCGCTAAAATAAGATATGATAACGCACGGAAAAGTACCACACGTAGTGAGTGAACATTCGGTTCTGAGTTGAGGTAGGTCCGGGTCGCGAAGAATTGCCGACAAGCTGTCCAAAGCGTTTTTGTGAACTCTATTGAGCGTTCGTGACGCAACGTCACAAGATTAGATACAGGCTTTGCAGCAATTTATCGCTAATGTTTTTTTATGATTTCAATACTTTATCTTTCTAGCTAATTGTTCTTTAAAAAGTCGGTTGGGCAGGTTAGTTTTTCTCATGCAAATGTGATCTCGTTTGGGCGTCGAGCTGGCTAAATGTATAAACTGTTATATTAGATTGGGTTTCAAGGTTAACATCTGTTTCCTTCTTATCTTCTTTATTTGCTTTTTGGAAGATTGATACGGCAGCAAGTTAGCGACTCGGTGTTCGGTCTCTCGTTTCAGCGATAACTTCTACTCTGCATTGCGTTTTGGCGTCTCGTTCCATTTGAGTACAGCACAAAAATTGCGTTTTCTAACGATGCTGAATTGTTTGGCGGAGAGATAAAGCATTGTCGCTAAGTATACTATGGATGGTGTACTATGCGATGTTTAGAGTTGAATCGAGCATCTAAAAAATTACTATATATCGCTAATCGTAAAAGCTAACAGTAGCATAGGCTAGGGCCCTTATTTAAGTTAGGGCTAATTTTTTCAATCGTCATTATGATATTTTGACAGTTTTTCACACAAAATCTGCCAAAAGATGTTTTTTCTTTGTATAAAAGGAATCTTATAGTTGCAAAATCAGCCCTTAATCAAATGATTTGTAACAAATCTGCGAAAAACGAGGATTCTCAGAAATGAATGTCAATGTTAAATAACGTTTTCTCAACTTCATAAATTTCGGTTTCGGCCGAAAATCGTCGAAAATATTTTTGGTCTTTGTTTAGACTGACTCTAACCGTCAGACTTTCAGTGTCTCAGTATTGACAATAAGTGAGATATTCTTTCAGTTATTTCAAGCTGTTGGATAATTCGTTCTATTTATATAGTCATTTTGTGCAATACATAATCTTACAAAACAATGCAAAAGCACGAGTGCTTTGTGTTTTGTTTTATCGGGGTCTCTAATGTGTGTTTTCGTTGAGCATGGGCGGAGTGTGGGGTTGCCGGTGCCCCAATTTGTAACACAAGACGGTACGAGCCTGCCTCAACGTCGGCGTAGTTACGAACACAGTTTGGCGGTCGCGCGCCCGTCTGCTCTATTCGAAATGACGTTTATCTACGAAGGTGAGACCACGGACGCACGGTCGCTGAACTCAACCGCGTATTATGAATACCTACCTATTTTGTGCCAACACATAAATAGTATTGTGGCGCAGTAAGGAATCAGGTGTTGTTCGAATAAAACTTTTTTTTTTATTTTCATTCGATTGTTATACCTAAAATTTAAATAACTTCGGTCGCAATACTGGTAATATTATGTTATGAAATGTCCTCCTCGTGCAAATTTGTACTTTCGAGGTGGGTTTTACAGATCTTTCTGCTTGTTTGTTTAGGGTTTAACCCGGATCTTGAGCCTTTGAATACTTACCTCAAGTTACTTTTAATCAAACATGCTTCAATGAAGTGGGTAGGCATTGGGCGCCATTTCCACTAGGGATGTACTGAGTAGGTATGTAATGTAAACCAGATGGATGTAAAGCACGATTAGAACTGGTAATACATAAAACTACACTTTACCGCCGACGCTTTCAGATACCTTGTACTAATTAAGGCCTAAATCCTGGAGGCGTGGAATATCGATTTGAATTATTGGTCTCAGATTTTGAGACATTCGCCCTCAATTATCCGCAATCAATCCTATAAGTCTGTTCGATTAATATTAAGATGATATTATGGAGATACGGTTTATTTCTATTATTATTGTCATCCATTTTGATGCATAACAGGTTTTTAACTCGTTTTCTATGTTGTTCTCAAGTAAAACAAAATGTTTAGGTGTGTTATGGTGTTATTTACTGAGTTCTTTAAAAAATAAAAGGTTATCCAAAGATCAAACTTGACAAATTATTATTGGGAAAATTATAATATATGTGGGAAGGAATTATTAGTAGCGTTATCCAGTCCACTGGTATTCTTTCATTAGTGAATGCTACTGCTTCTGTCAACCGCTGGGTTACTTGACGGTGGATGGTATTTTTGTAGCTCCTCGCCAACGTTGGATGTCAATAAGGTGACCCACTATGATGAGACCACTATTTTCATCTATACTATAGGCCATAGGCTAACTCTAGATGACCTTTCACCTCTTTACTAGTCTTAAGCTCCCGGAAGTCATCACCAATTGCGAGACCTCTAATATTTTTCTTGTTCCATACATTATTCTTATATCTTTTATTTACTTTTGGTGCAATTATTATGGAATAATTGTCTATGCCCAACTAAGGGCTACGATAAACCGAGTTCATTGATTGATAGTTATTTAAAAAAACAATTTTCGCTATCTCTTTTTCCTAAGTTTATCAAAGGATCAAAAATATGATCGATAATATAAACCAAGGCAACGTATTTCACAATTGCGCGAATAAATTGTGTCTAGATTTTCCTGTCTATCGCTTTATCAAATAACAATGACTTGCTTTTAGTCTAGACTGAGTCACGCCTTACTGACCTACCCTATCCAGTAGCGTATAGTCAAAACAGACCATTTGCTTAGCCGGCTAGTGGTAATGTTTATGTATTGTGCTTACATAATTAATATAATGCTTGTTTTTAAAAATATTTTTACCTTTATTTTACTTTGCCTTAGAATTTATTTAAATATCTGTTCTATCACGTGACCACCTTCGGGCTCCATCATTATACCATGGACACCATCTAGTGTGTAATAGCACTTATCAATAAAAATCTAATGATACCACACACGACGAGACGGTTTGGTTAACTTGAGAAGTGCTCGTGACTACCGGCCCGGCTCCATCATCAGACCCTGGACACCACCTAGTGTAAAGCACTTGTTAATACATATCTAATGAGTCCCAACACGATGCTACACGGTGCTATCTTGTTTGGTTGAGGAGTTCCTATCGCCACCTCCCGGCTCCATCATCAGTCCCTAGACACACTACCAACGAGTTCAAACTCAATGACGCTCTCCTCAGACCAGCTCCATGGTATTATATATTTGCGTTGTCACCGAAGTTATATAACTATGCCAAGTTTCAGCTCAATCGTATGCCAGGAAGTGCTTGATGGTGGAACTGAATGGATGACAATGAGAGTTACTGGAAACATACGAACGAAGCAAGCTAATATTCTTCTTCTCTGTCGTCACACTCTTGGCAGATTATAAATATAAAGTTTGTGAAAATAATTACATAAGTAACTGTCTGCGACTGCGACGCAATTTATTCGATTAATAATGATATGCACTTGAATGAGCATTTGAAAATCCCTACCCAAGGTTTTCGGTTTGTTTTTGTAAACAGGTTCCGTCTTTTTAATCGTGTTTAATAATCACCATCCTTCGGTTTTATGAGGATTGTCGAAGTTTTCCGATTTCTGAATAAAGGAAATTCTTACAATCGAAGTTTATTATTGATTTCTGTTAATAGTTGAAATTATTTATTAAATATACACACAAATGCATTACTCACACCTGTGCTTTTGTATGCAATTTACTAAATTGGACATTAATAAAACAAATATAGACAGCCATTTTGTTTTTCCACGCCCAGACACGTGGTTTTAACGCGAAGTCTGGGCGTTATATTATTATTCTTCTATATAATATGTAATTTTAACATACACATACGAGCCTCTTTCTCGTTGATTCTAGGCACCTATGTGACTAAGTTATTTTACCTAAGCGCCTGGACCTAACTATGTAAAATAATTATGCGGTGTTGTCAGTGAAATAAAACATTCGCTACAAGCCTACAACTCACTGACCAGGACGTGTGCACAGGATGTACCCTACCAAAGAATAATTTGTTCGATACTTGAAGGCATTTTGAAGGTGGTTTGTCTTGATGGAGTAGTATTCATGTCACATGTATTATTAAAGAGGATGTAGTTATGTGTTTTTACTTGAGTAAAGCTTGATTTCAAGTGTCTATTTATACTTACTATTCAAATAACGATAGTCTACGACTACGGTTATACCGGCTAATTGACTATTCAGAAAATTGTTCTTTGCCAATTAAGGGTTTGCCTATTTCGTGACATAAATGAAACGAAAAAAATCATTCTTATTTTCTACCATTTGGTATTAACATTACATTTTTATTAGGGCAACATATTTTTCATTTTTTATAATGGTAGCTCCATTGTTACTCTGTCAGCAGTGCGACAAAAACCGGTGCGTGTGGGTGGATTTTTTTAGCGTCCTGTAACTTTTGCAGTTTTAGTTACAGAAAAGGTGTTTTCGCGCAGAAATAGGTATATGTAGGATTAGAATTTTAAGAAAAGGACTTGATTTCATCAAAATAACTTAGTAGACAATGTTGTGCCCTGTTTTGGAAACTTTCATGAGTGACACAACTTTGCCTGGGTCTAGGGTTGTCGCTAGTCGGATTTTATTAATGATATATTTTTGATATGAATTCATTCGGTCAACATAACTGGAGAAATGTGGTGTATAGTATACACCTCTGCCTAGCCCTTCGGGAATTCCAGGCTTAATTTTGGGTTTTGTGTTGTATTTAAGTAGGTACCTAAGTCTTAATTCTATTACTAACTAGGAGCTCGTATCGTAATAATAAATAGGATCAAAGATACAAATAAAAACGTCAAAATACAGGCAAAGTTGCAGCGTTTTACGGTAGTCGGAAACACTTTTAATGTTAGAAGTGAAAAAGAAAACAAGGTAGAGTACTTACTTGGAAACATAGATTCAGAGTTTTTACCTTATTTTATTTTTAGGTTAATCCCCGCTTTCTTAAAAGACTTACAGTTGCGAAAGCACCATATAACACGATTCCTACCGGGTTCCCTTCGGAGGTTTGCATCAGCAACTCTACCGCTACTGAAAAGTACCTAGTACCTACAGTTTAATTAACCATAACACCAAACAACAAAAACGCCTATTTTTAGCTTTGAATTACAACAACAATTACAACAAACAAAAAACTAAAATAACCAGGCGCCAAAACGTCATGATCGAAACTAAAAATTCATACAATAGCGATCCCGACATCACTATAGGTCACGTGGCACCGCGCACAACGGGCTAAGATAGAGACATATATAAAAAAAGCGTCAGCGTAAAGAGATGGGGGTATCTATGTTCTATGTTCTATGTTAGAGGGTTTGGTTTCCGCACTTAGTCCTTTAGGTGGACCATTGTGCGTGGGCCATGGCGGCCGGTTGGTGGTTATTCCAACCAGCCCACCTCCCCCCAGAAGTTGATCACATCTCCTGGTCTGTTTAAAATCTGTGTAGGTTCTGGGTGCCCCGAGGGTTTTTGTTCTGATATGGGCGACGCCTGTGCATTCGAAGAGCACGTGCGCAGCGGTTTCCTCTGCTTCCATGCAAGCCCTGCACAGGGGGCTGTCTGTCCCTGTCTATGGTCCCTGTCAGTAGGCGCAGGCCTGTCCTGTCAGGCGTAATAACCGCCTGGTTAACTTACTATCCAAGGATGGCATAGCCTCCATGGACTGTCTGCACCCAGCTGCCGAAGACCACCAGTTCTCCGCTTGTGTGTGGGTGAGCTCCTGTAGCCTCTTGCGTAGTTGGTTGAAGGGGATGGGTACGATCGGTTCCGGTCCGCAGACTGACGTGCCGGATGCTCTCCTGGCTAGTTCGTCAGCTGCGTCGTTACCCAGCGATCCGCTGTGTCCTTTTATCCATTGCAGTGTCACTGTATTGCGGTTGAAAACTGTTAAGCGTTCTAGCGCGTTGTGATATTCTTGTTTTAGTCTCGAAGTGCTGTGTGAGATGGGGGTATATTGCACATTTAGTTTTGACTATAATAATTTTAGAATGATAGTACCTAATATAGTTGAGTTTACCTATTTGTGTTAAACATTGAAAGTTTTTTTTTGTGTCATCATGAAGTCTTTTCGGGTTTTGCTACTTGACGATGTTATGGTGTTAAATTCAGTAAAGGAAAGAATGTTATTTTTAAGTTAATACATTCTCTTTTTACTTTATTGTTAAGTAAGTAAGTAAAAACCGGCTTGACTTCGGCTTCTCTCTTACAAAATTGATCCCTCGCTGCTGAAACCTTATCAAGACCCTGATTAGTAAATCTTCTATTTAAATAATAAAAATGAAATGCTGTTCGTTGGTAAGCGAATCACATGGGAACGGCTGGACCGATTTGGCTATTTTTTTTTATAGGCAAATAAGGTTTTTATGGAAAGAATACTTTGAAAAGGTTCCGGGAAAATTTTCAAATTCGGAAAAAAAATTAAGTCCTTTTTTTTTCAATAGCGTTTCTGTAAGAATTATTGAAATTTTGACAGGACTACGTCTCCAATAAATGAATCCGAGTCTTATGTTAGGTTAGGGAGGTACATAACTATGATTCGTTGAATAAAATAACAATTGCCAATCTAATCCCTCGTTATGAGACTCGACTGAATAATTGGTTTCATTTCTATTTTCTTGAAGTTCATCAAATCAAAATTGCTTTGTGTTTCTTCATATTCTGTTTCAGTAAGATTTTCATGATGTACACGTCTTGTAACTGCGAAACGGGCTATTTCTTGATTTATGTCTCTGGAAAATTATTAACAAAAAGTTGCTGAAATTCCTAAATAGTCGAAGAAAATGGAGATGTGGCTGGCATTTTCTTCGACTGTTCAGGTATTTTAGCATCTCGGACTGTTTTTCTGCTTTAAAATCTTGTAACTATCAACACCTTTCAGATATAAATTCATCCATGGAGCTAGATCATGTGGCCACTATTCAGACCTACTCAATTTCATTAAAGTTAAATAAAAATATATTATTTCCAGACGTGCTAAGCATACATTACAAAACAGACGTTTAATTAGTAATGCATGAGTAAGTACTAGATATAGGTAGTCAATAGTCACCTACTTACGTTGCATCACGAACATTATCATATGCACAGAGCAATGTCATGAGTGCGTTGAACTCACACTTGCATCCTTGAACACTTTTTTGTACCTACTTATCTTTTGATAGATAATTTTGTTTTTTCCATACTCTGTGTAAATAAAGATAGACGATGTTTTTCACGTGTACGGACGCTCATTCCGCGAACGTATGTATGAGTAACGCTGCCGTTTTTTTTTTCCTTTTTAAAAATGGAACGGTAGCTACTGTAATGGCCGTTGATGTACGAGTATCTCGATGATTTTTGTTTTAGGCAACATTTGAAACTTGATTTAGTTGTCAAATGTTATTACAGTAGATAAATGATGACGATTTAGCGATTGACGTCAAATTATATCTCGCAACGATTTTATCACGTGTCGAAAAAAGAAAAGTTGTGCAGGTCAGGAATCGGGGCAGCTCGTACCAATCGTATCGAAGATTAGGACGGTATCGAAAGGGAAATTAAAAGATAACAAGATTAAGTAAAGTACCTATGCCGTTTAGGTAAAATGTACAAATTAATTATGTACATTTTTTTGATATTCATAAAAATATATTTTCAGAAAAATGGTGTTTACGACTAAAGGCGTGAACCTCTGCACATTTCGTGCCATATCATAAAAGCTGCTTAATATTGGGTATACCTTATAGTAAGAATACATGTATTAATGTATTACCTAATAATAATGTAAGAGATGACAAATGTATACGTCTATAAGCTATAGATTATAGTCGTATACATTCGTCATCTTTAAGCCCGAAGCCATCCTAATGTGATAAGCATAAGTCTCTCCTTTATTGTGCGGATTGCGCCACTCCGAATAATGTGCCTTTGCGCTTCGTATTACTTAACACATCCAGACATCTTTACAATGTCATACGACACACTAGGTTCCAGTCTAGTCTACATAACATTATCTTGGTAGCTACGTTGGTCTACGTATTCACTGAAGTAATACCATTTGGAATAAAATCCAAATTTGAAGGTCTTGAAATTGCGAAATTGTATCGATTCTTAATTGCGTAACATACGATCAGTAGCAAGGGGTTTCATTTTGACAGTTCAACAACATTGATTGCGTTATTTCCGTTGTTGAGCAGACAAAGTTTTCGAACATATGAAGCAATGAATTAGCAATATACTTCAAAATCATTCGGATTGTGATTCAATCTTTGTTACGCAAAAGGGTGGAGGTCACGTTGAATAGTTTCTTCCTATTTAAGTGCATTAAAACCTTTTTTTTTTGGGCGGGAATTCACCAAATAACTTCTCCCGCTCTGGGCGGAGCGGGAGGGTGTGTCAGACTCCTACTGACTAAAACCCACCCGTATTCCTTCCTGTTGCCTGTGTTGCGGGGGCCTCGGTGACCCGTAAGTACCTTCCCGCGACAACCTGTGCTCTCTAGGGGTCAGATGACTATCACTGATGACTGCCAATTTTGTTTTACCACGATTAGCTTCTCTAGTATAATTCGCGCCGACATAAGAGAAGACTGAACATGCCTCGGAAAGCACGTTGAGCCGTTGGTCCCGGCTGTCATTCCGTGGATCTTTGACAGTCGTTACAGGTCGTCAGAAGCCCGAAAGTATGACAACCAGTCTTACCAAGGGGTATCGTATTACCCAGTAACTGGGTTGTCGAGATCAGATAGGCAGTCGCTCCATGTAAAATACTGGTATTCAGCTGCATCCGGATAGACTGGAAGCTAACCCCTACGTAGTTGGGAAAAGGCAGGCAGATGATGATAAGAGAAGACTGAACATTGGAGATCGATCCAAATTCAAAGCCTTTTTTGAGGTCCCGAAATTGCATGAATGTCGCCTCTATCCCGAATCTCGTTTTATATACAGTATGGAAACCACACAGAAGTATAGTAAAAATAAATATTATCTACCTTACATTTAAAAAGTGAAATTTTCAAACAAAATAAACATCGGAGTAAATTCAGTAAAAGTACCTAAACACTTTTTACCAAGCCGCACTGGGCCCGCGTGGCGGATTACGGCCCACTCCCTCTCACAGAGAGGAGGCCTGTGTCCCAGCTGTGGGAATATTATAGGCTGATTTATGCTAAACACGTTTTTACAAGAATTACTTGACCGATTTCGTTCATTTTTTGTATATCGTCAGAAAAGGCGATAACAAGAATGTGGTTTCATTTATTGAATATATTATGTGGTACCCATACTGTATAGTTACCTACCTAGCTTCTGTCCGCGATTTAGTCCGCGTAATTTTTTTGTTTTAAAACCAAATATATTCTATGCCAGTCGGTAATACTGTAGCTTCCCATTAGTGAAAGAATTTTCCGAATCGTATCAGTAGTTCCGAAGATTACCACCCACATACAAACTAACAAAATTTATCTCTTTATAATATTAGTATAGATTCCTTTTTTATAGCCTTGAATTTTAGATAAAGACGCTAACACAAACACGTATGTTTTGGTCTCAGTACGATTGACCTATAACTCTTTTAATTTGAAATTATTCTTACGTCTGATAAGCTCGGTTGGTAAATACACATTATTATCTTTTTCGACCTAAGCTGTTTTATTTGTAACTGGTTTTTTGTGTAATCTGTATACATATTCATTTGTCACATAGGTACTTAATACGTACACATGGCTACATATCAAGCTATACATTTCCTGCTTAAGCTGATCTCGCATTGTATTACAGGATTTCCGTACAATCAGAGCTTAACTTATACTGGAAATGTATAGCTTGATGTGTAGCCGTGTGTACCTACAGGTTACACAGCGCCACAGCATCAAAAAAGATATAACCGACTTCCAAAAAAATATTACATAGTGAAAAATTAACTTTAATTTCGGAAGTCGGTGTCTTTGGTTTTGTATTTTCAAAAACGTTTGTAGGTATTTCAATTTATCATTAAAAAAGATACGTGCGGGCTAACATAGAACCTCCTCCTTTTTTAAAGTCGGCTAAAAATAAATAGATGACCTTACAAAAGGAAATGAAATCCCATCAAAAACATTTCATGTAAAGTAGGTTGTCATGACACATACGCTTTTACTGTTAAAAATATTAGTTCTAATGTAGAGCCAAGTCCCTAACTCTGCAAGACCTAACTCTACAAACCTTACATCTTGGTCAAAATGTCCAAAAGGCCTTGTAGAGTTTAGGGGCTTGGCTCTACATTAGATCTAAATTCTCTACATTAGTTTAAAAAAAGAATGCTGTAATGATGGGATCATTAAATTTGCCGGACCTACAAAGTACAGTTACAACTCAAGAGTCACAATCAATGGGAAATCCTAGTGCAGCTTTATCTACCGAGCGGCCGTAGTTAATTATTTCAAGGACGCTGCCAAGACGTAATACTGCTTACCTACTTTATTATACTGTGACAACGATGTTTTTTCCTGGTTGTAGAATGGTTTTTTATACTTGTTTGTTTCTCCCTTACTTTCTTTTTTCTCGTTGCGTAGGTATAAGTGTATCAATGATGTTTACAGGAAAACGTCGGGTTTTAATTTAAGTTCTTATTGTTATTTTATATCCGTCTGGAGTTAACCTGCTTTAGGTACTTACAATTAGTTTTTCTTTCATTTTGTTTGTTTAGATGTAGGTACCTATCATTAGATCTCTGTAGCTAACCTTCATGCTATGTCAGAACGTCAGATATTCCCAAATCATTAGCACAAATGATTTTATTAACCGTTTCCTTTCCATTCATACTTCTATTTTGCACCATTTGAGTAATTTGATTAAAGAATTTGCTAGAACGACAACATGCCAATAGCCTGATCACCTCAATCAAATGCTTTCGTTTGGTCCTGGTATTTCCCGTGATAATTTATAAAAAAAAAGATCGAAGCTTAGTATTTTCACAATTGAATAGAATTCGTAAATCTGTTCACACAAGGAAAACAAAAGAACCTACTGCTCTATGAGCTTGCTTGTGCGCAAAGAACACCGCATTGCACTGTGACCTGATGGCGCGTTTTGCCCTGAAAACGCGCCCCTCCTACCTACCCAATTAATTACCCAAACCGTCCGATCTCAGAGTACTCGCTCTGGGACGGGACGGTTTGGGTATATACTTGAGATATTCACATATATAAGTAAAAATCAAAATAAAATCTAAAATATTTAAAATTAAGCAAAATAAAACTATAAAAAGAGGTTTCACACTTCTTGTTGGCTCTAACGATATTCTAAGTACGTCTCCCGCGCCAACTATCGCGCATGTATTGAACGGAACAATGGCGTCCCTAGTAGGTATCTGGACTCGCGCGTAGAACGCGCGCCAATCGCACGAGTCGAGAGTCGCCGCTACTTACATGCGATTCACACACGAGTAGCAAAACGCGCGACTGCATCTGGATGGAATGTATGAACCACTACGTACCTTACAAGTACCTTACAATCGCGCGATTGTTTACGCGCGACTCGACCCGCGCGTAAATCGCGTCTTCTGGACAGCTTTATGGCAGAAAAGTGCTTTGTCCTTTCCCAAACATAAATCTGACATCGCTGTTTTTCTCACATATAATTTATAATTGGTCCTATAAATCATATACAAAAGTATGTGTGATCAAAATAAGTTTTTACAAGCTGCTAATAAGTAGGTACTGTACGACTCATGACAGCTCATGCCTGATACATATTTTTGTTCAATGTGATACAAACCTGACCTATCTCAACACGACCTTGGGACCAACTATAATAGATACAATGACATCAGCGTTGCACAGCGTTACAAATATTGCAAAAAAAAAACTGGACACTATAAAAAAGTTTGCGCATGGCAAAGTTGGGATGTGGTGATGAAACCGGAATTTGGTCGGTTTTTTGGATAACAAGTTGACGAAGAAATTTTTGAAGATGACCGACACGATGGAATTTTCTGTTACGCGTGCCATATTATGTGTCTCAAGATTTTATTATTTCTAGTTTAATCTATATAAGCTTTCAGTCCCTAAAGATGTGGCTAAATATCGGTTAACACGAATTTCTAATCGCTTAATCCAATACATGGACCCGAATCCCAATTTCGAATAGTTCGTCTGAAACTACGTCAAGCGTTATTAATGCTATTGAGAAATCCAACGTTAGCTAACCTGGTATAAAGCCCTGTTTGTGTTACTGACGTAAAACTAGAAGGGTAACTAATCTCATTTTGCTTAGTCTGTAATTAAAGTCTCTAAAGACCATGCGAAATCGAAGTTATTTTTTTTTTCTTGTCAGTGTTGCCATGTCGTTTGAGTTTTAGGCTAAGGAAAGGTTGTTTTTAATAAAAGAACATCCTCCTTACCTTGTTCCTTTTCGACAATAAACTTTAGTAGAATTTTAAGCTTCCAGGGCTCTACTTGACTCCATATCCCGATTCCTCCAGATTACTCCAGATACAGTTTTACAAAATACCCAAAAATCTCAAATCTCTCTCCATTGTTCCAGGTGCAACTGATGTCTGCGGTGAGCGGCGAGCCGATGCTGCGTCGCGTAAAGCAAGAGACGGAGCCGCCGCCGCAGTACTCGCCCCCCGAGCCTCAGCCGCCGAACCCGCAGCCGCTACACCCGCGCACCATGCCTATGATGCAGCCAGAGGTACGTGGAAGCACCCCAAACTTAGATGTATATATGTTACGCTACGTCAAGCAAGAGAGAGCCGCCGCCGCCATGCCTATAATGCAGCCAGAACACGTGGGAACTATCTTCGACATAAGATACGATTGGGGTCAGCTGCCAGGAAGCGATTAATACTTAACCTCTGAAACCCAATATAGATCATCTTCATTCTCATGCCCGTATCCCAACTTATTTGGAGTCAGCGCAGCGGCTTCTTCTTCTTCTATGCATCTCTATTAGTCGTCACCTCAATATTCCCTTTCTAGAAACATGGACTATTGAAAAGCTTGAAATGGACCTCCCAGTAGTAACTCGATCCTCTACCATTTTCATCCAGCTGTTATATTGTCTAAAATGTCGAGCTTAAATCGTATAGATTTTTAGTCCACTATAATTTTATTTAACTGCAACTTTTAGGTATATTTAAGGGGAAAATCTCGTCCAAATCACTCTTAAAACTGATATTTGGTTTTTTACCTTTTGCCCTGCTTTCCTACTTAACTCTTACGAAAAGGGCAAACGTGATAGGATTACTTAAGCACTCGTTTTATTCTCTATCAAGTCTTCAGCGAAAAATTCTCGGAATTGAAATAACTTCATGATATCGATCAATTCTATTCCTGATCGCATTGTGAGAAGTTACGTGAGTTCTAATTGGATTGCCATATAAGTACAACATATTTCTCAGAGCTGTCTAGCGAACGGTTATTTTAATATTGTATTTTTTTTGTGTGGACTGATTTAATTCCCAGAAAATATTTCATCGTTGCCCAGAAATTTCCCAAGTATATCTGTAAAAGGGTTTTGTAGAAGTACTTTCCAAGGTTTTGATTTCATTTTTTTATTCTTCGTCTATTCTATTTAAGTCTGTTTCACCAGCCTAGATTCAGACATTCAATCTACAACATTGATGTGACCGAATTGTTTACCTCCTCTTAAAACTTTTTGCGCCTTGTAGATCGTCCTTTAACTTGTCCTGCTCTGGGTGGAGCGGGAGGGTGTGTCAGTCTCTTACCAAAACCCATCCGTATTCCTTCCGTTGCTTGTGTTGCCAGGGGCCTCGAATACCCATCCTGTATTAAGTATTTCAAATTTTTTGTTTTTACGAACGTAGTTCCTCCTTTGCGATCAAAATTTCTGTATCTTGAATTAATGGCGATTGTTCTAGATGAGCAGTGGTGACCCAGTGGTAACGGCCGCGACTTACGAGTTGTAGGTCGTAGGTTCGAACCCGGACAGGCGCTTTACTTTGTGTAAATTATTTCATCACCACTGCTCTCAAAACGGTGAAGGAAAACATTTTGAGGAAACCGGCATGTCCTAGAACCAAAAATTCGAAGACATGTGACATCTACCAACCCGCGCTGGGCCCGCGTGGTGGATCACGGCCCTCTCCCTCTCATAGAGAGGAGGCTTGTGTCCCACCAGTGGGAACATTATAGGCTGATTAGGCTGATGTTAGATGACGATTTTATATCTGAAAGAATACCCGAACATGACCGTCTTCACAATAACTGCATTCGATTCATTTTCAATCTGCGTAAATATGATCATGTTTTTGCGCATCGGTCGCTTCTAAAGTGGTTGCCCATACGTCAGCGCAGAGAGCAAAAGGCGCTGACCACCTTGTTTTCATTTCTTGACTCGCCCTCTTCCCCTAGTTATCTCGCCCCCCACTTTCAGTACATTTGCGCGAACCACAGTAAAACCTACGTTCATCAAACAATCGTCTTCTTCAATGTCCCACTCACCGCACTGACTTCATTCACTCTTCCTTCTTCGTTCAGTCTATCTCTCTGTGGAATGCGCTCCCCCAGGAAATCAGGATGGCAACCAACCGATTATCCTTTAAAGTCAAAGTTCGCGAGCATATTCGTAAGAAGCTGGCAGTATCATCACAATGGTAATGTTTTCCCATTGTTTTTCTCATCTGTTTTAGTATATTCGTGTATTTATGTGTATTTATTAGGTCTTATATTTATGTATAATTAGATATATATATTTAAAGTTTTCAATAGGTATTTGTATGTATATCCTTATATTTAAATAAATATTTATTCCACAGTTTTCGCTATTGCACCTACCACTGTTTGTCTCTGCATCACCCAAAGGTTGACTGGTAGAAAATGCATACGGCATTAAGTCCGCCTCTGTACATTTGTGTGCTTAAAGTATTAAATAAATAAATAAATATTGCGTAACAACAAAAATTGTTCAAAATTAATGTGAAAAAGCCGTGTAAAAATATAGATAGATGTTTTTTTGAAACGGTTCCCATAAAATTTCAAGATTAAAAAAAAATAATTATAACTCGTAAACTATCAAGAATCACGGAACATACATGGGGTATTTTCGGATACCCTTGGGCATGAGGCATCTAATATATTTTTTTATGGCGTTACTATTTGGACCAGCCTGTAGGTATATAGGTACTTATATCATACCGATAGTTCAACCCTACGTAATTCAATAGCTCTTACAAATATTAACCCTTCTACCTTTTCGTAATACAAAGCTTGATTGATTTTCATATTGGGTTTGTCATTCGGCCGATGCCAACGCGTGTAATTGAGACTTTATTCAGAATAAGAAAAACCGGCCAAGTGCGTGTCGGAGCACACACAATGAAGGGTTCCCTAGTTGAGATGAACCTATCCCAAGATTAAAATTACTTTCGTAGTTGTAATAAATGTTCTCCCATACATCGATATACGTCACGGTCAATTATCCAACTGCAAAAAATTGTAATCGCACAAAAATATGTGATAAAACTACAAATAAACGATTTTCGGACTTTTTCATTTACTTGCGCTGTGAGACCTTGCTTCTTGCCAAATTTCATGATTCTAGGTCAACGGGCAGTACCCTATAGGTTTTGATTTATTTGCGAGTAAAAAAAAATATGTTGCAAAATATGTCGCATAAATGGCCGTTTTTTTTCTATTGCTTTGATTAAGACGCTTGATTTTTTGTAGAGCTCCATAAGATCGTAGACCTACGTACTTGGTATTAACTTTCAACTTGATAAGCTACACGTGTTCCTGAAAAAAAAGGGTCTTGACAGACAGACAGCCAGACGGACAACGAAGTGATCCTATAAGGGTTTCTTTTGAGGTACGGAACCCTGAAAATTAAGGATGAATATAAACACAAAAGCTTCAAACTCCTTTAATCATTCCCAATTAAATATATTCTCATTCATAAAATTTCTCAATTTTACCAGTTGGACCTCGAGAGTAAGGAGGACGTCAAATTCTGCGTATCTCCGGGAGATGGCACGATTGTTGGTAACACAAGCCCAGAGCAGCAACACTGTTCCTCGACCACAGCCGCCGCGGCCAGTGGCGCGAGAGACGATGAGGCACCAAGAAGGGTGTGCCTCGTCTGTGGAGACACAGCCTCAGGGTTCCACTACGGAGTTGCCAGTTGTGAGGCCTGTAAGGCGTTTTTCAAGAGGACAATACAGGTCAGTAGGAAGGTGATAAACATTTTTTGTTATTTTTTATATACTAACTCATCATCATCATACATTTCAGGCTATTCATTTAATATGAACCCAGGCAGGCGCTTTACTTTGTGTAAATCATTTCATCATCACTGCTCTCCAAACGGTGAAGGAAACCGGCATGTCCTAGAACCAAAAGATCGAAGACATGTGACATCTACCAACCCGCACTGGGCCCGCGTGGTAGATTACAGCCCACTCCCTCTCACTTAGAGGAGGCCTGTGTTAGATGTAGGCTGGTTATGCTGATTTAATATGAAAGTGGCAAATCACTAATTAAATTTCCTCTTCTAGCTTTACATGTAAAATGAAATCGTGACTGACTGACAACGTACAGCCTTAAACACTAAAAAACACATAAAACACATGAAGTTTGCTTGAAGGATGATAAAATTTGTCCCAGATTAGATCTTGCTGGATTTTTGTATGCGAGTTCAGCTATTATAGAATTTATTACTTATCCTCTGGTATTCGGTCATACTTAATTATAAGGTGCAAACTTACACGTAGGTGCATGAAACACCTGGTCGCCAAAGAGGGCGTGTCTGGAATAACATCACTGAAATAGTTTTAAGACGACATTAGAAAGCTTCTAATTTGGATTACCGCCAAATTTTATATTCTCTATAGATACTAGTCATTAGTGTCTCAATGTCTGGGACCTAGGATATTTAGATTCATAGTCTAGATTCTAAGTTTCACTGTTTGTTTGCTTTGATTTCAGTCGGTAGGCAAAATTTCAGTTTTCTGCAAACACAAATCGGTCAGTCAAAGTTTGTAGAGTTCTTTGTCAATATAATTAACCAACTCTTGGAGGCCTTAGTTTTAATTGCTTTTGAGAAAAGTAAACTCTGGAATTCTTCAGTCGTGGAAATAATTTTATAACTTATTGTAAAATTTCCATACGTTGTAAACATTGTTACTGAAATAAATAAATAATAATTAAAAAAAAAAATATTTCATTGTTCAAATCGACATTTCAATTTGCCATGTCGACGCCATTTCATAAAATTGCTGAAAATTAGGTTGTGATTTGAATAAACGGACAATGTAAGTTGGTCGTCACTTAGCTAAACAATTAATTTCCGTGAATGTATATGGCTCTTCAGGTCTAGAAGAATTTTACCTGTGCTTTTAACTGTACCTCTTGCACATACTTTACTGAACAAATTTTACGTTACGTTGGTACTTTAACTCTTAACCACTGACATACGAATAACATTCGTCTGCGAAACAGCAACCTTCATTTTGCGCGGGCATACGTGCATGCCATTTCAGGTAGTTTCTTAGCTGTCAATGACGCGTGCGCGGCGGGACGTGGCATGTCTCCGCACGAACCTCAACAGGAGATCTCGAGGGTCTGACGTATGTCATACGTGTGGTCAGTGTTAATGTATTTTTTTTAAGTTGTATTTGTTTATTATTTTGTTGATAAAATGATTCGTAAGTGAGGCAACACTTCGCTTGAGCTCTCTACATCTCCCAAAAGTACTGCGTTCCAGTTAGCAGTAAATCAAACGAATTAAAAGAATCATGGCTGTGTGAACATGATGAGTCAGAACACTTTTCTAATGATGGCGTTCCATTTTCTTATTTGGCTAGAGACAAAGAGGTTGTGTAGTGTGCCGTCAGCCGATTTGCTTGCAATGCTCAAAACCGACTTGCAATAATTGTCTTGAAAGTGCCCAAATAAGATAAAACCTAGAAATGTGATTTTGATCTCATAATAATCATCATTTATAATTACTTAAGAAAACGAAGAAAATATTCCTATTGTTAATAGTTTTTGTTATTTTTTAAATTTTTTGTTATTTTTTTTTTTTCTAAACCTCTAAGCATGTTGAATAATATATTTTTCTTTAAATATTTTTACTGTGTTATTTATCATCGCTCCTTCTGTTTAAATATTGTATCGTTCAAATTTCAATAGAAACATTAAATATTATTGATGATTAGCTCAGAGGTTTTTTTAAACAGACGAATGTCATTTGTATTGGTTGAGGGTTAAAACGGATTCTTGCCAAACAGAACGAGTGCCAGCGACTGAAATCGAACTTTTCCACATTTTTCAATACATTTACCTAGTTTATAACTATGTAGGCACACTGACTGACATTTGCCGGCTTCTTCTGATGTAATCTCTTTGCTTACATCTATCTAATATTGATCATAAAGGTCAAATCATGCTTGAAAAAGTAGTTTATAACAAAATTGAATAAAAATATATGATATAGTTACTGTTATACCATTCCATGAAATTCTGTTATGTGGAACTATCAAACTCTAATAAATTACAGTAGTTTCAAGACTACCCTCAATTTCTCAACCGACAATTGATGTTATTAAAAGTCTTTATGTTGCTACAAGACACCATCAAGTCACAGAGACATAACAGGGACTTGCATTTGAAAATTCGACCATAACAGGACTTCATGTGATGGAAAAAGTGTCCCATAACTCACCACCAACAATTCCATGTCCCAGGGCAACATAGAATACACATGTCCCGCATCTAACGAGTGCGAGATCAACAAGCGACGGCGGAAGGCTTGCCAGGCGTGTCGGTTCCGCAAGTGTCTGCGCACGGGCATGTTGCGCGAGGGGGTGCGGCTGGACCGCGTGCGGGGGGGGCGTCAGAAGTACAGGAGGGCGCCTGATGCGCCTGCTTTGGCACAGCCCAGGCCGCAGCTCGATGATATCAAGGTATGCACTCTTAAACAATATTGTACTGCTTTTTTTGTACGTTAGACGCGTTTTGGTAAGCGAAGGTCTGCAAAACTTTCATTCGGAGTATCGGTCTATTGTTATGGCATCTGTAAATAATTAAACTCTGGACTCTGCAGTTAGTAACCCGAAATGTTTGTTTGCTAAGTACAAATCAAACTCGTGCCTCGAGGACAAGATGGTTGCGTATCCCTTGCTCAGAGGGACGGACGTCACTTGCCCGCGGGGTCCTACAGTTTTTGACATACCTACTCGGATTGTATGCTCCAGTTGGAATATTTCCTGGACCGCCTGAACCTGACCTTATGTGGGGAAAACCGGGTGTATAGCAACCTTAGGTTAATGGTAAAGTTAGGAAGTAACAAATATCAACAGTATTTTAATATCCTTCTAGGTCCTGGAAGCCTTGAACTCGTACGAGCCAGAACTCCTCACATGCTCAGCGCCGCCGGCCGGTGTCACAGAGCCCGCTGCCAAGACCCTGGCCATGTTGGCAGATCTGTACGACAGAGAACTGGTCGGCGTGATCGGATGGGCCAAGCAGATCCCCGGATTCACTGAGCTACAGCTGAATGATCAGGTAAGACGATCTACTTGTGTACATAATACCAATGCTTCTGTCATTTTATCTTTTCACCACCCTGGGTTGACTGGTAGAGAATGCCTAAGAGCCTGTTCACAAAGCTGAGTAAAGATTTCGCCGCATTGGCGATCACATGGGCGTTCCGGCGCCGCCGCAACGTTGCAAATCCGCAGCGGCGCCGCACCGCAAAGAATTCGCCCTTTCTTCTGCCGCACAAACAACTGAGTGCTGCCGCTCCGCCGTTGCAACGCGTACGCCCCTCCCCGCCTCGTCTCGCGCGTTGCAAGTCCGGTGTACGTGTGGTGTGCGACGCCGGGACGCACCGTGTGGCATACCACGGGTATTTGTATGTAGGACGCCGCAGCGACACCGTTCCAGCGCCGCACCGCTACCGCAGCGCATCGTGTGCTTCGGCCCTAAGGCGTAAAGACCGCCTTTGTACCTTTATAGTGCCCAAAGATGAATAAATAAACATCAAGGCTCCTTGAAAGGAAGACGCATATCAATTCAAATCAACATAATTGATTTGCATTAACACGTGTGATCGTAAAATTTCATAGGTTAGCATTTTTACATACATACATAAACTCACGCCTTCTTCCCATGGGGGTAGGCAGAAACTATAGAACGCCACCTGCTACGCTCCTTACATACTCCTTTTGCTTCGTTTACGTTCATACATCTGGTCATACAGGCACGCCGGTTGCGAGTACTAGCAGAGTATATAACATTCTTGATGGTAAATGTAATATACAGTTCAACAAAGTCTTCCTAAAAAGATCAATAATAAGAGTTTAAATGTGTTTTTACATCGTCCTCACATTTAGTTATAAATTCAACATTATTTATACTAATCTTTATGTAACAATATAATTTAAAATAATGTCCACGGAGTTTCTTGCCCGTTCTTCTCCATAGGTACCTACTACGCTTTAGAATGGGCAACTAGCTCCATATTTCTAACTGACCGACTCCTTGACAATTCAAAAGTGCCTGTAAATGGTTTAATTGAAATAAATGCTTTGAGTTTGTGTAATTTTGAACACGAGAACACGTGTGTGAAATAGGGGGCGAGTCCATTGCCAATAGTTGCACAAATCGAGACACTGGTCTACAAAAACCCTGTCCTGCCAGATCTGGCGTTTAGAAGCAGTACCCCACGGTCAGCGATCGTGCTTACTATTAGACCGCCGAAGCAAAAAGTGAATTCATTATGAGAGTTTTCACACCGTCATTTAGAGAATTTATTCCGGAAGGTTAATGTGTATAATATCGTTTATTTACATGACCAAATTACAAGATGATTATTAACATTAACTAAATTAAATTAAAACTGAGTTAAACCTAAATAAAGGCCCTCGAGGCATTGCACCGAGGATGCTGGCGGCATTTTCTCGCTGAATTGCAATGCTGATGCGTTGCGCGATAAAGCCGCCAGCTTTTCAGTCACCAGTTACATTAACTAATGTGTATAATACATAAATTTTTAATTTAATAGCAATATATGTTTTCAAGTTGTAAAAGCCGCTAAAGTCGCGGTCGATAGTAATCATAATCATAACTAATATTATAAATGTGAAAGTGAGTTTGTTTGTTTTGTTACGCTTTCACGCTAAAACGGCTGAATGCATTTGGATGAGATTTGGCACATGGGTAGGCCATGACCTAGGTTAGGACATAAAATAATTTTTATCCCGATATTCTCACGGGATCGAGACTTATGCGGGTAAAACCGCGGGGCGCAGCTAGTAAATAAAATAAATATAGGACAACTCATTCAGAGCAACTGTAGTACAGTGCGAGTAACTTCACTTGCATCCATAACACACAAAACTAGCAAAAACAAACATTTTTGTTTCAGTCGATATCTCTAGTAAAAAAATATTTGAAACTTCTCGCTACACAAAAACCAATCCCAATTTTTAGGGTTCCGTAGTAAATAAGGAACCCTTATAGTTTCGCCATTTATTTTCTGTCTGTATGTCTGTCCCTGCTTTAGCTTAGACACGCTTAGGACTAGAAATCTGTAATTTGGCATAGGTATACATATTAATCACGCTGATAAAGTGCTGAAATAAAACCATGAAAAAAATATATATTAGGGTACCTACCTTGAACGTAATGTGGGGATGTTTTTTTTTTCCTTGTCTATCCCATAGTGTTGGGATGATTTTTTTCCTTGTCTATCCCATAGTGTGGGATAGGTCGTTCAAAAATAATATTGCGGGTCTGTGAACAACACTTTTCAATTCAAGGATCCATTTGCGTAATATTAAGTATTAAAGTGCTCATTTTTGGTAAGAGTCAGGTGCCCCCCCCCCCCCCCCCCCCTAGCTAAATGGTTGTTAATGGAGATGTGACAAAAGGAGCACTATCATAGCTAAGTGGGCTTTACAAAGTTAACGATTAACCGCTAAACCCCCGAACGGCGCGCGGTATGCCAGTTAGCCCAAACCGTCAAACCCCGCCGGCGCGCATGTGAGCCACCTCTGGCGCGCGGTTTGCAACTCTATTATAACGGATGAGCACCTTATTTATTTATTTAACCGTTTATGTACACCGCAAACCGCAAACCGCGTGGCCCAAGACTCGTATTCGGTGTCAGTGGGGACTGAAGGGCGAAGAGTGCGACTCCTATTCGGAGTCAATGGGGAGTTACCGGTCGAACAACTTAAATTTGCAGTTCGAAAATTTACCGTGACGTATATTGATGTATGGGAGAACATGTTTTCAATTACAATGTTAAGTTTGTTTTTGGGATAAATTCATCCCAACTACGGAACCCTTCAAGAAGGTTTTTTTTAAATTTAACTAGTCAGAACGCAGAAGCCATATATGTACCTATATCCATATTTTCATTACTATTATTAACAAAAAGAATGACCCTGAAAATAATAACACCGTTAACACTGGCCTTCGACACGCCAAATAAAATCGAAACCAAATATAGTCCCGTACATAAACACGAAAAAATAAAACGTTCGAATTAATAAAATATTATCATAGACAACTATAATTATGACAAAAACTGTAGTCTACAATAGTCTAGTCTATGGCCTTGAATGCAATAATTGTATGCATTCATTCTTAGCACGTGGAAGTTAGTTTTGATAATTCTGGACTTGTGTGTGTATCCCAGTCTATTGTCTATCTATCTCTGTGTGTGTGTGAGTAAATTTGGGTGTATGTGTGTGTGTCACAGTCAAGGTTTTCAATATTAGTGGGTCAGTCTGATTGCATTTGATTCACAAATGGATTTTTGTATTATTTTTGAAGCACTTGTTTTCTTATCTGTGGTCTCGAATTTGAGGCCGGAAGTGGCAGTCTGTGTTGTTTTTAGGTATTTTTGATTTCGACGATATTAAGGCTCGTGTAGACTAGCGTGATATCGCGGGTGCGACGGGCGGGCAGGAATATTGCTGCCTGTCGCGCCCGCGATATCGCCTCAGTCTGCACGAGCCTTTATGTCACCCTCACAGGGCCTGCGTGGTGATTTAAAACCCACTCCTGAGAGAGGCCTGAGTTCCAGCAGTGGGAAACACTATAGGCTAAATGTACGTGATGTCACTGCGTTAGATTAATGTTTAAACCGAACCATATTAAATACATTAAAGTGCATTAAATTGATCGGTGGGATTCACCGATAATGCAGAGGTGGATGCAACTCCACGCTGTAGTGTAGCTGTATGATTTAGTTTTAGTCAGTGGCGTGCCTAGGGTTTCAAAATAACGCAAGCCCAATAAAATTTTAACCGATTTCAAAAAAAGAAAGTTCAGTTTTCGACTGAGTATGTAGGTACCTACGTATGTATCATCGCAATTTTCTCATAAACTACTGGTTAGGTACAATAAATTAAAAGTGAATTTATCCATCCATCTTCTTCTTTCCTCTTCTTTCTTCAATTTAACTCTTGTTTGTCGTGCGGTGAATGAGGTAACCAAAGCACACTGAAGGCATGCTAGTGCTAGATTGAATATAATGAACATATCACAGATTAGGCGTCGGTTTTAATGAAGAAATTAACTGTTTTTTCTGAGCAAAGTCTAAAGATTTTACCTTATCTTCGCCAATCAAAACTTGAACGCATTTTAAATCCTCACAAGGTACAATTACCTCCATTGTTGTAGGTAAGTCACCAAAACAATTGTATCACTGAGGAAATCTAAGAAAACACACAAAAAACTTTAACAACAAAACCTTTTTCCACTCAAGCAAATGAAACTGAAGTTAGTTGCACTCTCGGATGTCGGGAACTACTCAGTGTTGTCATTTAGGCAAAAACAGTCGCCAAGTATGTGAAAAATCTAGCTAGATGTCGCAAATTTTTTATTTTTAAGATATTGCTTGAATATTTAATTCCATTATTTTAAAAAGTCGCTAGTTTTTATTGTTGCTAAATGTTAAAAAAGTTTCCAAACTCGTTAAAAATCTCCAAGATCTCACAACGTGGCTAAAACGGCAACACTGCAGAGTTGGCAAGCTGACAAGGTCACGCATACGCGTGCAACTTCATACCGAAAGCCCTGCTTAAATCTGCCATAGTGATTGATTTGTTCTATGCACAAGTTCTAACTCGTTATACGGCACATCGCTATAAGTGCGAAAGTGACAGATATAGTATTTGAAAGCCCGGTAAAAGCCGGTGCGTGTAAGCGAGATAGCTATATGTAGATGCTACAAATGCGAAACTCTGCGCGCGAACAATCGCGATGTGTAGTAGTGTAGCATAGGTAGATACTTTGTGTTATTTTGATAAGAATTAAGCGCGCGAACTTTTAAATAGTTCGGGTTTGATATTGATTTTCTATCGAGCATTTTAGTAAGGCATGCCGCCGGGCTTTTGGGCTTATATGAAGGTACCGCCACTGGTTTTAGTTGTATATTTCTGTACCTACTAACACTAGTAGTTAACTATGGACTTTGTCTGAAATAAAATATTTATTATTATTATAATTATTATTATTGATAACTAGATCTTGACTCATCATTATCCTGTTCAGTACGAGTAATTATCAAAAAAAAAAAATTAAATGAAAAGTGTTTAATCACTGAAATATTTTTACAAGACATATTTGCGTCCGCCGAACTGCAAAGCAGTTTGTTGGCAGACGCAGCTCCATTTTTTTTTTGTACATATTAACATGACTTTTATAATTACACTTTTCGCAGGTTAAAACTATTCTTGCATTCCTTTAATACATTTATAAAACAGACAAACAATTTTAAAGTGAAACTTTTATTTCATCGCCTCAATTGTTTTCGTCCATCTATCGCATGTCGCATTACAGCCGGCCGCGGAGTACCTAGGGGTAAAGTGAAAGGCGGTCGCGGGAAGGTACTAAAGGGTCACCGAGGCCCCTGGCAACACAGGCAACAGGAAGGAATACGGGTGGGTTTTAGTCAGTAAGAGTCTGACACGCCCTCCCGTTCCGCCCAGAGCGGAGAAGTTATTTGATGATTTCCCATCCAAAAAAAAAAGTGAAAGGCGCTCGGCAGAGCAGCCTAAGCCAATATGGCGGCGCCCAAAGCTTCAGCTAACCGTGTAGCAGTTATATTCTCACTCAATCGTGCAAGTCCTCCGCGGTATTTGTGTGTTTTGATCTGTGTATTGATGTAAATGTTGTTGTTTACTTGATCGTGCTTTTTATGATATGATTTTTTTCTGGATAATTGACTTTAATAATGTAATGTCAAATTTGCCCTATGTCGCTTAGTAAATTTTGCCTTTCAAGCGTCGATATGATACCCCTTGCTAATTCTGGTTGCATGACTTTAGGGCTTATGACGACCCGTAACGACTGTCAAAGATCCACGAATGACAGCCGGGACCAACGCCTTAACGTGCTTTCCGATACACGGAGGAGTCTCGGTATGTAAAGATGGTCACTCATCCACGGACCAATCCCGGCAAGCGTAGCTTAAGAGGCCGACAACACCTAAAGCGCGGTCACTGTCGGACTGCATAGAAAAGAAAGAGAAGCGCGATGACACAACGTTTGTAATTTAGTGCAAAATATGAAGCAATTATCTATTTACTCAAAATTGAGTTGAGTAATCGAAAATAAAAAACAACCAAGTTCTGCATTCAAATAAGACGTTCTTGTTATTAATTAAATACGTAATGTATGTTGATATTTAATACAGATATTTTGGATTAGAACTCAAGGTAAGAGGTTAGTTTAACGTTAGTTTGTATCGAGTTTTTTTTTTTCAAATCGTGTTTCGGTAACAACCAAGTTCTGAGAAATATGTTAAAAATTAACATATATTTTTTCCGCTACCACAGTCTATACAGATTTGGCATTTTTTTTCTTAAGAGAAGCCTATTTTGGTCAATTGGGTCTTGTCAGCGCCTTAACCTGATGGATGTACCCGGGCGGCTGTTATTACTTAGCCACGGGCTCCTCTGGTCAGCTAGTACTTTAAAGGCTTCTTCAAAAAGGCACCGCTTGTAGCGCTACACGCGGTGTCTTTGTGTCGCGTCGCGTCGCGCGACTAGTCGCGCCAGTATGTAAAAGCCTTAAATATTATTTTATTGTTGCGCTGTAGCGTGGTGCGGCCTGCGGGTGACATTTGACGAACTGTTCCTTTTCACTCTTGAACGTACCCTGATGTACAATCATGATTGAATATTTTAGCTGCACCCTTATATTATAGTCGTAAAATACAGAATCAGTAATAACTAACTAAATAACTAGTAAATTAAATAAATGTACCCTGCCAAAATGTTACTGTCTACAAATAAAATCGAATTGAAATAAAAACTAAGCAGTGTTGGGTGTAACGTAACGCCATAGACATGTTTAGTGATGGAATGCATTGCTATGATTGGTAATCGATATTTTTTTTATAGAACTAAAAGTTTACAGTATGTTTTTTTTTTTTGTTAGACATCTATACATAATCAGCCTTTAATGTTCCCTCCCTCTGCTGGGACACAGGCCTCTTCTCTGTGTCACTCCCTGGGCCATAATCCACCACGCGGGCCCAGTATGGGTTGGTAGATGTCCTGAATTTTTGGTTCTAGGACATGCCCATTCCTCACGATGTTTTCCTTCACCGTTTTGAGAGCAGTGGTGATGAAATAATTTACACAAAGTAAAGCGCCTGTCTGGGTTCGAATCTGCGACCTACAACTCTGTAAGTCGCGGCCGTTACCACTGGGCCAACTTTGCTCTGTTAGACATCTACATAATATACAGTTAAATGAAAATGGTCGCCGACGTACCTCGCCACATGGCCAATTTTTTTTTAATAAAAATCGAATGTGTTTTGAATGTGTTTGATGATTTTTTTAATACATAACACATAATCAGCCTATAATGTTCCCAAAACTGGGACACAGGCCTTCAGGATTTCTTTAATGTTTTGTATCAAATACATATTTTAAAATAAATTTCAAAATAATAATAACTCAAAGACATTTTTAAAATATTAATAAAGAGAACGAGATTTTTGCTGTGAGAATCCATATCGATAAAATTGAGTTGCATAATGTCACTGACCCAGTCATGCGATTTTGACATTTGTCAAAATCGCAAACAGTGTAGTTCTTTTATCATAACATTTTAGTACCGTTCTTCAGTTGATCACATGCGTAGTGATGGACAGTTAGTGATGTAACAAAAACCTTAAACTGAACGGTACTGAAAGTCTAGTCCGTTGCACACGTAATATTTAATAACTAGTTTCAGCCTTTAACTGTCAGTTCTAAGGCCATCTGAAACCTCTGTCTAGTGTTTAGTTTCCGTAAACTTAGCTGTGTGTGTATGATTGATGAATGTTAGTTTAAGTGTTCGCAAGGCGTCTGTTAAGCGTTGGGTCTTGGGTTCGATCTAAATAACAGTATTCGTATTTGTGCCTGGGTTCCACCTCCTTTTAGGTACATGAGACTTTTAATGTATTTGACAAAACTTGGGTGTACTTTTACACTTCTGCCTGCCTCTTTGAGGATTTTAGGCGTGATTTTATGAGTAAAGTGGTACCTCTTAGCTGCCTCGGCTTATTTGTAATTATTTTATTTTTAAATTGTTTATTTTGCTGTACTGTGGACGCGTTTTTTTTTTACATCGTCCTCACTTTTAGTCATAAATTCAACATTATTTATACTAATCTTTATGTAACAATATAATTTAATTGAGTGTCCATGGAGTTTCTTGCCCGTTCTTCTCCATAGGTACCTACTACGCTTTGGAATGGGCAACTAGCTTCATATTTCTAATTGACCGACTCCTTGACAATTCAAAAGTGCCTGTAAATGGTTTAATTGAAATAAATGCTTTGAGTTTCAGTTGCATAAGTTATGATGAAAAAGTCATGTGATTGTTATCGCTTCTTAGGGGAAGCTCCCAAGACAGGCGATAACATCCAATTGACAACAGCTCTCAAATTATAATTTATATGATTTACTGGCTTCCGCCTGTGACTGCCTCCGCGTTACTCGGCAATACTTTAGCTTCCCATTCGTGAAAGAATTTTCAGAATCGGATCAGTAGTTCTGAAGATTAGCCCCTACAAACAAAGTCACAAATTTTACCTCTTCATAATATGTAATTAGTAACAACAGTTCTCAGATAATATATTCAAAGTATGTATTTATTCGAATTTTTGAATACATAAATGAAATTTAATCTGCATTGTTAATTCACAATCACTAGGCAGAATCAAAGTTCATTAAAGACGTACATTTTTGTAACTGCATTGTTAATTCCCAATCACTAGGCAGTATCAAAGTTCAATACAGACTTACATTTTTGTAACTGCATTGATCATTCACAATCACCAGGCAGAATCATTTGTTATGTTTAAAATATTAAATTATGACACAACTTAATTACTAAAAAATACTGAGTTTATTTTGCAAGCGTTTTAAATAACTAATATTTAAGAAAAATGTAAATTAGACAAAGATTTCAATATTTTTGTAACTGCTAAAAATAATTACAAACAAGTGTACGTAAGTCGACTTAAACACTTACATCTTTTAGAAGATATCTAAAATTATAGACATATTATTATTAAACTGGCTACAGCTTTTCAGCATTTAATGTTATAGATAAGAGTTTATATTATCTTAATTTAACTTCTGTTCCTGTTTTGTTTACTTATAAGATATCAAAACCAGAAGTGATAATAAATATTGACGTCGAAACATCGTTCGTTGCGGACAGTACCACATCACGCTTTGACATGTTGAAACTTTAAGGCTTCTCTGCGGACCTCACCGCACTTTTTGTATGAAAATGCGTTGCGCTGCGGCCAGCATATCGTCGCGGCTGGCGACGGATCGCCGCGTGACCGCAACCACTCGTTGCGAGTTCTGACGAATTCCCGCGTGTCCGCAACACCTCGTTTCACAGTTGTTCACACACACGCAGGGGTAGAGCTTAGTGGGGCGGGAAGTCGCGTCTCGCGGCGAATGGCGCGCGCGTGTGCGCGCTGCGAGCAGGTCGTGTCTCGCGGCGAGCGCGCTGTGTGTAGGTAGTGTCTCGCGACGGGTGCATGGCGAGTTGTTCATGTTTTGCTCGGCAATGTTACTCGCCGCATCGTCGCGATTTCCTCGCCCGTGGAAGTAATGAAGGCCTTTTGAAAATTCATCTCATTCTCTCCTCAGATGCGTCTCCTGCAAAGCACATGGGCTGAGATGCTGTCACTCATGCTGGCGTACCGGTCCATGTCGGGAGGCAGTCCGCTGCGCCTGCGGTTCGCCACAGACCTCGCCCTCGATGAGCAGCAGGCCAGGGAAATTGGAGCACATGACTTATTTACACAGGTCAGCTTTTGTTAAGACATTTAAGCCAATACAGGCCTAAAGTAATGTAACTTCTGATTTCTGGAACGACAATCAACAACTTATCAAAATTAAACGCATCTCAAGTGATCCGATTGGCTCTTGATAATTCAGTCAACCAATCACAACAGTAGACATGCGTTTAATATTTTTTTTGTTAATTTTTGTGTTGTTTATCGAGCCACAAACCGGGCAATAGTGTATCTGCAAGATTTGCTAAATTGGTGTAGCAAAGTGTGGGTTTTGATTGTCAAAAGATAGTTACTGGTGCTAAATATTGAGAAATCCCTTTTCATTATTTAGCGTGTCTCTAATAGAACGACGCATTCAGAGCATGCTTGGGTGAACGTAGTTATATCTAAATTATTTACTTTTTCCTGAAATTATTATATATAACTTAATTTTCTAGTGACCTGGCGACACCGCCCCGGTAATGAGCTTCCGTAACTGCACAAAAACTTAAATTAAACAATTAATTGGGAAATTAATAGAAGAAGTCTAGAGGGGTTATCTTGATGTCCCTGGTTAAGACTCGTTTCTTGCCTTTGCTCTGCACTGTGCTGGGAAAATAAAAAAAACTGGTATTATTGTTATTACTAACTGATGCCCGCAGCTTCACTCGTGTGGCTTTTTCTACAAATAAGTAGCCTAAGATACTCCTTATAATATCAGCTATCTGCCAGTGACAGTCCCGTCAAAATCGGTCCAGCCGTTACGGAGATTAGCCGGAACAAACAGACAGACAGAAGGACTAAAATTAAAAAAATAATAATGTTCTAAGTACCATATTACATACTTAAAAAAGCTGTTTATTTTGACATTACAAACAGACACTTCAATTTTAATTATTTGTGTAGAAGATTTATAGATTATTCTAGAAGGAAGCCGAATGAAAAACGTTTCCGAAGTAAAAGATTAGCCTACACAGTATTTAGGGCTCGGTATCCAACGGGAACCTCTTACTATGCCGTCCGTCTGTCTGTCACGGGGCTGCATCTTATTAACCGTGATAGCCGGTGTTGTAATTTTCATAAAATCTAGATTAATATTATAAATGCGAAAGTAACTCTGTCTGTCTGTCACCTTTTTACGCCATAAGGCGCAGATATATGATTTTAGTGACTTTTAAATATGTAATTACGCCTTCTTATAATGCAACTAAGTTATGCAAAAAAAATATGTTAAACTAGAACGCGTACACATCAATTCTATATGTGAATATTTAAGTATTGTAGTAAAATACTTTATGAAATAAATTCAGGAAGTAATGTCTACCCAAAGCATAAAAAATTATATTTCTTTCAAACTTCATATATTTATATTTTCATGTTTTTTTTTTTGTATGAACAGACTATTTTATTATCTGTAACTCTATCTGTGATTTTTTTCTAACTTTCATATTTTTGTTCCTAAAAATAAATATACCATATGAAACCGAACGGCGGTTCGGCGTAAGCGCGACGCACATTTGTATGGTTCAAGGTCAACGGCGATTACTAGACCCTGTACGGATTTGGATGTCTGGCACACGGATAGACCATGACCCGGTTTGGAAATAGGATACTTTATTCCCGTTAGTCCGTTCCAGTGAGATAATTTCCTAACAGCACGCGGGCGAACCCGCGGGTTTAAGCTACTAAGGCAAATGTCATTGCAAATTAAATACAATAGTTTTTTTTGTTTGTTTCTAGATTGCTGGCGTAGCCAAGCGTCTGGAACGCGCGGCGGCGTTGCGCGAAGAGTGTTACCTGATGAAGGCGCTCGCGCTCGCCAACTCCGAAGCGCGCATCGATGAGCACGCAGCGCTGCGGCGCTTCAAAGACTCTATACTTGCAGCTCTTAATGACGCTGTCTCGGCTTTAAGGTGAGCTTAATGCATCCACATTTTATTGACCAAGGGTTTGAATACCTACTTGCAAAACAAACATACTTTACAAATAAGGCAATAGTTTGAGTAATCAAATGTGTCACTTAATTACGAAACCAAAGAACATTTGATTTTAAATTAAGCCCTAAGCTAAGGTAACACAATCAAATATACGAATTATATTTAACTGGGCCTCTCAGAGTCCCTAGTGTGAAGTACTTGTATATACTCTTTGGTGTTTTAGTTGTCAATAATACGATACAACAATAATTTAGTTGTCAATATCCCGATACAGTACGTTATAGTTGTCAATAGTCCGATATGATAAATTTTAGTTGCCAATGGTCCGATACAATATGTTTTAGTTGTCAATAGCCCGATACAATGTTTTAGTTGTCAATAGACCGATTCAATAAGTTTTAGTTGTCAGTGGTTCGATACAATATGTTTTAGTTGTCAATAGTCCGATTCAATAGGTTTTAGTTGTCAATAGCCCGATACATTAAGTTTTAGTTGTCAGTGGTTCGATACAATATGTTTTAGTTGTTGATGGTCCGATTCAATAGGTTTTAGTTGTCAATAGCCCGATACAGTACGTTATAGTTGTCAATAGTCCGATATGATAAGTTTTAGTTGCTAATGGTCCGATTCAATATGTTTTACTTGTCAATATCCCGATACAATAGGTTTTAGTCGTCAATAGCCCGATACAATACGTTTTATTTGTCAGTGGTTCGATACAATATGTTTTAGTTTTCAATGGTCCGATACAATATGTTTTAGTTGTCAATAGACTGATTCAATAAGTTTTAGTTGTCAGTGGTTCGATACAGTATGTTTTAGTTGTCAATAGTCCGATACAATAAGTTTTAGTTGTCAATAGGCCGCTATAATAAGTTTTAGTTGTCAGTGGTTCGATACAATATGTTTTAGTTGTCAATAGTCCGACACAATAGGTTTTAGTCGTCAATAGCCCGATACAATACGTTTTATTTGTCAGTGGTTCGATACAATATGTTTTAGTTTTCAATGGTCCTATACAATATGTTTTAGTTGTCAATAGACCGATTCAATAAGTTTTAGTTGTCAGTGATTCGATACAGTATGTTTTAGTTGTCAATAGTCCGATTCAGTAAGTTTTAGTTGTCAATGGTCCGATACAATATGGTTTAGTTGTCAATAGACCGATTCATTAAGTTTTAGTTGTCAGTGGTTCGATACAGTATGTTTTAGTTGTCAATAGTCCGATATGATAAGTTTTAGTTGCCAATGGTCCGATACTATATGTTTTAGGTGTCAATAGCCCGATACAATAGGTTTTAGTCGTCAATAGCCCGATACAATACGTTTTATTTGTCAGTGGTTCGATACAATATGTTTTAGTTTTCAATGGTCCTATACAATATGTTTTAGTTGTCAATAGACCGATTCAATAACTTTTAGTTGTCAGTGGTTCGATACAGTATGTTTTAGTTGTCAATAGTCCGATTCAGTAAGTTTTAGTTGTCAATAGCCCGATACAATATGTTTTACTTGTCAATAGCCCGATACAATAAGTTTTAGTATCAGTAGTTCGATACAATATGTTTCAGTTGTCAATAGTCCGATACAATAGGTTTTAGTCTTCAATAGCCCGATACAATACGTTTTAGTTGTCAGTGGTTCGACGCAATATGTTTTAGTTTTCAGTGGTCCTATACAATATGTTTTAGTTGTCAATGGTCTGATACAATAAGTTTTAGTTGTCAGTGGTACGATACATTATGTTTTAGTTGTCAATAGTCCGATACAATAGGTTTTAATTGTCAATAGCCCGATACAATGGGTTTTAGTTGCCAATGGTCCGATACAATATGTTTTAGTTGTCAATAGCCCGATAAAATAAGTTTTAGTTGTCAGTAGTTCGATACAATATGTTTTAGTCTTCAATAGCCCGATACAATACGTTTTAGTTGTCAGTGGTTCGACGCAATATGTTTTAGTTTTAATGGTCCTATACAATATGTTTTAGTTGTCAATGGTCTGATACAATAGGTTTTAATAGTGAATAGCCCGATACAATGGGTTTTAGTTGTCAATAGCCCGATACAATAAGTGTTAGTTGTCAATAGTCTGATACAATAAGTTTAAGTTGTCAGTGGTTCGATACAATATGTTTGAGTTGTCAATAGTCCGATCCAATAAGTATTCAATGTCGATAGTTCGATACAATAAGTTTTAGTGGTCAATAATCCGATACAATAAGTTTTAGGTGTCAATAGTCCGATCCAAAATGTTTTAAATGCCGATAGTCCGATACAATAAGTTTTCGTTGTCAATGGTCCGATACAATATGCTTTAGTTGTCAATAGTCCGATCCAATAAGTTTTAGTTGTCAATTGTCCGATCCAAAAAGTTGTGAATGTCGATAGTTCGATACAATAAGGTGGTACCGCACTTGTCGACGCGGAATCGGCTTGAGCCGATCACGTATTATTTCCACACTTGTCGCATTTAGCTCGACGCGATGTCGAGTCGCGACTTTTTTACGATTATTGAAAACGCATGCTATTTTTGATCTGCTCGAGCCGAGTCCCTGTCGATCAGTGTGATCGGTCCCCAACTACATCGTTATTACCCACCGCCATTGAATAAAGTTTTAGGGGAGTGTACAGTGTGTAATAACGAGTCTAGAATGGAGTAATCTAACAATACATAGTGATGTCGTGTGCAGGCCGTACAACGGCAACGCCGCGCTGCAACAGCTGCTGCTGGTGCTGCCCGCGCTGCGCCACGCCGACGTGGCCGTGCGCCGCTTCTGGGCCGGCGTGCACCGCGAGCGGCGCGCGCCCATGAACAAACTGTTCGTGGAGATGCTCGAGGCATGTCTCCGGTAAGCACTAAAAGAAAATAAGTCATCAGCGGAGACTAGCCATCGACGCGGGAGATATGATAGTGCACGAGTGGAAGCACTACCAGGACACCGGCAGGACCTCTCCGAATGTCAATATTTTCGTTTCTTCACCTTCGGCGGAGGCGACGCGTCCCCGCGCCAAATGTACAAAACGACGGACGGATCTAGTACAAAACTTGTTACTATTTTTGTATAATATAAAAAATTATATCTAGTTTTATTGTGGAAGTTTCGAGATTATTGTATGGTCGAGGAAACTATCCTCGGACTGATCGCGGGCTGCCAGCCACTTAGTATTGTAGTGACCTGAAACGTCATTAGTTCTGTTCTGAACAGAGTTTTAGTACTGTTAGCTTTAAAGGCGATGTTTTCTGTTTTGTCTAAATTCCGTGGCTCTCTGCGATGGGCCCTCGTCACTGTCGTGTTGGAGGTATCTGTTCCCCGACCGTACGAACCACTTCTGTATATATGTCTCGGTAAATGCGGGGGCCGTATTCGGCGCATTTATCATTAAAATATAACATTGTTTTTATTCTGTTCGTTTTAAATGCTAAGAGGGGACGTTGCTTGTACTGCGTCGTGTTAAAATAACGCGCTAGTGGACCTAAAATATTCGTAGTTAAAACAATGCATCGTTATGATAACAAACGGATTTCTTGTAATTTTACTAGAATTTCTAAAGTACAAATATATATATAATTAGATAAGTTTTACACCTGTTTTCATAACAAACTTGTTTTCTAAAGAAAGGAGACGTAGATTGTTGCTAAATATAATTAAAATAATATATAAAATAATTCTATGAAGTAAGAATGTTTGTCTGAACGAAAATCTTCAAATTAAAATATTATTATTTCTACAGAATTAAGTCGCAGTGCAACAGCGCACCCCCATTCTAATGTACAACTGTTTTATAAAATAATGGACATAAAAACATAGAATTTATTTAAAAAATACAGATTATGTAGCAATATTTACTATATAAAGGTTATAAATGTATATCTAGAGCTGTTCCACTAACAAAAAACATATTTTAACTGAAATATTAGATGTGTAGTTTGTAATGCCAGTGAATGTCTGATCCCTTTGTCGACAATACCCGGGTATTGTGAACAATGCTCTGTCTCACATTGCCCGGACATAGTCGATAATTTAGATAGAGTAGATGTAGTAGCCCCTATATTGGATGGAAATATTTTTAAACGCGTTTAAAGGAGAATCCTATATATGTCACCGTATGATTACGAATATCGTGAGTTTATAATCTACCTAGCGAGATTGTGAAAGAAATTGTGAACTGAAACAAACCATTTACAATTTAACTCCTTGCGCTGATACTAAATAGCCAAGTCACTGCGACCAACTTGGAAGTAGCGCTCGCTCGGCTCGCTCGCGGTCGGTCACAGTTCTAACCTAACCCATTTGGTCGGGGCTAAGTTACTGCGACCAATTCGGCTACCGCCAAGACCGACCAATCAGGGATGGTTCACAATTTTACGGGTGATAAAATCGGACAGATTATAAACTTCGTCGATATCAGGTTCATTCACAATTTAACGATTTGACATTGATAGATTATAAACTACCGAAAATGAATGCGTTATATTATAACAGTTTACAATTTTCCGATACTTATAATCTCGCTCGATAGCTTATAAACCGACGGTGCTCACAATGTTACGGAGACATAAATATATCTTTAATCCTCGTTATAATTAACAAGGAGTTAGCGCCCAAACCGCAGATAAAAATATTTTCAACTAATATAATGTACCTTGCTATAGTGTTATTATATTGGAGTGTGTTTCTGTCAAAATTGTTGTCGTGATTGTAACATATCTGTAGGTAGTTAGCGTAATGTACAAAGTACAAGGAAAATACTCTTCTGGATTTAAAAATAACCCTTATTCATAAAAAATATGTCTATGTATGCACTTGTCTAAAGGCAGTTATCTAGCAGTAGCACTCTAAGTGATCAGTTATATTTCAGATCATGTGCAGATATATCGTTAAATATAATAATGCTGTCTACTCTGTTAGAGTGAGACAACGCTATGTCGCTAGAAAGAGCAAACATCACAAGATCTTCAGTCATGAGTGGAACTGCTAAATAACATACCCCTCCCTACCCTTGTAAATAAACAAAGAGCTTTTTAGCTATAGGAATTTGATATTTATGAATAAGGGAATAAGATTCAAATCACAGAAGCACCCTCCATATTAAGCACTATAGTAAAAACCTATACTTAAGTGTAAGTAACATCACAGAATTGTATTAAGTACCTAAAAATATTGATTTGTAAATAGAATTAATATTAAAGATATAGTGGAACAGATAATATCGAATACCTCAATACCTGTTACCATGAACGAGTGAATACATATAAGTACATTACAGCGGTTAGGTTGATGCCAGCGCCTCTGTTGGTGAAATTCGGAACTAGTAATGGGTTGATATTTTGAAGCTTCGTCTTATTATGTCCGACTTTTATTTATTTACTAAAACTATGCACAAGTAAGAAAAATACCGTACAAACGAGGACTTAATACCTGAGGCATTTTATACTCGCCAACCTTAGGGTGATGCAGACACAAAACATGGCAGATGCAACATATGGGATAGATTTTTTGATTTTTGTTGTTATTCTTATGTAAAAGCATTGGGAAACTAAACAGAAAGGAAAATTTACTTCAGCATGGTTTAATTAAATAAAGGCTATGCAGTACATTATAGAACTCATGTTTCTTAACTTGACGTCTTTCTAAAATATCTTCCCTTAGCTAGTGTTGCAGTTGGCTATACATAAGCCTTGGCATGAATGTTACCGTTGCCAATACAAAATGTATGAAAAACAATGCGAACACGACTGAAATAAGAATTAAGTTGTATTAAATGTTGAAAGAAGAAAATCTATTCAAAATTGCACCCATAGTTCGGTTGATTTGACGTCGGTCCCGGCTGTCATTCGCCATCTTTGACCGTCGTCACGCACGGGTAGTCAGAAGTTTTAAAGTCTGACATCAGTCTTACCAAGGAGTATCGTGTTACCCAGTAACTGGGTTGTGGAGGTCAGATAGGCTCGCTTCATGTCAAATACTGGTATTCCGCTGCATCGGTAAGTCTGGACGCCGACCCCAACACAGTTGGGGAATGACTAGGCAGATTAAGTTCCGTTAATTTTGTAAAATTGTGAGGGAATTGATAATGTTACCGTTAACGTAGAGGTTGTAGTGTATGGTGCATTTTTGTTGTGATTTTGCTCAAAACATGTGTCGATAAGTATTCGCATGCTTACCAGGACTTGGGTTTAGTTGCAGACGTCACTCAGGGCCGGTTTCTCGAAATAAAATTATCGCAAAACTAATGTGACAAATTGTCAAGCGCGTGTAACCTGCTGCTAGGCAACTGGCCTGGAGAAACTGGCCCTGGGACTTTCCAACACTCATTTATTTTCCTATGCACAGAAAACTAGCAAAAATCTGTTTGTTACATTACCTTCATTGTACAGAAACTGTATAAAATCATAAGCAGTCGAATTGGCGAAAATCTAGTGTGAAAACTGGCCTGAAACTATGCGTCAATCGTGCGCCCGCGCCGGGCACCGCGTGTGTACGCGCGGACACGCGGGCGCGCTCCGTGGGAACGCGACGCTCCCAAACGCGGAGACCGGATCATTTTGTTTACGCAGTGTCGCTAGTTCAATTTTGACGGTGTGCATGTACACACGGCTACATATCAAGTTATACATTTCCAGTATAAGCTGATCTCGCATTGTATACGGTTTCCGTATAATGACAGGTCAGCATAAACTGGAAATGTATAGCTTGATATGTAGCCGTGTGTACAGTCGTGTCGATGGAGAGCTTAATATATTATTACGTAGCAAAACGAAGCCTAGGAACAACAAAAACGGCAGCCTATTTATTGAATCTAGGTTGCTATGCGGGGAATTTGTTGTGAAGTTCAGTAAATTAAGAGAAAATGAAAATTCATTTTACAAATATTTAAAAGTTGCGGTGCAGGTCTATGACGAATTGTTTTCGAAACTGGAATCGTATTTGAAGATCAACAATCTTAAAGTAAAATCTGAATCAGTCATATCACCATTGGAAAGGCTGGCAGTAACATTGCGGTAAGTAAAAATTAAATAATTTATCATCATCTATATTTTTGCTTTAAACATACTAATTAACATTCTTTCTTTGCTCATGAATCACAATATAATCACAGTTGTTCACTCGCACATTCTTACTGTTATTACTAACTAGCTATTGCCCGTGGCTTCGACCGCGTGGAGCTCGGAAATTATCCCATGGAAGCGTACTACCGTAACGCGCAGGCCAGTAAAGCTCGCAGTCGGCATGATTTTTCCGACATCGTCAACAATCATCGTCACATTTCAGCCAATTTACACAAAACCCTAATGAATTATACACCTAAACCTTCCTCGTGAATCACTCCGTACATTGGTGAAAACCCGTTCGGTAGTTTTTGAGTTTTTAGCGTTCAGACAGACAGACGCGGCGGGGGGACTTTGTTTTATAATGTGTAGTGATTTTATAATTATTAATTGTTTGCTCATTAATCACAATTACAGTTTTTTTTCGTAAATTACTAATTATTACTAATTTTATAATCATTATTTCTATGCAGATACAATATACCGAATCACAATGTAATTACGTTATTTTTTATTATTACAGGGTGTCGCGTTGAAAGTGGATAATGTTCTTCAGATTAAGTAGATATTTAATGAGGCAAACCCATTTTATAAAAATAATTTAAATTATCATTAATTTTGGATAAAAAATGTGTTTGTCTCAAAAAGTATCCACTCTCGGCTAACATTCATAGGAGTGTTTTAAAGGCCACCTTATATAGAAAAAATATTATCCACCATAAATGAGACATCCTGTATATATATCTATTATTTTATATAATAAAATTTATACATACTTTATATACGTTTTGTTTTATTTGAATTTATTGCTACTAAAGCAGTCTAGAGCGGTCTTTATATTATTCTCGAAGTCTTCATTCTCATAATATACTTTGCAATAATTCATCTTCTATTGTCTCCGTGTTTTTGATATTAAGTGATGTTAAATCCATCGTACTAATTATATTTTACGTATTTTGCGTTTTTGTTAAGTGATGGTAAATCATCCACACTTTCTTTTTCAATGTAAATCAAAGCTTCTAACACTTTGGTTCGAAATAAAAGATTAAAAAAAAATCAATTTTCGTCATCATTATCAACATTGTTTCGTTTTACACATTGCAACAATTATTTTTCAAAAGGAATTGGTGATGTGCGTTTACGTTTTCGTGATGATTCTGACTGTATTATTAATTGTACGTTCAAGATTCGAATTTTCGGCACTAGTGCTAGGTACTGAGATGTTATTATCATTTATTGCATTTGTCGATGATTCTTGATCTTCACTCTGATTTTCTATCGATTCATCTGCTTCATTACTTGGGTTCGAATCTAAAAAGGTTGACATATCATAAATAAATTGTTTCTTGCCTGGTTTAGCACCTGATTAAAGTTTTCTTTTACTTGCTTTCACTTTCATATATCTGTCTCTCAATTTTCCATCGTTATTGCACTTTTGTGACTGAAAAAATACAGAATAATATTTTATTTACAGGTACGTGACAAACGGACACACATTTGGGGCTTATCGGGCAGGATTACCTAACCACAATCAGAAAAGTTGTGAAAGAAGTCTGTCAAATTATAAACGAAAGGATGGAGGAAGGCTGCATGCCAAGAACTTCACGTGCGCGTTGGGAAGAGATAGCAGAAGGTTATTTGATGCAAGCAAATTTTCCCAACTGTATAGGTGCCATAGACGGGAAACAATACGCAATATAAGATCTCCACACCACCGTTCACTTTACTGCAATTCAATCGGTGACAAAACACGAAGCAATAATATAATTCTAGCTTAATTTAAAGCAACCTTGTATGATAAATATCAATACCTAGTCATAGATTGATTAGAATTACATATTGAGAACACAAATAGTATGTAAGTACCTACATACCTATAATATAATAGTAAAAAATGTTTTACCTGTTGTTTTTTTTCCGCCTCACTGAAATTTCCAAATAATTCTTTACAAATTCCTAGCTGTGCCGCTGTTCATGTATCTCGGTCTTTGTAGAGTTCATTCGCCTGGTCCTTTATGGCCGGGCGACACTGCACTTCCACAATTATTCTTTCTGTACCGAAAGATATTTCCCTTGATTTTCTCCTTGCGTGTGTGCGGCCCGTATCAAATAGCGTTATTGACTGAATAATCCCGTGCGTGTTACCACTGGCGATGGCGGGCCCCGCGCATGCCTTCGCGACGGAGCAATTTTGTATGGAATCGCGCGAGTGTCCGCTTAACGCAGTTTCAGGCCTTAGTATCTGCTAAAGTAACGCCAGAAAAAAGTTTGATTCGCAGTTTTTTTCATTTTTTTTTTTTTTGGTTAAGCTAAAGGTTGTATAAACACAAATTACCGAGCAACGGTATTTTAGGGTCTAAATATGAGTGGGGTCAACTTTCAAAATAATGTTTGTCGTAACATAGTTACAAAGAATTGTAAAAATCAATGTGATGGCTTTAGGATTAGGTAAGAATAAGCAAATCATTTTGAAAGTTGCCAAGTTTTAGGCCAAGATAAACAAACTACTTAGCACGTGCTTCGACTGAACATTGTTCCTGTCACTGTCGCACAAATGTCAAACCGCAAGTGCAAGATAGAGACGGGAAAATACACTGCTACAAGGATGTTTTGGCGCTCGAATGACGTTAACAGGAGGGCGCTGTTGGTAATCATTTGTGCGATTGTGCTTTGTAATGTATTGAAAAAACAAGATGGCGGCGTTAGTTCTTCTTGTGGCTACGCGCCAGAATATCCTTGTACAGCTAAATCTAAGCCAAAGCCTAAGCTAAGAAGTAACGTTTATCAATGTCGGCGAGACTCGAGTATCACAAAATAAAAAAATTCTACGTATCTAAAATTCCATGTGAGTTTTAACGCGTTCTGTTGTAGTTATTCTTATGTTAAGAATATTTACTTTATTTAATAGTGTTTAATGCCTACCCGGTGGTAGTCAGGGAGCGAATTTGTGAAGTGTGACTGTGCCAGATTATTTATTAAGTTTTTAATTACTATTATCGTCGTTATTATTGATCTGCGATTACTGATGTATACAATTAAGGAAAATTGTGATCGTTTGGTTGCAGTCTGTGTGTGCGGGTTACTTCAAAATAAACGGCTACTAAACTAAGCCTTTTTAAATTAAAACACTTGAATTGATGAGTTAGAAAACCTGTTCATGTATTTTCATCAATCTTGTATACATTTTCTTTTAGTTTTAACTGATCGGCAGCTTACTACCCGCTTACATACAGACTGAAACTGACTGAAGTTTTATTGATAATATTTTTTGAAAAAATCAAAAGAAAGTTTAATAGTCTTTTATAAAATGTTACTTTGTTTAAACAAATATGATTGGACTTGATGAAAAATAAATTTAATTTCTATATCGTAGAACATTTTGAGTAGGTGGAGTTAGTTAGTGATATGTAATCTCAGATCAAACTAGAGAACCCTAGGTAAACCAATATAATACCCGTGTCTTAAATTTTGTATTTAATAAATTCGTACCTTATTTCTTTACATAATGTTATTAATGTGAACCGGTCCCGTATATAAATTAAAAAAATATATAAAGTGGTGACATTTTATTTTTGTATTTTTATTTGGGTTTTATCAAGAATACCCTAGTACAAGCTGTGACTATTTTATGTACCTAACGTTACATACCTAAGAACATCACGCCTCAAACCCCTGAAGGGTAGGCAGGACTGTAGAGTACACCAACACCTCACTAATTATGTAGGACAAGTAATACAGGCGAGCATATTGCCATCAACCGGGCACGAATCTAGATTCTAGGCTGCTATTGAGAAATGCCTAATGGAATAACTAGACGGGGATCGAACCCGGGACTCCGTGGTCACACAAGACTCGCGAGGTAGTCGTTGATAACCTAACGTGGAGGTCGATGATCAGCATACGCGCTTGCGACTTCTAGACCCACAAGGTAGTCAATAACCTGATGGCCCAACTACTTACCGTTTAATAAATCTAACAATACACCTACTTATTTAATTCGGGATTCCATCCGTCAGTCGGTCAAAGGTACGATCTCCAACCTTATTCCGCCGCCTCCTTCGCATACATCTTCGACAGAAGAACGTTACTCCCGACCATAGACTGAACCACGACGGAAGCAAGAGAGGTCACCCACACCAAGTTCTGCGAAGTGGCGACAAGCCTCCTCTCCGGGCATTCCTCGAGGCACGTCACAATGTGACCGCTACTGTGGCGAGGCCCGCTTTGGATAGCGTAAGTAGCTCCTTCCATTCAGCTACCTACCAGAATCTAGCACTCTCAAACAACTACCAAGCTCATTTTGTTGCCTCAAAACAGCATCTGGTCAGCACAAGTTTAGTGGAACTTCTATTTATTCACGCATGCAGCAGTAGTTTTAACCCTAAACTGCTATGATTCACCTTGTGTGAGTTTAGAAGCATGCAACTTTTCAACATTTTTAGGCAATTCGTATCTATTGTCATCGGAGCAATAAGCCCTCATCCGCGCAGGAGCTTTTTTTAACGCGAAGTTTTTGACCATGCCATAATTTCCAACTCTCGGCGTAGAACCGAGCCCTGAGAATCCAACAGAGTGCATCCCTAGCGCGTTGTAAAAGTTAAACAGTTGTATTTTCAAGTCACGCCGGTAATCCGACTGTTGAACATCCAGAGCGCGGCCGCCCGTGCATAGGTAGGCTACTAAGTAGGTACTCATGACATTGTTCTATAAATATTTACATACCTATAGTACCACTAACCCAGGTAGGTAAGTTTACATCAAGGTAAAAAAATCGCGTCTCTTATTTAAGGAAATTTCTCGCCGACTGGTCGACACTTTACGTGACCAGCAGGATTAACACGAGAACCGTAGAGAAGCTATTTGTCGACGGAAGAGTAGACAAAAATTACGTTTCCATGTAGACAGTTGACAGTTTTCTACCAAGAAATGTAGGCGAGCCATTTCTATTTTATTTCTACAGTAGTGTAGAAGTAGAAAGCGATGTGCTTAGCCTGCTGAGGGCTGGGTCGTTCTTTGGCCGTAGAATTAGCATTACCATTCAACGTGCCAATTGCTGCCAGTCTTCTGGGCAGGTGGGCACGTTTCCGGATGACAGGGATGCGGACGAGTACTTCGATCCCTTAGTGTAATTTATTAGCATTGTTAGTTAGTTAATTAGTTAGTTAGTTAGTTAGTTAGGTAAGTAGTCACTTAATACCTAGTGTCAATAGACTTAGTTGTGTTAAATACTGTAAAAGAAATAAATTTCACAGGTAAAATAACACGTTAACACGTATTCTAATGACATTTTCACTTCTCACTCTGTAAAAGTTCGTCTTTAAGTTGTGCGTAGGAGACACAAAGTCGCTTTATATGCTATAGTGCATAAAGTATTTTTTTCTAAGACTAAGATAATTATGCCTAACAGCCACACGCGCAATAAAACGTCGCAGATTAAAAGACGTTATTTAATTAATTTGCTTTCATTTATATCACTTCCGTGTTTTCTTTCGTTGATTTAATAAAACCAGATAAAATTGTTGTCAATTATTATTTAAAAACGCAAAGACACGTTTTTATGACTTGGCAGTATGAAGTAAGTACCTACCCAAGTCGAATGACACATATTAAAAAGAACTTTTAAAAAAGTTTCGGGGCGGGAATTAGCTGTTCTCTTTTTCAATTTTGCAACATTTTTGAACAGTGAAAAGTGATTTTATGCCTGTTTCATTTTCTCGCAATCGAAGTGAAAAAAGAGTGTTTATCTATCCACCATGCATTCGTTGTAGGTACAATCTACTATTCAAACAGGGGCAAAATTATGTTGTGTCCACTGTTTTCACCTAAGAAGTTGTGAAGAATATTTGTGTTCAAATTGAAAAAAAAAAATGTGAGTAAAATATAAACCATGGCTGAAAATTGTTAGTACTAGTTTAAAACATCGGTCAGTGGGTCGTCTTAGGGGCGGACACCGACATGTAATGGTAATTAGTGCTATTTCGCATTTTCATGTGCATCAGAATTCTTGAGTAAAAATGTTAATTGTGTTATTGCCATTGGTAAGACGATAATTGATATTACATAAAGCATGTGAATTTTATATGCAAATTGAAGAGTGCGTTTGATATCGCGTTCGCCTTGGGACGTCTCCTAGCGTGCGGTTACTCTCGCCTTTATTAGTACACTTGCATATTTTATGTGATTGATGAAGTACGAAGCGATGAATTCACATAATTTCATTTGCTAAATGAGCAGTCACATGCTAACAATAAAATTAATTGCCAATTTAATCTAATAATATGAAACAGCCAAGCAGCACGTTACTTGACGTTTGTTTACCCTCATAGGATAAGGACAAGGACATTCCGAGGGGACGGCGCGTACGCAGTCCCCACTACCAAAAATTACGCATCCGAGTTATCCACATTAGGGATAATCGCAGGGGTCAACCCAACCGCAGTGCAATGGGAAGGCCTCGCCCTGGGGGAACCGCCTGACTGATCACGGTATCCCCTATGCCAGGTAAGTATGATTTCTTTACAGAAACGCGCGAGGGTCATTCAACGGCGGAGAATCTTAACACCGCAATTCTGAAACGTGACGTAAATCTAAAACGCCATCTAGTGGATAAAAACTGTACAAAACCACGATTCCTCATGCCATTTTTGTTGCATAAAGGTAGTTGTGGCAATGAAAGTTGGTGGTGGTGGGTGGTGGTTGTGGCATGCAAAAATAATTGAAATGCTAATATTATGTCTAAATAGTTTGAAGCGCAATCGTAATTTTTACAGGGTGTAACGTAAATAATGGATAACCATGAAATAGCATAATATAATAGACTTCTAAAAATAATAAAAAATGATCCCAAGTAGGTAGTACCCAAGGATACGATTTTTTTAATACTTTGCAATTCCTAGTCACATTGTTTACTGTCTCACTGTCGGCATAGTCAACGTACAATAACCGATGGAACAGCAATTAACCGATGGAATTCATTTATTTGTAGTCGTGATGAAAAAAGAATGTAAAATAAGGTAAATACGTTAGTTAAAAATCTTAGGTACTACTTGGGATATTTATTCTTGATTTTCCTATAGATATTAAATGTTCTATTTCAAGGTTATCCATTATTTACGGAACACCCCGTATATGCTTAGGTACCAATAAGACACTTATTCTTGAGCTACTTGGATCCCCATACAGCTTTTAGAACTTGATTAACTGGGAGTGGCCCCGCCATCCAGACGTCGCCGTCGGGTTGGCGGCTCACTTTTAAAATGCTATATATAATATAACGTAAAAAGTGTTTCGATTAAAGATACCAATTAGGTACGAATTATTTACGCTATTTAACTTGCAAAATCTTGACTTGGTCCCGCGGTCCTGACGTTCCCACTACCTACGTATTGTATCTCGTGTTCGTCTCCGCTAGTTTTGTTTCCAACGTGTATAGTTGTTATCTCAAAAAGATTTTGACGCCATTTTATTTTAATGAGGTGCACGGTGTGGTCACTATAGTACTGAATTACATCTCTGCCTTCGCCGTACGAGGAGGGAGGCGCAGTTCGGGCCCGCACCGTATATTTTTTGTGAAACATTTAGTGCAAGTATTGAATTTTACACGATGTGTAAAAATATTGTGAAGTTATACGGTACGGGAGGTAAACGAAGGGACACGCTTTAGGGGAGCGTATGTATATTTTTTAAACTTAAAGGTTGTAACGCGAAAATAACAAATTATATTTATTTTACGATACTGAGAGAATTGAGACTGAAGGTTTTTTTAAATAGGAAGCTGGGTGGAGTCATACATAATTATACACTATTTATAAAAAAATAAATCAAGAGAACAGCTTGTATGTAGCTTTTTTATTTCTTAAAAACTAGCTTATATTTACAATGGTGCCGATTCCCTTGTTCACAAACTAAACTAAACTTAAGTTCAGTGCATCTTTTTCTTTCTATTTCATTAAAAAAAGGACAGAAGATAAATTTTAGTTTAGTCCTGTCAAATTAATCAGCGCCTGTCACTACTTTATACAAGTTTAGACGTGAATAAAAACTTGCCTACTAAAATTACGTCAATTTACGTCAAGCGCTGATTAATTTGACAGGACTAAACTAAAATGTATCTTCTGTCCTTTTCTTAATGAAACAGTAAGACAAAGATGCACTGAACTTAAATTTAGTTTAGTTTGTGAACAAGGGAATCGGCGCCAGTATCGTTCCCCGGGATTATTTAAAAAAGCTTAGTAGGTATAATATTAAACTATAGCAAATTGTTCGTACAACAATTCTCTAACTTTGAAATACTCTTCGGACAGGACACCTTCCAGCGCTACGCGGCCGTTTTCCAACTGAAAAAGAGAGAACAATTTAAATATACTTAACTTCACGCTTTTCTCAATTGGTTGAATAAGAAACTACAGAGTTGTTGCATTATTTGAAATGACTTGAAAGTGTTTGTTCTGTAAATAGAATATCTGAATCACTTTTACACGTCATATTAAAAAAAAATATAAAAAAATAAGCTACAGGTACTCCATTTATTATAGCATTAGAAACCCAACGGCAAAATAGCGACATTACTGTATAATATTGTTGAAATTACTGAGCTTTAGAGTTAATTCTTTAATGTAAATTGTAAATAGATTACATTGCTTTGTATTTATCGTAAAATAACGGAGTTTATTAGACGTTTATATCGAAATAACGAAACGGTGACAATCGTTGTTTTTCTGTTAGGTATAATAAATGAAGTTACAGATGGAGTCGATATGTCCTACCTGACCACCCCGAGAAGAAATGGCGAAACAATCGCAAGGGTTAAAGTCTCTTTTAAAGTCCAGACATAATTTTGATCAGATCAAATGAGGACCATGTAGATCCGTGTCTGAAATGGTCTTTTGAGGAAAGAACCACACAAATTGCAGTGGACCTGTCCAGTCAGTGCAAGCATTTGTCAGTAATAGTGTAACTCAACTCAGGAGTTAAGGAGCTCAACGATTCGACGAACAATACCAAAGAAAGGATATTTGGGTAGGCCGCATAAAGTACTCAAAATGCCAGACCATCATTAAAACTAGTTTCAGCTGCAGACTAGCATAAATAGTGCACGTGATTTCTACCCACATAAACACAGACAACGCACGCCAAACGACGCATAGACAGAGATACTTAGAGATCGTAAGGTGTGTCATGAGCGTAAGACCTGGGTCTCCGCAGTGGGAACGTCATAGGCTGATTATGCTTATGCTATGTGAACAGGCCAAATTGCGTCAGTTTAGCTTCAACATACTGGTAGACGTCAACGGCTCACAATTAGTTTTGTTATTTTACTTCATCGCTTAATACATATAAATTATGAAAATGTAGTTGGCCCTAGTAACCGATCGTTTCCACTTACTCTGCGAATAGCAAGCGTGCCGTTGCAGCACTCGAGCGCGCCGGCAGTGAACTCCGTGCTCAGGCCGAGCTTGGTGAGCGCGGCGCGCAGCTCCGACAGGCGCACCGAGTTGATGAAGGACGCGGCGTGCGCGCCGCCCGGCGCCGCCTCCAGGCACATGGACACGTCCGACGTGGCTTCTTCTGGGCACACGGTTGGTGAGATTGAAAGGGGGATTTTACTTTACTACTAGGCTTACAATAACTATGTTGTTTCCTAACTGAAAGTGAGTTTTTGTAACGGATTTGGAGGAAATTTGGCACATGGGTAGACCATGTGGTAGTACGTTCCCGTGGGATAATTTCCGACCTCCACGCAGGCGAAGCCGCGAGCAAATGAATATCTAATTAATTAATAACAGTAACTTTCCATGATTTTTCGTGGACTATTCAATGTTTATCATCCTCTGCCTAGCCTTTTCTCAAGTATTTTGGGGTCGGCTTACAGTCTTACCGTTGACTAAAACCTCCACAACCCGATGACAGGATATAGGGTAATAATATTATTTGTGAGACATTTTTTTAATCCAAATAACCAATAATGTGTGTGTTAAATAACAAACACATGTTGGGTTTTCTCTGGGAAATACAACATTAAAATCACAGCGGCTCCTACTTTCCTGTAGTACATTAATACCTGTAGACGTAGTGTTCTCCCGCTGGTGAGCTCGCGGCTGTACGACGGCGGACAACCAAGCTAACTCTGTGTCGCCCGCAGAGCGCCACGCCAGGCCCGACATCAGGCTGTCTGTCAGTTTTACCTGAAAAATGTAAGTGTTTGTGGTATTTTTTTAAACATCTTGGTATACTGTATGTGTCACCTGTGAACTTCGTTAGTTTATAATCTATCTGTATTGGTGCCGATTCCCTTGTTCACAAACTAAACTAAATTTAAGTTCAGTGCATCTTTTTCTTTCTATTTCATTAAGAAAAGGACAGAAGACAAATTTAAGTTTAGTCCTGTCAAATTAATCAGCGCCTGTCACTACTCCATACAAGTTTAGACGTGATTAAAAACTTGCCTACTAAAATTACGGGTAGTATTTAAATGCAAATCAAAAAATATCCTTTTTCTATGTAATAAGATTCCGAATTCCCATCAAAATTACTGATTGCACAGCAAAATATTCAACTCAAAATATCACTAAACACACTACAATTTATTTTCGCAGCGTACAGCGATTTTTCCTAAAGCAAAAACTTTTTTATCAATGCACAGCTAATAATCTTAATGCACATTATACATGTTAACTCTTTTTCTTTTAAATATAGCTTCTATTTTTATATTATGTACAGCAGTTTTTCTAAATAAAACAGCATTTTATTAGTCACAGTCGTTACGGGGACAGCGGGACGTGATTAAATTTATTTCCCGTTGTCCCCATAACGTACATATAAGTAAAATGTTAGCTTTGTTTTAATTTAAACTGGCATCGAATTTTTGTTTTGGTAATAGAGGGCATCTGGCGTCTAAACTCAAACTGCAGATATGGATTTGCTGTGCAGTCAGTATTTATGCTATGTATGTAGTATTTTTGTACAAAAATAAATTTAACTGTATTGCATTATGAGGAAAAAAGTAATGTTATATTGATGTATAATTTCGAATTATCTGCAGTTTGAGTTTTGTTAAACATTTAGTTTATTTGTAGTGAAGTAAGTTATTAGATGTAAATAAGAATATAAATGATGAGTATGTATTGATAGGCGATTATTTATTTGATATGCAATTTATAATATCCCTAAAATTACGTCAATTTACGTCAAGCGCTGATTTATTTGACAGGACTAAAGTAAAATTTATCTTCTGTCCTTTTCTTAATGAAATAGAAAAAGATGCACTGAACTTAAATTTAGTTTAGTTTGTGAACAAGGGAATCGGCACCAGTGTTTCCGTTAGATTATAAACTGTCGAAAAACTTTAAACCAACAAACCATTTACAAATTATCTAATGCATTATTTTTCGATACTTTATAAAGCATCCACAGTTCACAATTTTTCGACAGTCTAAAATCTAACGGAAATAATACCGATACATTATAAACTAACGCTTCTCACAATCTTACGGTGACAGATACAAGCCGTAAGCTATCTGTTATCACCATCAGTCTATATCAATCCACTGCTGGACATCCATCAAATGTCCAGCAGTGACATGCCATCCAACTAACTAGATGATGGGCTGTTCTCATTCAGCTGCTACCAGCCACCCCGAGAAGACCGGCGCTCTTCTATCTTGGTTTTAAGCTACTTTTGCAAATTGGTCTCCACTCAAAATCAAAATTAATTTATTCAAACTAGGCTGAGAGTCAGCACTTTTCGAACGTCAAAATTACATAAGACAGTCCCCAAAATGCCTTAAAGTTCGTCTTTATGTTGTGCGTAGGCGACATAAAGTCGCATTTTATGCTCTAGTGCATATTTTTTTTCCAAGGGTAAGAAGATAATCAGGCCCAACAGCCACACGCACAATAAAACGTCGCAGATTAAAGTCGCTATTTTATTTCATTTGCTTTAATATACATCGTTAATTTAATAAAACCAGATACAATTGCTTAAAAACGCAAAGAAACGTTTTTACGTCTTGGCAGTATGAAGTACCTACCTAAGTCGAATGACACATGATGAAAATTAAAATTGCCAGGTCGACGTATTGTATGTTCGCTTTTATCTGGACTTGACGCATTGATGAGATGCACTTGCGTGGTACTTGCACCATTTCTTCTGAAATCAAATAGTCTATGTTTTAGAACGTGTTTATGATATTTGTTTAGGCCCTAGAAGGGACGTTTAATTAGCTGGGTCCACACCGGACCATCCAGTGCGCTCCGTGGAGCGGCCAACCAGAGCGCTGTCGGTTTTTGTCAATGCTCAAAGGTGACTCAGTCGTTTGGCGCGCTCGGTGTGGACGGTTGTGTGTGGATCGGGCCATCGGGCAATATCGATAATGCGATAATGTTCAACTGAACTTAATCTAGCTAAAACATGGATCGGCACTGGAGCTGCGGCAGGATCGCGGGATTCCCAAAAGGGATCGAGCGAATGAATCTCGGATCCACGATCGGCGCTCCATGATCCTGGGGCAAGGAACGCCGACACAAATTCGGATTGTCCGGTGTGGACTCAGCTATTGAACATAGCAGTTATACTATACAGTGTATTTTAGATAAGATTACAGGGCAAAATCACGTTAAGTCGTTGGTCCCGGCTACCAATCGTGGATCTTTGACAGTCGTTACGGGTCGTCAGAAGTTAAGAAGTCTGACAACTAGTCTTATCAAGGGGTATCGTATTACCCAGTTACTGGGTTGTCGAGGTCAGATAGGCAGTCGCTCCATGTAAAATACTGGTATGCAGCTGCTCCCGGTTAGACTGGAAACCGCCCCAACACAGTTGGGGATAATTTCAGACCTTCACGCGGGCAAAAGCCAGTGCTACAATAAATGACAACACTGACCATAACAATGTAGAGGAGTATTGTGGAACTATCAAGAGCTAGTGCTACAATAAGTGACAACAAGGACCATAACAATGTAGAGGAGTATTGTGGAACTATCAAGAGCTAGTGCTACAATAAGTGACAACAAGGACCATAACAATGTAGAGGAGTATTGTGGAACTATCAAGAGCTAGTGCTACAATAAGTGACAACACTGACCATAACAATGTAGAGGAGTATTGTGGAACTATCAAGAGCTAGTGCTACAATAAGTGACAACACTGACCATAACAATGTAGAGGAGTATTGTGGAACTATCAAGAGCTAGTGCTACAATAAGTGACAACAAGGACCATAACAATGTAGAGGAGTATTGTGGAACTATCAAAAGCTAGTGCTACAATAAGTGACAACACTGACCATAACAATGTAGAGGAGTATTGTGGAACTATCAAGAGCTAGTGCTACAATAAGTGACAACAAGGACCATAACAATGTAGAGGAGTATTGTGGAACTATCAAGAGCTAGTGCTACAATAAGTGACAACAAGGACCATAACAATGTAGAGGAGTATTGTGGAACTATCAAGAGCTAGTGCTACAATAAGTGACAACAAGGACCATAACAATGTAGAGGAGTATTGTGGAACTATCAAGAGCTAGTGCTACAATAAGTGACAACAAGGACCATAACAATGTAGAGGAGTATTGTGGAACTATCAAGAGCTAGTGCTACAATAAGTGACAACACTGACCATAACAATGTAGAGGAGTATTGTGGAACTATCAAGAGCTAGTGCTACAATAAGTGACAACACTGACCAGCAGGGCTAACATGACAAGCGCGAGAACGCTCTCTTTCTCGATTTGTCGAAATTTGTCTACGATTCTGACGTCATCCGAATGCCTAACATGACCGCTAAGCTCGAGTAAACTCGAGAAAGGCACTTTGACAGTTCTTTATCTCGCGACGAGAGACCGATGTAGCAAATTATTAAAAAAAAATCATTTTAATTTTAGCAACATCGACTCATTCATTAAATTTTACGCATGGAATTAGTATGTACTATAGTGATTTTACATCCACCTCTACTAATTTATGTTGTAATTTTTTGTGTAACCGATTTTTTTTATTAAAATTTAATATTTTTCTATGGCATGCCGAAATTAAAATACAAAATGACGGAAATGAAAATGAGTGAGCCATTTTTGTTAGGGGAAAAACCTGTGGGTTCGTGTCACCAATATGTTAACTGCGTCTCCGACATACTAACCACGTCACCGACATCCTAGCCGCGTCACCGACATATGAACAGCATCCCTTGAATATGCAATCTGCGTCACCAACATGCTAACCGAGTCACCGACATGCTCAATGCGTCATCAATATACTCAATGCGTCACCAACACGCTAATCGAGTCACCAACATGCTAACAGCGTGCCCTACCTGCTAGCAGCGTGCCCGACGTGCTGTCAGAGTCACCGATATGCTAACAGCGTCACCGACATGCTAACAGCGAGCCCGACCTGCTAGCAGCGTCACCGAAATGCTAGCAGATTTACGAAATGCCAATCGACTTACGCCGTGATAACCGCATCACCGACATTCTGAAAGCACTTGTTGACATGCAATTTGCGTCACTAACATGCAGACCGCGTCACCGACATCCTAACCACGTCACCGATATGCAGACTGCGGCACCAACATGCTACCCAAGTCACCGACATGCTAATGTAACGTGTGCATCAGACTGGCGTCGCGCAGCGGCCTGTGTACGTATATTTATACGCATATATATACTTTTACGCATATATAAAGTTTTAAGTTATCATTTCTGTCACCAGTCCCCATGAATGCCATATTTTTTTTGTATTATAATTTTGTCTACTCTTCTCGTCGTCAAAATCGAGGACGACTAAATGACAGCAGAATTGAAGATTATCTCGTGTTGAATTGTCAAAAGTCGAGATAACTTAGGTGCCATGTTAGGGTTTGTCGAGAAAATATCGAATTTGACAGAACGAGTCGAGTATTTTGTATGGCAGCGCTGTCAGAAAACGAGAAAATTGACAGAAATAGACAAAAATTACTCACGCGAGAGTGAGTAATTGTCGCGTGTGTCATGTTAGCCCTGCATAACAATGTAGAGGAGTATTGTGGAACTATCAAGAGCTAGTGCTACAATAAGTGACAACAAGGACCATAACAATGTAGAGGAGTATTGTGGAACTATCAAGAGCTAGTGCTACAATAAGTGACAACACTGACCATAACAATGTAGAGGAGTATTGTGGAACTATCAAGAGCTAGTGCTACAATAAGTGACAACACTGACCATAACAATGTAGAGGAGTATTGTGGAACTATCAAGAGCTAGTGCTACAATAAGTGACAACAAGGACCATAACAATGTAGAGGAGTATTGTGGAACTATCAAGAGCTAGTGCTACAATAAGTGACAACACTGACCATAACAATGTAGAGGAGTATTGTGGAACTATCAAGAGCTAGTGCTACAATAAGTGACAACACTGACCATAACAATGTAGAGGAGTATTGTGGAACTATCAAAAGCTAGTGCTACAATAAGTGACAACAAGGACCATAACAATGTAGAGGAGTATTGTGGAACTATCAAAAGCTAGTGCTACAATAAGTGACAACACTGACCATAATAATGTAGAGGAGTATTGTGGAACTATCAAAAGCTAGTGCTACAATAAGTGACAACACTGACCATAACAATGTAGAGGAGTATTGTGGAACTATCAAAAGCTAGTGCTACAATAAGTGACAACACTGACCATAACAATGTAGAGGAGTATTGTGGAACTATCAAAAGCTAGTGCTACAATAAGTGACAACACTGACCATAACAATGTAGAGGAGTATTGTGGAACTATCAAATAAATACTTACATCGAATTTGAAAACGTGATTTTTTCAAACAAATTAAATAATAGTTATAGGCCGACTATGGGGTTTTACCAATGTTTGACTCACTACAGTACTAGTGACTGAACTATTGGATGTATATTTCGTTGATTTTTTGTATACAGTCTAGTAACGTCATTACGACGATGTGAAGTTTAATTTATTGTCGTCTCCGTCTTGCAAATACGGGGTTGATTTTGAGACCGTATGGTAAGGGCAGGTACCCTAATCGTTGTACCTACAGGGAAACGGTCTTAATTAAGACCTGTTCTTAACTTTTTGAGAAACTTTGGAAACAAATGTACAGTTACCAGGAAATGGGACCATTTTCACAAACATTTTTACAAGGATCAATAACTGTGGTTTGAGTAATAAAAAGTCGGAAATCGCAGAAAACTTTTCCCATACATTTAGTAAGAAATGAGACCCCAACTTAATTATTCATGATGAATAGACTGGCCGCGACAATGAGGACCGGCTGAAAATGAACACAAAGAAAAATGAAATTTCGAACGAATAGGCGTTATAATTTTATTTCCTTTGAGAACAGAATTTAGGTAGTTCAATGCTTATGATTTCCGCGAAAAAAATTACCACAAATAATTAAGAGCGTGAGTTGTGTTTTGCTTTTACTTTTTAGAAGCCCGTTTTTCTGTCATAAAAAATACTACATGTTATTAAAACTGGTGACCCGGCAATACATCGAGAAGTGTACACACAGAATAAGCCTGTATTGCGCATGCAGGCTGCGCATTTCTCTAAATTATAGTAAAAACTGCTTCAAAATCAATCGTGTAGTTTACTAGAACCCAGTGGTCAAACACACAGACACGATAATCGACTTTATTTTATACTATTTATACAGGGTCAAATTAAATTGGCTAGCTAAACTGACGTGATGGGTCTCGATATCTAAAAATAATAAAACAAAAAATCTATGATTTTTTTGGGGTCACCACCGCTGGTAGTTTAGTTACTTGCAGTAACAGTTGAGAAATTCAGTTTCTGCTTAGTCGCGTTTAGATATCGATAACATTTTTAACTGATATTTCAAGTAATTACATTAACTACAGTCGTTGACCTCAAAAAAATATACCAGTCATTTAAATGTTATTTTCTTTGTTTTGTCTATTTAGATATCGATACTCATCAGGTCTGTGGAGTTTCACTAACTAATTTAATCAGACCCTGTAGATGTTAATTTATGGTAATCTTTACCTTAATGACCTCTCCCTAATCATTGGCTCGCTACAGACATCTGCGTAAGGGGTACGCAGATGTACAAAGCATACAGGCTTGACGTACAACAATACATAGACATGCGATTGCAGCAATCGCGGGAGATTTGCTGTCGTTTATTGAAGAGTTCCATCGTCTATCTCCAAACATCTTCAACAGATCTTCACCAATTTTAAACCTCGGGACAATACTCTTCCAAACAAAAAATAATCATCAAATCCGTTAAAAATGAGCGAAGATAAAAAAAACAAACGGTTAAAAAGCTAAGGGCCGATTTTTCAATCGTCAGATAACTTTTCTCTGAAGAATAAATATGTCGGTTTGACACATATTTCATACAAAAACTGTCAAACCACAATTTTTATCCCCATAGAAAAGTTATCTAAAGATTGAGTAGAAATCGGCCTTAAAATGGAATTAACATTTTCAGGAATCAAGTATAGCCAACTTTGGCTATTGCTTCTCCACTCGTGGATGAACCAAAAGGCGACGTAAGTTAAAATACTTCTGGAGGCAGCAGCAGCTTTTGGTTTTAAAAACCATCTTCCTGAAATCACCAATTGATCCGTCTGCTTGCCTTGTCTGAAATGCCGTTGTGTTTGATTGGAGAATTATTGTTGAATATAGGCATACTGACATAGTGATGTGTCTCCAGGCCGTACAACGGCAACCCGCGCTGCAACAGCTGCTGCTGGTGCTGCCCGCGCTGCGCCACGCCGACGTGGCCGTGCGCCGCTTCTGGGCCGGCGTGCACCGCGAGCGGCGCGCGCCCATGAACAAACTGTTCGTGGAGATGCTCGAGGCATGTCTCCGGTAAGCACTAAAAGAAAATAAGTCATCAGCGGAGACTAGCCATCGACGCGGGAGATATGATAGTGCACGAGTGGAAGCACTACCAGGACACCGGCAGGACCTCTCCGAATGTCAATATTTTCGTTTCTTCACCTTCGGCGGAGGCGACGCGTCCCCGCGCCAAATGTACAAAACGACGGACGGATCTAGTACAAAACTTGTTACTATTTTTGTATAATATAAAAAATTATATCTAGTTTTATTGTGGAAGTTTCGAGATTATTGTATGGTCGAGGAAACTATCCTCGGACTGATCGCGGGCTGCCAGCCACTTAGTATTGTAGTGACCTGAAACGTCATTAGTTCTGTTCTGAACAGAGTTTTAGTACTGTTAGCTTTAAAGGCGATGTTTTCTGTTTTGTCTAAATTCCGTGGCTCTCTGCGATGGGCCCTCGTCACTGTCGTGTTGGAGGTATCTGTTCCCCGACCGTACGAACCACTTCTGTATATATGTCTCGGTAAATGCGGGGGCCGTATTCGGCGCATTTATCATTAAAATATAACATTGTTTTTATTCTGTTCGTTTTAAATGCTAAGAGGGGACGTTGCTTGTACTGCGTCGTGTTAAAATAACGCGCTAGTGGACCTAAAATATTCGTAGTTAAAACAATGCATCGTTATGATAACAAACGGATTTCTTGTAATTTTACTAGAATTTCTAAAGTACAAATATATATATAATTAGATAAGTTTTACACCTGTTTTCATAACAAACTTGTTTTCTAAAGAAAGGAGACGTAGATTGTTGCTAAATATAATTAAAATAATATATAAAATAATTCTATGAAGTAAGAATGTTTGTCTGAACGAAAATCTTCAAATTAAAATATTATTATTTCTACAGAATTAAGTCGCAGTGCAACAGCGCACCCCCATTCTAATGTACAACTGTTTTATAAAATAATGGACATAAAAACATAGAATTTATTTAAAAAATACAGATTATGTAGCAATATTTACTATATAAAGGTTATAAATGTATATCTAGAGCTGTTCCACTAACAAAAAACATATTTTAACTGAAATATTAGATGTGTAGTTTGTAATGCCAGTGAATGTCTGATCCCTTTGTCGACAATACCCGGGTATTGTGAACAATGCTCTGTCTCACATTGCCCGGACATAGTCGATAATTTAGATAGAGTAGATGTAGTAGCCCCTATATTGGATGGAAATATTTTTAAACGCGTTTAAAGGAGAATCCTATATATGTCACCGTATGATTACGAATATCGTGAGTTTATAATCTACCTAGCGAGATTGTGAAAGAAATTGTGAACTGAAACAAACCATTTACAATTTAACTCCTTGCGCTGATACTAAATAGCCAAGTCACTGCGACCAACTTGGAAGTAGCGCTCGCTCGGCTCGCTCGCGGTCGGTCACAGTTCTAACCTAACCCATTTGGTCGGGGCTAAGTTACTGCGACCAATTCGGCTACCGCCAAGACCGACCAATCAGGGATGGTTCACAATTTTACGGGTGATAAAATCGGACAGATTATAAACTTCGTCGATATCAGGTTCATTCACAATTTAACGATTTGACATTGATAGATTATAAACTACCGAAAATGAATGCGTTATATTATAACAGTTTACAATTTTCCGATACTTATAATCTCGCTCGATAGCTTATAAACCGACGGTGCTCACAATGTTACGGAGACATAAATATATCTTTAATCCTCGTTATAATTAACAAGGAGTTAGCGCCCAAACCGCAGATAAAAATATTTTCAACTAATATAATGTACCTTGCTATAGTGTTATTATATTGGAGTGTGTTTCTGTCAAAATTGTTGTCGTGATTGTAACATATCTGTAGGTAGTTAGCGTAATGTACAAAGTACAAGGAAAATACTCTTCTGGATTTAAAAATAACCCTTATTCATAAAAAATATGTCTATGTATGCACTTGTCTAAAGGCAGTTATCTAGCAGTAGCACTCTAAGTGATCAGTTATATTTCAGATCATGTGCAGATATATCGTTAAATATAATAATGCTGTCTACTCTGTTAGAGTGAGACAACGCTATGTCGCTAGAAAGAGCAAACATCACAAGATCTTCAGTCATGAGTGGAACTGCTAAATAACATACCCCTCCCTACCCTTGTAAATAAACAAAGAGCTTTTTAGCTATAGGAATTTGATATTTATGAATAAGGGAATAAGATTCAAATCACAGAAGCACCCTCCATATTAAGCACTATAGTAAAAACCTATACTTAAGTGTAAGTAACATCACAGAATTGTATTAAGTACCTAAAAATATTGATTTGTAAATAGAATTAATATTAAAGATATAGTGGAACAGATAATATCGAATACCTCAATACCTGTTACCATGAACGAGTGAATACATATAAGTACATTACAGCGGTTAGGTTGATGCCAGCGCCTCTGTTGGTGAAATTCGGAACTAGTAATGGGTTGATATTTTGAAGCTTCGTCTTATTATGTCCGACTTTTATTTATTTACTAAAACTATGCACAAGTAAGAAAAATACCGTACAAACGAGGACTTAATACCTGAGGCATTTTATACTCGCCAACCTTAGGGTGATGCAGACACAAAACATGGCAGATGCAACATATGGGATAGATTTTTTGATTTTTGTTGTTATTCTTATGTAAAAGCATTGGGAAACTAAACAGAAAGGAAAATTTACTTCAGCATGGTTTAATTAAATAAAGGCTATGCAGTACATTATAGAACTCATGTTTCTTAACTTGACGTCTTTCTAAAATATCTTCCCTTAGCTAGTGTTGCAGTTGGCTATACATAAGCCTTGGCATGAATGTTACCGTTGCCAATACAAAATGTATGAAAAACAATGCGAACACGACTGAAATAAGAATTAAGTTGTATTAAATGTTGAAAGAAGAAAATCTATTCAAAATTGCACCCATAGTTCGGTTGATTTGACGTCGGTCCCGGCTGTCATTCGCCATCTTTGACCGTCGTCACGCACGGGTAGTCAGAAGTTTTAAAGTCTGACATCAGTCTTACCAAGGAGTATCGTGTTACCCAGTAACTGGGTTGTGGAGGTCAGATAGGCTCGCTTCATGTCAAATACTGGTATTCCGCTGCATCGGTAAGTCTGGACGCCGACCCCAACACAGTTGGGGAAAGACTAGGCAGATTAAGTTCCGTTAATTTTGTAAAATTGTGAGGGAATTGATAATGTTACCGTTAACGTAGAGGTTGTAGTGTATGGTGCATTTTTGTTGTGATTTTGCTCAAAACATGTGTCGATAAGTATTCGCATGCTTACCAGGACTTGGGTTTAGTTGCAGACGTCACTCAGGGCCGGTTTCTCGAAATAAAATTATCGCAAAACTAATGTGACAAATTGTCAAGCGCGTGTAACCTGCTGCTAGGCAACTGGCCTGGAGAAACTGGCCCTGGGACTTTCCAACACTCATTTATTTTCCTATGCACAGAAAACTAGCAAAAATCTGTTTGTTACATTACCTTCATTGTACAGAAACTGTATAAAATCATAAGCAGTCGAATTGGCGAAAATCTAGTGTGAAAACTGGCCTGAAACTATGCGTCAATCGTGCGCCCGCGCCGGGCACCGCGTGTGTACGCGCGGACACGCGGGCGCGCTCCGTGGGAACGCGACGCTCCCAAACGCGGAGACCGGATCATTTTGTTTACGCAGTGTCGCTAGTTCAATTTTGACGGTGTGCATGTACACACGGCTACATATCAAGTTATACATTTCCAGTATAAGCTGATCTCGCATTGTATACGGTTTCCGTATAATGACAGGTCAGCATAAACTGGAAATGTATAGCTTGATATGTAGCCGTGTGTACAGTCGTGTCGATGGAGAGCTTAATATATTATTACGTAGCAAAACGAAGCCTAGGAACAACAAAAACGGCAGCCTATTTATTGAATCTAGGTTGCTATGCGGGGAATTTGTTGTGAAGTTCAGTAAATTAAGAGAAAATGAAAATTCATTTTACAAATATTTAAAAGTTGCGGTGCAGGTCTATGACGAATTGTTTTCGAAACTGGAATCGTATTTGAAGATCAACAATCTTAAAGTAAAATCTGAATCAGTCATATCACCATTGGAAAGGCTGGCAGTAACATTGCGGTAAGTAAAAATTAAATAATTTATCATCATCTATATTTTTGCTTTAAACATACTAATTAACATTCTTTCTTTGCTCATGAATCACAATATAATCACAGTTGTTCACTCGCACATTCTTACTGTTATTACTAACTAGCTATTGCCCGTGACTTCGACCGCGTGGAGCTCGGAAATTATCCCATGGAAGCGTACTACCGTAACGCGCAGGCCAGTAAAGCTCGCAGTCGGCATGATTTTTCCGACATCGTCAACAATCATCGTCACATTTCAGCCAATTTACACAAAACCCTAATGAATTATACACCTAAACCTTCCTCGTGAATCACTCCGTACATTGGTGAAAACAGACAGACGCGGCGGGGGGACTTTGTTTTATAATGTGTAGTGATTTTATAATTATTAATTGTTTGCTCATTAATCACAATTACAGTTTTTTTTCGTAAATTACTAATTATTACTAATTTTATAATCATTATTTCTATGCAGATACAATATACCGAATCACAATGTAATTACGTTATTTTTTATTATTACAGGGTGTCGCGTTGAAAGTGGATAATGTTCTTCAGATTAAGTAGATATTTAATGAGGCAAACCCATTTTATAAAAATAATTTAAATTATCATTAATTTTGGATAAAAAATGTGTTTGTCTCAAAAAGTATCCACTCTCGGCTAACATTCATAGGAGTGTTTTAAAGGCCACCTTATATAGAAAAAATATTATCCACCATAAATGAGACATCCTGTATATATATCTATTATTTTATATAATAAAATTTATACATACTTTATATACGTTTTGTTTTATTTGAATTTATTGCTACTAAAGCAGTCTAGAGCGGTCTTTATATTATTCTCGAAGTCTTCATTCTCATAATATACTTTGCAATAATTCATCTTCTATTGTCTCCGTGTTTTTGATATTAAGTGATGTTAAATCCATCGTACTAATTATATTTTACGTATTTTGCGTTTTTGTTAAGTGATGGTAAATCATCCACACTTTCTTTTTCAATGTAAATCAAAGCTTCTAACACTTTGGTTCGAAATAAAAGATTAAAAAAAAATCAATTTTCGTCATCATTATCAACATTGTTTCGTTTTACACATTGCAACAATTATTTTTCAAAAGGAATTGGTGATGTGCGTTTACGTTTTCGTGATGATTCTGACTGTATTATTAATTGTACGTTCAAGATTCGAATTTTCGGCACTAGTGCTAGGTACTGAGATGTTATTATCATTTATTGCATTTGTCGATGATTCTTGATCTTCACTCTGATTTTCTATCGATTCATCTGCTTCATTACTTGGGTTCGAATCTAAAAAGGTTGACATATCATAAATAAATTGTTTCTTGCCTGGTTTAGCACCTGATTAAAGTTTTCTTTTACTTGCTTTCACTTTCATATATCTGTCTCTCAATTTTCCATCGTTATTGCACTTTTGTGACTGAAAAAATACAGAATAATATTTTATTTACAGGTACGTGACAAACGGACACACATTTGGGGCTTATCGGGCAGGATTACCTAACCACAATCAGAAAAGTTGTGAAAGAAGTCTGTCAAATTATAAACGAAAGGATGGAGGAAGGCTGCATGCCAAGAACTTCACGTGCGCGTTGGGAAGAGATAGCAGAAGGTTATTTGATGCAAGCAAATTTTCCCAACTGTATAGGTGCCATAGACGGGAAACAATACGCAATATAAGATCTCCACACCACCGTTCACTTTACTGCAATTCAATCGGTGACAAAACACGAAGCAATAATATAATTCTAGCTTAATTTAAAGCAACCTTGTATGATAAATATCAATACCTAGTCATAGATTGATTAGAATTACATATTGAGAACACAAATAGTATGTAAGTACCTACATACCTATAATATAATAGTAAAAAATGTTTTACCTGTTGTTTTTTTTCCGCCTCACTGAAATTTCCAAATAATTCTTTACAAATTCCTAGCTGTGCCGCTGTTCATGTATCTCGGTCTTTGTAGAGTTCATTCGCCTGGTCCTTTATGGCCGGGCGACACTGCACTTCCACAATTATTCTTTCTGTACCGAAAGATATTTCCCTTGATTTTCTCCTTGCGTGTGTGCGGCCCGTATCAAATAGCGTTATTGACTGAATAATCCCGTGCGTGTTACCACTGGCGATGGCGGGCCCCGCGCATGCCTTCGCGACGGAGCAATTTTGTATGGAATCGCGCGAGTGTCCGCTTAACGCAGTTTCAGGCCTTAGTATCTGCTAAAGTAACGCCAGAAAAAAGTTTGATTCGCAGTTTTTTTCATTTTTTTTTTTTTTGGTTAAGCTAAAGGTTGTATAAACACAAATTACCGAGCAACGGTATTTTAGGGTCTAAATATGAGTGGGGTCAACTTTCAAAATAATGTTTGTCGTAACATAGTTACAAAGAATTGTAAAAATCAATGTGATGGCTTTAGGATTAGGTAAGAATAAGCAAATCATTTTGAAAGTTGCCAAGTTTTAGGCCAAGATAAACAAACTACTTAGCACGTGCTTCGACTGAACATTGTTCCTGTCACTGTCGCACAAATGTCAAACCGCAAGTGCAAGATAGAGACGGGAAAATACACTGCTACAAGGATGTTTTGGCGCTCGAATGACGTTAACAGGAGGGCGCTGTTGGTAATCATTTGTGCGATTGTGCTTTGTAATGTATTGAAAAAACAAGATGGCGGCGTTAGTTCTTCTTGTGGCTACGCGCCAGAATATCCTTGTACAGCTAAATCTAAGCCAAAGCCTAAGCTAAGAAGTAACGTTTATCAATGTCGGCGAGACTCGAGTATCACAAAATAAAAAAATTCTACGTATCTAAAATTCCATGTGAGTTTTAACGCGTTCTGTTGTAGTTATTCTTATGTTAAGAATATTTACTTTATTTAATAGTGTTTAATGCCTACCCGGTGGTAGTCAGGGAGCGAATTTGTGAAGTGTGACTGTGCCAGATTATTTATTAAGTTTTTAATTACTATTATCGTCGTTATTATTGATCTGCGATTACTGATGTATACAATTAAGGAAAATTGTGATCGTTTGGTTGCAGTCTGTGTGTGCGGGTTACTTCAAAATAAACGGCTACTAAACTAAGCCTTTTTAAATTAAAACACTTGAATTGATGAGTTAGAAAACCTGTTCATGTATTTTCATCAATCTTGTATACATTTTCTTTTAGTTTTAACTGATCGGCAGCTTACTACCCGCTTACATACAGACTGAAACTGACTGAAGTTTTATTGATAATATTTTTTGAAAAAATCAAAAGAAAGTTTAATAGTCTTTTATAAAATGTTACTTTGTTTAAACAAATATGATTGGACTTGATGAAAAATAAATTTAATTTCTATATCGTAGAACATTTTGAGTAGGTGGAGTTAGTTAGTGATATGTAATCTCAGATCAAACTAGAGAACCCTAGGTAAACCAATATAATACCCGTGTCTTAAATTTTGTATTTAATAAATTCGTACCTTATTTCTTTACATAATGTTATTAATGTGAACCGGTCCCGTATATAAATTAAAAAAATATATAAAGTGGTGACATTTTATTTTTGTATTTTTATTTGGGTTTTATCAAGAATACCCTAGTACAAGCTGTGACTATTTTATGTACCTAACGTTACATACCTAAGAACATCACGCCTCAAACCCCTGAAGGGTAGGCAGGACTGTAGAGTACACCAACACCTCACTAATTATGTAGGACAAGTAATACAGGCGAGCATATTGCCATCAACCGGGCACGAATCTAGATTCTAGGCTGCTATTGAGAAATGCCTAATGGAATAACTAGACGGGGATCGAACCCGGGACTCCGTGGTCACACAAGACTCGCGAGGTAGTCGTTGATAACCTAACGTGGAGGTCGATGATCAGCATACGCGCTTGCGACTTCTAGACCCACAAGGTAGTCAATAACCTGATGGCCCAACTACTTACCGTTTAATAAATCTAACAATACACCTACTTATTTAATTCGGGATTCCATCCGTCAGTCGGTCAAAGGTACGATCTCCAACCTTATTCCGCCGCCTCCTTCGCATACATCTTCGACAGAAGAACGTTACTCCCGACCATAGACTGAACCACGACGGAAGCAAGAGAGGTCACCCACACCAAGTTCTGCGAAGTGGCGACAAGCCTCCTCTCCGGGCATTCCTCGAGGCACGTCACAATGTGACCGCTACTGTGGCGAGGCCCGCTTTGGATAGCGTAAGTAGCTCCTTCCATTCAGCTACCTACCAGAATCTAGCACTCTCAAACAACTACCAAGCTCATTTTGTTGCCTCAAAACAGCATCTGGTCAGCACAAGTTTAGTGGAACTTCTATTTATTCACGCATGCAGCAGTAGTTTTAACCCTAAACTGCTATGATTCACCTTGTGTGAGTTTAGAAGCATGCAACTTTTCAACATTTTTAGGCAATTCGTATCTATTGTCATCGGAGCAATAAGCCCTCATCCGCGCAGGAGCTTTTTTTAACGCGAAGTTTTTGACCATGCCATAATTTCCAACTCTCGGCGTAGAACCGAGCCCTGAGAATCCAACAGAGTGCATCCCTAGCGCGTTGTAAAAGTTAAACAGTTGTATTTTCAAGTCACGCCGGTAATCCGAAATTAATCAGCGCCTGTCACTACTTTATACAAGTTTAGACGTGAATAAAAACTTGCCTACTAAAATTACGTCAATTTACGTCAAGCGCTGATTAATTTGACAGGACTAAACTAAAATGTATCTTCTGTCCTTTTCTTAATGAAACAGTAAGACAAAGATGCACTGAACTTAAATTTAGTTTAGTTTGTGAACAAGGGAATCGGCGCCAGTATCGTTCCCCGGGATTATTTAAAAAAGCTTAGTAGGTATAATATTAAACTATAGCAAATTGTTCGTACAACAATTCTCTAACTTTGAAATACTCTTCGGACAGGACACCTTCCAGCGCTACGCGGCCGTTTTCCAACTGAAAAAGAGAGAACAATTTAAATATACTTAACTTCACGCTTTTCTCAATTGGTTGAATAAGAAACTACAGAGTTGTTGCATTATTTGAAATGACTTGAAAGTGTTTGTTCTGTAAATAGAATATCTGAATCACTTTTACACGTCATATTAAAAAAAAATATAAAAAAATAAGCTACAGGTACTCCATTTATTATAGCATTAGAAAACCAACGGCAAAATAGCGACATTACTGTATAATATTGTTGAAATTACTGAGCTTTAGAGTTAATTCTTTAATGTAAATTGTAAATAGATTACATTGCTTTGTATTTATCGTAAAATAACGGAGTTTATTAGACGTTTATATCGAAATAACGAAACGGTGACAATCGTTGTTTTTCTGTTAGGTATAATAAATGAAGTTACAGATGGAGTCGATATGTCCTACCTGACCACCCCGAGAAGAAATGGCGAAACAATCGCAAGGGTTAAAGTCTCTTTTAAAGTCCAGACATAATTTTGATCAGATCAAATGAGGACCATGTAGATCCGTGTCTGAAATGGTCTTTTGAGGAAAGAACCACACAAATTGCAGTGGACCTGTCCAGTCAGTGCAAGCATTTGTCAGTAATAGTGTAACTCAACTCAGGAGTTAAGGAGCTCAACGATTCGACGAACAATACCAAAGAAAGGATATTTGGGTAGGCCGCATAAAGTACTCAAAATGCCAGACCATCATTAAAACTAGTTTCAGCTGCAGACTAGCATAAATAGTGCACGTGATTTCTACCCACATAAACACAGACAACGCACGCCAAACGACGCATAGACAGAGATACTTAGAGATCGTAAGGTGTGTCATGAGCGTAAGACCTGGGTCTCCGCAGTGGGAACGTCATAGGCTGATTATGCTTATGCTATGTGAACAGGCCAAATTGCGTCAGTTTAGCTTCAACATACTGGTAGACGTCAACGGCTCACAATTAGTTTTGTTATTTTACTTCATCGCTTAATACATATAAATTATGAAAATGTAGTTGGCCCTAGTAACCGATCGTTTCCACTTACTCTGCGAATAGCAAGCGTGCCGTTGCAGCACTCGAGCGCGCCGGCAGTGAACTCCGTGCTCAGGCCGAGCTTGGTGAGCGCGGCGCGCAGCTCCGACAGGCGCACCGAGTTGATGAAGGACGCGGCGTGCGCGCCGCCCGGCGCCGCCTCCAGGCACATGGACACGTCCGACGTGGCTTCTTCTGGGCACACGGTTGGTGAGATTGAAAGGGGGATTTTACTTTACTACTAGGCTTACAATAACTATGTTGTTTCCTAACTGAAAGTGAGTTTTTGTAACGGATTTGGAGGAAATTTGGCACATGGGTAGACCATGTGGTAGTACGTTCCCGTGGGATAATTTCCGACCTCCACGCAGGCGAAGCCGCGAGCAAATGAATATCTAATTAATTAATAACAGTAACTTTCCATGATTTTTCGTGGACTATTCAATGTTTATCATCCTCTGCCTAGCCTTTTCTCAAGTATTTTGGGGTCGGCTTACAGTCTTACCGTTGACTAAAACCTCCACAACCCGATGACAGGATATAGGGTAATAATATTATTTGTGAGACATTTTTTTAATCCAAATAACCAATAATGTGTGTGTTAAATAACAAACACATGTTGGGTTTTCTCTGGGAAATACAACATTAAAATCACAGCGGCTCCTACTTTCCTGTAGTACATTAATACCTGTAGACGTAGTGTTCTCCCGCTGGTGAGCTCGCGGCTGTACGACGGCGGACAACCAAGCTAACTCTGTGTCGCCCGCAGAGCGCCACGCCAGGCCCGACATCAGGCTGTCTGTCAGTTTTACCTGAAAAATGTAAGTGTTTGTGGTATTTTTTTAAACATCTTGGTATACTGTATGTGTCACCTGTGAACTTCGTTAGTTTATAATCTATCTGTATTGGTGCCGATTCCCTTGTTCACAAACTAAACTAAATTTAAGTTCAGTGCATCTTTTTCTTTCTATTTCATTAAGAAAAGGACAGAAGACAAATTTAAGTTTAGTCCTGTCAAATTAATCAGCGCCTGTCACTACTCCATACAAGTTTAGACGTGATTAAAAACTTGCCTACTAAAATTACGGGTAGTATTTAAATGCAAATCAAAAAATATCCTTTTTCTATGTAATAAGATTCCGAATTCCCATCAAAATTACTGATTGCACAGCAAAATATTCAACTCAAAATATCACTAAACACACTACAATTTATTTTCGCAGCGTACAGCGATTTTTCCTAAAGCAAAAACTTTTTTATCAATGCACAGCTAATAATCTTAATGCACATTATACATGTTAACTCTTTTTCTTTTAAATATAGCTTCTATTTTTATATTATGTACAGCAGTTTTTCTAAATAAAACAGCATTTTATTAGTCACAGTCGTTACGGGGACAGCGGGACGTGATTAAATTTATTTCCCGTTGTCCCCATAACGTACATATAAGTAAAATGTTAGCTTTGTTTTAATTTAAACTGGCATCGAATTTTTGTTTTGGTAATAGAGGGCATCTGGCGTCTAAACTCAAACTGCAGATATGGATTTGCTGTGCAGTCAGTATTTATGCTATGTATGTAGTATTTTTGTACAAAAATAAATTTAACTGTATTGCATTATGAGGAAAAAAGTAATGTTATATTGATGTATAATTTCGAATTATCTGCAGTTTGAGTTTTGTTAAACATTTAGTTTATTTGTAGTGAAGTAAGTTATTAGATGTAAATAAGAATATAAATGATGAGTATGTATTGATAGGCGATTATTTATTTGATATGCAATTTATAATATCCCTAAAATTACGTCAATTTACGTCAAGCGCTGATTTATTTGACAGGACTAAAGTAAAATTTATCTTCTGTCCTTTTCTTAATGAAATAGAAAAAGATGCACTGAACTTAAATTTAGTTTAGTTTGTGAACAAGGGAATCGGCACCAGTGTTTCCGTTAGATTATAAACTGTCGAAAAACTTTAAACCAACAAACCATTTACAAATTATCTAATGCATTATTTTTCGATACTTTATAAAGCATCCACAGTTCACAATTTTTCGACAGTCTAAAATCTAACGAAAATAATACCGATACATTATAAACTAACGCTTCTCACAATCTTACGGTGACAGATACAAGCCGTAAGCTATCTGTTATCACCATCAGTCTATATCAATCCACTGCTGGACATCCATCAAATGTCCAGCAGTGACATGCCATCCAACTAACTAGATGATGGGCTGTTCTCATTCAGCTGCTACCAGCCACCCCGAGAAGACCGGCGCTCTTCTATCTTGGTTTTAAGCTACTTTTGCAAATTGGTCTCCACTCAAAATCAAAATTAATTTATTCAAACTAGGCTGAGAGTCAGCACTTTTCGAACGTCAAAATTACATAAGACAGTCCCCAAAATGCCTTAAAGTTCGTCTTTATGTTGTGCGTAGGCGACATAAAGTCGCATTTTATGCTCTAGTGCATATTTTTTTTCCAAGGGTAAGAAGATAATCAGGCCCAACAGCCACACGCACAATAAAACGTCGCAGATTAAAGTCGCTATTTTATTTCATTTGCTTTAATATACATCGTTAATTTAATAAAACCAGATACAATTGCTTAAAAACGCAAAGAAACGTTTTTACGTCTTGGCAGTATGAAGTACCTACCTAAGTCGAATGACACATGATGAAAATTAAAATTGCCAGGTCGACGTATTGTATGTTCGCTTTTATCTGGACTTGACGCATTGATGAGATGCACTTGCGTGGTACTTGCACCATTTCTTCTGAAATCAAATAGTCTATGTTTTAGAACGTGTTTATGATATTTGTTTAGGCCCTAGAAGGGACGTTTAATTAGCTGGGTCCACACCGGACCATCCAGTGCGCTCCGTGGAGCGGCCAACCAGAGCGCTGTCGGTTTTTGTCAATGCTCAAAGGTGACTCAGTCGTTTGGCGCGCTCGGTGTGGACGGTTGTGTGTGGATCGGGCCATCGGGCAATATCGATAATGCGATAATGTTCAACTGAACTTAATCTAGCTAAAACATGGATCGGCACTGGAGCTGCGGCAGGATCGCGGGATTCCCAAAAGGGATCGAGCGAATGAATCTCGGATCCACGATCGGCGCTCCATGATCCTGGGGCAAGGAACGCCGACACAAATTCGGATTGTCCGGTGTGGACTCAGCTATTGAACATAGCAGTTATACTATACAGTGTATTTTAGATAAGATTACAGGGCAAAATCACGTTAAGTCGTTGGTCCCGGCTACCAATCGTGGATCTTTGACAGTCGTTACGGGTCGTCAGAAGTTAAGAAGTCTGACAACTAGTCTTATCAAGGGGTATCGTATTACCCAGTTACTGGGTTGTCGAGGTCAGATAGGCAGTCGCTCCATGTAAAATACTGGTATGCAGCTGCTCCCGGTTAGACTGGAAACCGCCCCAACACAGTTGGGGATAATTTCAGACCTTCACGCGGGCAAAAGCCAGTGCTACAATAAATGACAACACTGACCATAACAATGTAGAGGAGTATTGTGGAACTATCAAGAGCTAGTGCTACAATAAGTGACAACAAGGACCATAACAATGTAGAGGAGTATTGTGGAACTATCAAGAGCTAGTGCTACAATAAGTGACAACAAGGACCATAACAATGTAGAGGAGTATTGTGGAACTATCAAGAGCTAGTGCTACAATAAGTGACAACACTGACCATAACAATGTAGAGGAGTATTGTGGAACTATCAAGAGCTAGTGCTACAATAAGTGACAACACTGACCATAACAATGTAGAGGAGTATTGTGGAACTATCAAGAGCTAGTGCTACAATAAGTGACAACAAGGACCATAACAATGTAGAGGAGTATTGTGGAACTATCAAGAGCTAGTGCTACAATAAGTGACAACACTGACCATAACAATGTAGAGGAGTATTGTGGAACTATCAAGAGCTAGTGCTACAATAAGTGACAACAAGGACCATAACAATGTAGAGGAGTATTGTGGAACTATCAAGAGCTAGTGCTACAATAAGTGACAACAAGGACCATAACAATGTAGAGGAGTATTGTGGAACTATCAAGAGCTAGTGCTACAATAAGTGACAACAAGGACCATAACAATGTAGAGGAGTATTGTGGAACTATCAAGAGCTAGTGCTACAATAAGTGACAACAAGGACCATAACAATGTAGAGGAGTATTGTGGAACTATCAAGAGCTAGTGCTACAATAAGTGACAACACTGACCATAACAATGTAGAGGAGTATTGTGGAACTATCAAGAGCTAGTGCTACAATAAGTGACAACACTGACCAGCAGGGCTAACATGACAAGCGCGAGAACGCTCTCTTTCTCGATTTGTCGAAATTTGTCTACGATTCTGACGTCATCCGAATGCCTAACATGACCGCTAAGCTCGAGTAAACTCGAGAAAGGCACTTTGACAGTTCTTTATCTCGCGACGAGAGACCGATGTAGCAAATTATTAAAAAAAAATCATTTTAATTTTAGCAACATCGACTCATTCATTAAATTTTACGCATGGAATTAGTATGTACTATAGTGATTTTACATCCACCTCTACTAATTTATGTTGTAATTTTTTGTGTAACCGATTTTTTTTATTAAAATTTAATATTTTTCTATGGCATGCCGAAATTAAAATACAAAATGACGGAAATGAAAATGAGTGAGCCATTTTTGTTAGGGGAAAAACCTGTGGGTTCGTGTCACCAATATGTTAACTGCGTCTCCGACATACTAACCACGTCACCGACATCCTAGCCGCGTCACCGACATATGAACAGCATCCCTTGAATATGCAATCTGCGTCACCAACATGCTAACCGAGTCACCGACATGCTCAATGCGTCATCAATATACTCAATGCGTCACCAACACGCTAATCGAGTCACCAACATGCTAACAGCGTGCCCTACCTGCTAGCAGCGTGCCCGACGTGCTGTCAGAGTCACCGATATGCTAACAGCGTCACCGACATGCTAACAGCGAGCCCGACCTGCTAGCAGCGTCACCGAAATGCTAGCAGATTTACGAAATGCCAATCGACTTACGCCGTGATAACCGCATCACCGACATTCTGAAAGCACTTGTTGACATGCAATTTGCGTCACTAACATGCAGACCGCGTCACCGACATCCTAACCACGTCACCGATATGCAGACTGCGGCACCAACATGCTACCCAAGTCACCGACATGCTAATGTAACGTGTGCATCAGACTGGCGTCGCGCAGCGGCCTGTGTACGTATATTTATACGCATATATATACTTTTACGCATATATAAAGTTTTAAGTTATCATTTCTGTCACCAGTCCCCATGAATGCCATATTTTTTTTGTATTATAATTTTGTCTACTCTTCTCGTCGTCAAAATCGAGGACGACTAAATGACAGCAGAATTGAAGATTATCTCGTGTTGAATTGTCAAAAGTCGAGATAACTTAGGTGCCATGTTAGGGTTTGTCGAGAAAATATCGAATTTGACAGAACGAGTCGAGTATTTTGTATGGCAGCGCTGTCAGAAAACGAGAAAATTGACAGAAATAGACAAAAATTACTCACGCGAGAGTGAGTAATTGTCGCGTGTGTCATGTTAGCCCTGCATAACAATGTAGAGGAGTATTGTGGAACTATCAAGAGCTAGTGCTACAATAAGTGACAACAAGGACCATAACAATGTAGAGGAGCATTGTGGAACTATCAAGAGCCAGTGCTACAATAAGTGACAACACTGACCATAACAATGTAGAGGAGTATTGTGGAACTATCAAGAGCTAGTGCTACAATAAGTGACAACACTGACCATAACAATGTAGAGGAGTATTGTGGAACTATCAAGAGCTAGTGCTACAATAAGTGACAACAAGGACCATAACAATGTAGAGGAGTATTGTGGAACTATCAAGAGCTAGTGCTACAATAAGTGACAACACTGACCATAACAATGTAGAGGAGTATTGTGGAACTATCAAGAGCTAGTGCTACAATAAGTGACAACACTGACCATAACAATGTAGAGGAGTATTGTGGAACTATCAAAAGCTAGTGCTACAATAAGTGACAACAAGGACCATAACAATGTAGAGGAGTATTGTGGAACTATCAAAAGCTAGTGCTACAATAAGTGACAACACTGACCATAATAATGTAGAGGAGTATTGTGGAACTATCAAAAGCTAGTGCTACAATAAGTGACAACACTGACCATAACAATGTAGAGGAGTATTGTGGAACTATCAAAAGCTAGTGCTACAATAAGTGACAACACTGACCATAACAATGTAGAGGAGTATTGTGGAACTATCAAAAGCTAGTGCTACAATAAGTGACAACACTGACCATAACAATGTAGAGGAGTATTGTGGAACTATCAAATAAATACTTACATCGAATTTGAAAACGTGATTTTTTCAAACAAATTAAATAATAGTTATAGGCCGACTATGGGGTTTTACCAATGTTTGACTCACTACAGTACTAGTGACTGAACTATTGGATGTATATTTCGTTGATTTTTTGTATACAGTCTAGTAACGTCATTACGACGATGTGAAGTTTAATTTATTGTCGTCTCCGTCTTGCAAATACGGGGTTGATTTTGAGACCGTATGGTAAGGGCAGGTACCCTAATCGTTGTACCTACAGGGAAACGGTCTTAATTAAGACCTGTTCTTAACTTTTTGAGAAACTTTGGAAACAAATGTACAGTTACCAGGAAATGGGACCATTTTCACAAACATTTTTACAAGGATCAATAACTGTGGTTTGAGTAATAAAAAGTCGGAAATCGCAGAAAACTTTTCCCATACATTTAGTAAGAAATGAGACCCCAACTTAATTATTCATGATGAATAGACTGGCCGCGACAATGAGGACCGGCTGAAAATGAACACAAAGAAAAATGAAATTTCGAACGAATAGGCGTTATAATTTTATTTCCTTTGAGAACAGAATTTAGGTAGTTCAATGCTTATGATTTCCGCGAAAAAAATTACCACAAATAATTAAGAGCGTGAGTTGTGTTTTGCTTTTACTTTTTAGAAGCCCGTTTTTCTGTCATAAAAAATACTACATGTTATTAAAACTGGTGACCCGGCAATACATCGAGAAGTGTACACACAGAATAAGCCTGTATTGCGCATGCAGGCTGCGCATTTCTCTAAATTATAGTAAAAACTGCTTCAAAATCAATCGTGTAGTTTACTAGAACCCAGTGGTCAAACACACAGACACGATAATCGACTTTATTTTATACTATTTATACAGGGTCAAATTAAATTGGCTAGCTAAACTGACGTGATGGGTCTCGATATCTAAAAATAATAAAACAAAAAATCTATGATTTTTTTGGGGTCACCACCGCTGGTAGTTTAGTTACTTGCAGTAACAGTTGAGAAATTCAGTTTCTGCTTAGTCGCGTTTAGATATCGATAACATTTTTAACTGATATTTCAAGTAATTACACTAACTACAGTCGTTGACCTCAAAAAAATATACCAGTCATTTAAATGTTATTTTCTTTGTTTTGTCTATTTAGATATCGATACTCATCAGGTCTGTGGAGTTTCACTAACTAATTTAATCAGACCCTGTAGATGTTAATTTATGGTAATCTTTACCTTAATGACCTCTCCCTAATCATTGGCTCGCTACAGACATCTGCGTAAGGGGTACGCAGATGTACAAAGCATACAGGCTTGACGTACAACAATACATAGACATGCGATTGCAGCAATCGCGGGAGATTTGCTGTCGTTTATTGAAGAGTTCCATCGTCTATCTCCAAACATCTTCAACAGATCTTCACCAATTTTAAACCTCGGGACAATACTCTTCCAAACAAAAAATAATCATCAAATCCGTTAAAAATGAGCGAAGATAAAAAAAACAAACGGTTAAAAAGCTAAGGGCCGATTTTTCAATCGTCAGATAACTTTTCTCTGAAGAATAAATATGTCGGTTTGACACATATTTCATACAAAAACTGTCAAACCACAATTTTTATCCCCATAGAAAAGTTATCTAAAGATTGAGTAGAAATCGGCCTTAAAATGGAATTAACATTTTCAGGAATCAAGTATAGCCAACTTTGGCTATTGCTTCTCCACTCGTGGATGAACCAAAAGGCGACGTAAGTTAAAATACTTCTGGAGGCAGCAGCAGCTTTTGGTTTTAAAAACCATCTTCCTGAAATCACCAATTGATCCGTCTGCTTGCCTTGTCTGAAATGCCGTTGTGTTTGATTGGAGAATTATTGTTGAATATAGGCATACTGACATAGTGATGTGTCTCCAGGCCGTACAACGGCAACCCGCGCTGCAACAGCTGCTGCTGGTGCTGCCCGCGCTGCGCCACGCCGACGTGGCCGTGCGCCGCTTCTGGGCCGGCGTGCACCGCGAGCGGCGCGCGCCCATGAACAAACTGTTCGTGGAGATGCTCGAGGCATGTCTCCGGTAAGCACTAAAAGAAAATAAGTCATCAGCGGAGACTAGCCATCGACGCGGGAGATATGATAGTGCACGAGTGGAAGCACTACCAGGACACCGGCAGGACCTCTCCGAATGTCAATATTTTCGTTTCTTCACCTTCGGCGGAGGCGACGCGTCCCCGCGCCAAATGTACAAAACGACGGACGGATCTAGTACAAAACTTGTTACTATTTTTGTATAATATAAAAAATTATATCTAGTTTTATTGTGGAAGTTTCGAGATTATTGTATGGTCGAGGAAACTATCCTCGGACTGATCGCGGGCTGCCAGCCACTTAGTATTGTAGTGACCTGAAACGTCATTAGTTCTGTTCTGAACAGAGTTTTAGTACTGTTAGCTTTAAAGGCGATGTTTTCTGTTTTGTCTAAATTCCGTGGCTCTCTGCGATGGGCCCTCGTCACTGTCGTGTTGGAGGTATCTGTTCCCCGACCGTACGAACCACTTCTGTATATATGTCTCGGTAAATGCGGGGGCCGTATTCGGCGCATTTATCATTAAAATATAACATTGTTTTTATTCTGTTCGTTTTAAATGCTAAGAGGGGACGTTGCTTGTACTGCGTCGTGTTAAAATAACGCGCTAGTGGACCTAAAATATTCGTAGTTAAAACAATGCATCGTTATGATAACAAACGGATTTCTTGTAATTTTACTAGAATTTCTAAAGTACAAATATATATATAATTAGATAAGTTTTACACCTGTTTTCATAACAAACTTGTTTTCTAAAGAAAGGAGACGTAGATTGTTGCTAAATATAATTAAAATAATATATAAAATAATTCTATGAAGTAAGAATGTTTGTCTGAACGAAAATCTTCAAATTAAAATATTATTATTTCTACAGAATTAAGTCGCAGTGCAACAGCGCACCCCCATTCTAATGTACAACTGTTTTATAAAATAATGGACATAAAAACATAGAATTTATTTAAAAAATACAGATTATGTAGCAATATTTACTATATAAAGGTTATAAATGTATATCTAGAGCTGTTCCACTAACAAAAAACATATTTTAACTGAAATATTAGATGTGTAGTTTGTAATGCCAGTGAATGTCTGATCCCTTTGTCGACAATACCCGGGTATTGTGAACAATGCTCTGTCTCACATTGCCCGGACATAGTCGATAATTTAGATAGAGTAGATGTAGTAGCCCCTATATTGGATGGAAATATTTTTAAACGCGTTTAAAGGAGAATCCTATATATGTCACCGTATGATTACGAATATCGTGAGTTTATAATCTACCTAGCGAGATTGTGAAAGAAATTGTGAACTGAAACAAACCATTTACAATTTAACTCCTTGCGCTGATACTAAATAGCCAAGTCACTGCGACCAACTTGGAAGTAGCGCTCGCTCGGCTCGCTCGCGGTCGGTCACAGTTCTAACCTAACCCATTTGGTCGGGGCTAAGTTACTGCGACCAATTCGGCTACCGCCAAGACCGACCAATCAGGGATGGTTCACAATTTTACGGGTGATAAAATCGGACAGATTATAAACTTCGTCGATATCAGGTTCATTCACAATTTAACGATTTGACATTGATAGATTATAAACTACCGAAAATGAATGCGTTATATTATAACAGTTTACAATTTTCCGATACTTATAATCTCGCTCGATAGCTTATAAACCGACGGTGCTCACAATGTTACGGAGACATAAATATATCTTTAATCCTCGTTATAATTAACAAGGAGTTAGCGCCCAAACCGCAGATAAAAATATTTTCAACTAATATAATGTACCTTGCTATAGTGTTATTATATTGGAGTGTGTTTCTGTCAAAATTGTTGTCGTGATTGTAACATATCTGTAGGTAGTTAGCGTAATGTACAAAGTACAAGGAAAATACTCTTCTGGATTTAAAAATAACCCTTATTCATAAAAAATATGTCTATGTATGCACTTGTCTAAAGGCAGTTATCTAGCAGTAGCACTCTAAGTGATCAGTTATATTTCAGATCATGTGCAGATATATCGTTAAATATAATAATGCTGTCTACTCTGTTAGAGTGAGACAACGCTATGTCGCTAGAAAGAGCAAACATCACAAGATCTTCAGTCATGAGTGGAACTGCTAAATAACATACCCCTCCCTACCCTTGTAAATAAACAAAGAGCTTTTTAGCTATAGGAATTTGATATTTATGAATAAGGGAATAAGATTCAAATCACAGAAGCACCCTCCATATTAAGCACTATAGTAAAAACCTATACTTAAGTGTAAGTAACATCACAGAATTGTATTAAGTACCTAAAAATATTGATTTGTAAATAGAATTAATATTAAAGATATAGTGGAACAGATAATATCGAATACCTCAATACCTGTTACCATGAACGAGTGAATACATATAAGTACATTACAGCGGTTAGGTTGATGCCAGCGCCTCTGTTGGTGAAATTCGGAACTAGTAATGGGTTGATATTTTGAAGCTTCGTCTTATTATGTCCGACTTTTATTTATTTACTAAAACTATGCACAAGTAAGAAAAATACCGTACAAACGAGGACTTAATACCTGAGGCATTTTATACTCGCCAACCTTAGGGTGATGCAGACACAAAACATGGCAGATGCAACATATGGGATAGATTTTTTGATTTTTGTTGTTATTCTTATGTAAAAGCATTGGGAAACTAAACAGAAAGGAAAATTTACTTCAGCATGGTTTAATTAAATAAAGGCTATGCAGTACATTATAGAACTCATGTTTCTTAACTTGACGTCTTTCTAAAATATCTTCCCTTAGCTAGTGTTGCAGTTGGCTATACATAAGCCTTGGCATGAATGTTACCGTTGCCAATACAAAATGTATGAAAAACAATGCGAACACGACTGAAATAAGAATTAAGTTGTATTAAATGTTGAAAGAAGAAAATCTATTCAAAATTGCACCCATAGTTCGGTTGATTTGACGTCGGTCCCGGCTGTCATTCGCCATCTTTGACCGTCGTCACGCACGGGTAGTCAGAAGTTTTAAAGTCTGACATCAGTCTTACCAAGGAGTATCGTGTTACCCAGTAACTGGGTTGTGGAGGTCAGATAGGCTCGCTTCATGTCAAATACTGGTATTCCGCTGCATCGGTAAGTCTGGACGCCGACCCCAACACAGTTGGGGAAAGACTAGGCAGATTAAGTTCCGTTAATTTTGTAAAATTGTGAGGGAATTGATAATGTTACCGTTAACGTAGAGGTTGTAGTGTATGGTGCATTTTTGTTGTGATTTTGCTCAAAACATGTGTCGATAAGTATTCGCATGCTTACCAGGACTTGGGTTTAGTTGCAGACGTCACTCAGGGCCGGTTTCTCGAAATAAAATTATCGCAAAACTAATGTGACAAATTGTCAAGCGCGTGTAACCTGCTGCTAGGCAACTGGCCTGGAGAAACTGGCCCTGGGACTTTCCAACACTCATTTATTTTCCTATGCACAGAAAACTAGCAAAAATCTGTTTGTTACATTACCTTCATTGTACAGAAACTGTATAAAATCATAAGCAGTCGAATTGGCGAAAATCTAGTGTGAAAACTGGCCTGAAACTATGCGTCAATCGTGCGCCCGCGCCGGGCACCGCGTGTGTACGCGCGGACACGCGGGCGCGCTCCGTGGGAACGCGACGCTCCCAAACGCGGAGACCGGATCATTTTGTTTACGCAGTGTCGCTAGTTCAATTTTGACGGTGTGCATGTACACACGGCTACATATCAAGTTATACATTTCCAGTATAAGCTGATCTCGCATTGTATACGGTTTCCGTATAATGACAGGTCAGCATAAACTGGAAATGTATAGCTTGATATGTAGCCGTGTGTACAGTCGTGTCGATGGAGAGCTTAATATATTATTACGTAGCAAAACGAAGCCTAGGAACAACAAAAACGGCAGCCTATTTATTGAATCTAGGTTGCTATGCGGGGAATTTGTTGTGAAGTTCAGTAAATTAAGAGAAAATGAAAATTCATTTTACAAATATTTAAAAGTTGCGGTGCAGGTCTATGACGAATTGTTTTCGAAACTGGAATCGTATTTGAAGATCAACAATCTTAAAGTAAAATCTGAATCAGTCATATCACCATTGGAAAGGCTGGCAGTAACATTGCGGTAAGTAAAAATTAAATAATTTATCATCATCTATATTTTTGCTTTAAACATACTAATTAACATTCTTTCTTTGCTCATGAATCACAATATAATCACAGTTGTTCACTCGCACATTCTTACTGTTATTACTAACTAGCTATTGCCCGTGGCTTCGACCGCGTGGAGCTCGGAAATTATCCCATGGAAGCGTACTACCGTAACGCGCAGGCCAGTAAAGCTCGCAGTCGGCATGATTTTTCCGACATCGTCAACAATCATCGTCACATTTCAGCCAATTTACACAAAACCCTAATGAATTATACACCTAAACCTTCCTCGTGAATCACTCCGTACATTGGTGAAAACCCGTTCGGTAGTTTTTGAGTTTTTAGCGTTCAGACAGACAGACGCGGCGGGGGGACTTTGTTTTATAATGTGTAGTGATTTTATAATTATTAATTGTTTGCTCATTAATCACAATTACAGTTTTTTTTCGTAAATTACTAATTATTACTAATTTTATAATCATTATTTCTATGCAGATACAATATACCGAATCACAATGTAATTACGTTATTTTTTATTATTACAGGGTGTCGCGTTGAAAGTGGATAATGTTCTTCAGATTAAGTAGATATTTAATGAGGCAAACCCATTTTATAAAAATAATTTAAATTATCATTAATTTTGGATAAAAAATGTGTTTGTCTCAAAAAGTATCCACTCTCGGCTAACATTCATAGGAGTGTTTTAAAGGCCACCTTATATAGAAAAAATATTATCCACCATAAATGAGACATCCTGTATATATATCTATTATTTTATATAATAAAATTTATACATACTTTATATACGTTTTGTTTTATTTGAATTTATTGCTACTAAAGCAGTCTAGAGCGGTCTTTATATTATTCTCGAAGTCTTCATTCTCATAATATACTTTGCAATAATTCATCTTCTATTGTCTCCGTGTTTTTGATATTAAGTGATGTTAAATCCATCGTACTAATTATATTTTACGTATTTTGCGTTTTTGTTAAGTGATGGTAAATCATCCACACTTTCTTTTTCAATGTAAATCAAAGCTTCTAACACTTTGGTTCGAAATAAAAGATAAAAAAAAAATCAATTTTCGTCATCATTATCAACATTGTTTCGTTTTACACATTGCAACAATTATTTTTCAAAAGGAATTGGTGATGTGCGTTTACGTTTTCGTGATGATTCTGACTGTATTATTAATTGTACGTTCAAGATTCGAATTTTCGGCACTAGTGCTAGGTACTGAGATGTTATTATCATTTATTGCATTTGTCGATGATTCTTGATCTTCACTCTGATTTTCTATCGATTCATCTGCTTCATTACTTGGGTTCGAATCTAAAAAGGTTGACATATCATAAATAAATTGTTTCTTGCCTGGTTTAGCACCTGATTAAAGTTTTCTTTTACTTGCTTTCACTTTCATATATCTGTCTCTCAATTTTCCATCGTTATTGCACTTTTGTGACTGAAAAAATACAGAATAATATTTTATTTACAGGTACGTGACAAACGGACACACATTTGGGGCTTATCGGGCAGGATTACCTAACCACAATCAGAAAAGTTGTGAAAGAAGTCTGTCAAATTATAAACGAAAGGATGGAGGAAGGCTGCATGCCAAGAACTTCACGTGCGCGTTGGGAAGAGATAGCAGAAGGTTATTTGATGCAAGCAAATTTTCCCAACTGTATAGGTGCCATAGACGGGAAACAATACGCAATATAAGATCTCCACACCACCGTTCACTTTACTGCAATTCAATCGGTGACAAAACACGAAGCAATAATATAATTCTAGCTTAATTTAAAGCAACCTTGTATGATAAATATCAATACCTAGTCATAGATTGATTAGAATTACATATTGAGAACACAAATAGTATGTAAGTACCTACATACCTATAATATAATAGTAAAAAATGTTTTACCTGTTGTTTTTTTTCCGCCTCACTGAAATTTCCAAATAATTCTTTACAAATTCCTAGCTGTGCCGCTGTTCATGTATCTCGGTCTTTGTAGAGTTCATTCGCCTGGTCCTTTATGGCCGGGCGACACTGCACTTCCACAATTATTCTTTCTGTACCGAAAGATATTTCCCTTGATTTTCTCCTTGCGTGTGTGCGGCCCGTATCAAATAGCGTTATTGACTGAATAATCCCGTGCGTGTTACCACTGGCGATGGCGGGCCCCGCGCATGCCTTCGCGACGGAGCAATTTTGTATGGAATCGCGCGAGTGTCCGCTTAACGCAGTTTCAGGCCTTAGTATCTGCTAAAGTAACGCCAGAAAAAAGTTTGATTCGCAGTTTTTTTCATTTTTTTTTTTTTTGGTTAAGCTAAAGGTTGTATAAACACAAATTACCGAGCAACGGTATTTTAGGGTCTAAATATGAGTGGGGTCAACTTTCAAAATAATGTTTGTCGTAACATAGTTACAAAGAATTGTAAAAATCAATGTGATGGCTTTAGGATTAGGTAAGAATAAGCAAATCATTTTGAAAGTTGCCAAGTTTTAGGCCAAGATAAACAAACTACTTAGCACGTGCTTCGACTGAACATTGTTCCTGTCACTGTCGCACAAATGTCAAACCGCAAGTGCAAGATAGAGACGGGAAAATACACTGCTACAAGGATGTTTTGGCGCTCGAATGACGTTAACAGGAGGGCGCTGTTGGTAATCATTTGTGCGATTGTGCTTTGTAATGTATTGAAAAAACAAGATGGCGGCGTTAGTTCTTCTTGTGGCTACGCGCCAGAATATCCTTGTACAGCTAAATCTAAGCCAAAGCCTAAGCTAAGAAGTAACGTTTATCAATGTCGGCGAGACTCGAGTATCACAAAATAAAAAAATTCTACGTATCTAAAATTCCATGTGAGTTTTAACGCGTTCTGTTGTAGTTATTCTTATGTTAAGAATATTTACTTTATTTAATAGTGTTTAATGCCTACCCGGTGGTAGTCAGGGAGCGAATTTGTGAAGTGTGACTGTGCCAGATTATTTATTAAGTTTTTAATTACTATTATCGTCGTTATTATTGATCTGCGATTACTGATGTATACAATTAAGGAAAATTGTGATCGTTTGGTTGCAGTCTGTGTGTGCGGGTTACTTCAAAATAAACGGCTACTAAACTAAGCCTTTTTAAATTAAAACACTTGAATTGATGAGTTAGAAAACCTGTTCATGTATTTTCATCAATCTTGTATACATTTTCTTTTAGTTTTAACTGATCGGCAGCTTACTACCCGCTTACATACAGACTGAAACTGACTGAAGTTTTATTGATAATATTTTTTGAAAAAATCAAAAGAAAGTTTAATAGTCTTTTATAAAATGTTACTTTGTTTAAACAAATATGATTGGACTTGATGAAAAATAAATTTAATTTCTATATCGTAGAACATTTTGAGTAGGTGGAGTTAGTTAGTGATATGTAATCTCAGATCAAACTAGAGAACCCTAGGTAAACCAATATAATACCCGTGTCTTAAATTTTGTATTTAATAAATTCGTACCTTATTTCTTTACATAATGTTATTAATGTGAACCGGTCCCGTATATAAATTAAAAAAATATATAAAGTGGTGACATTTTATTTTTGTATTTTTATTTGGGTTTTATCAAGAATACCCTAGTACAAGCTGTGACTATTTTATGTACCTAACGTTACATACCTAAGAACATCACGCCTCAAACCCCTGAAGGGTAGGCAGGACTGTAGAGTACACCAACACCTCACTAATTATGTAGGACAAGTAATACAGGCGAGCATATTGCCATCAACCGGGCACGAATCTAGATTCTAGGCTGCTATTGAGAAATGCCTAATGGAATAACTAGACGGGGATCGAACCCGGGACTCCGTGGTCACACAAGACTCGCGAGGTAGTCGTTGATAACCTAACGTGGAGGTCGATGATCAGCATACGCGCTTGCGACTTCTAGACCCACAAGGTAGTCAATAACCTGATGGCCCAACTACTTACCGTTTAATAAATCTAACAATACACCTACTTATTTAATTCGGGATTCCATCCGTCAGTCGGTCAAAGGTACGATCTCCAACCTTATTCCGCCGCCTCCTTCGCATACATCTTCGACAGAAGAACGTTACTCCCGACCATAGACTGAACCACGACGGAAGCAAGAGAGGTCACCCACACCAAGTTCTGCGAAGTGGCGACAAGCCTCCTCTCCGGGCATTCCTCGAGGCACGTCACAATGTGACCGCTACTGTGGCGAGGCCCGCTTTGGATAGCGTAAGTAGCTCCTTCCATTCAGCTACCTACCAGAATCTAGCACTCTCAAACAACTACCAAGCTCATTTTGTTGCCTCAAAACAGCATCTGGTCAGCACAAGTTTAGTGGAACTTCTATTTATTCACGCATGCAGCAGTAGTTTTAACCCTAAACTGCTATGATTCACCTTGTGTGAGTTTAGAAGCATGCAACTTTTCAACATTTTTAGGCAATTCGTATCTATTGTCATCGGAGCAATAAGCCCTCATCCGCGCAGGAGCTTTTTTTAACGCGAAGTTTTTGACCATGCCATAATTTCCAACTCTCGGCGTAGAACCGAGCCCTGAGAATCCAACAGAGTGCATCCCTAGCGCGTTGTAAAAGTTAAACAGTTGTATTTTCAAGTCACGCCGGTAATCCGACTGTTGAACATCCAGAGCGCGGCCGCCCGTGCATAGGTAGGCTACTAAGTAGGTACTCATGACATTGTTCTATAAATATTTACATACCTATAGTACCACTAACCCAGGTAGGTAAGTTTACATCAAGGTAAAAAAATCGCGTCTCTTATTTAAGGAAATTTCTCGCCGACTGGTCGACACTTTACGTGACCAGCAGGATTAACACGAGAACCGTAGAGAAGCTATTTGTCGACGGAAGAGTAGACAAAAATTACGTTTCCATGTAGACAGTTGACAGTTTTCTACCAAGAAATGTAGGCGAGCCATTTCTATTTTATTTCTACAGTAGTGTAGAAGTAGAAAGCGATGTGCTTAGCCTGCTGAGGGCTGGGTCGTTCTTTGGCCGTAGAATTAGCATTACCATTCAACGTGCCAATTGCTGCCAGTCTTCTGGGCAGGTGGGCACGTTTCCGGATGACAGGGATGCGGACGAGTACTTCGATCCCTTAGTGTAATTTATTAGCATTGTTAGTTAGTTAATTAGTTAGTTAGTTAGTTAGTTAGGTAAGTAGTCACTTAATACCTAGTGTCAATAGACTTAGTTGTGTTAAATACTGTAAAAGAAATAAATTTCACAGGTAAAATAACACGTTAACACGTATTCTAATGACATTTTCACTTCTCACTCTGTAAAAGTTCGTCTTTAAGTTGTGCGTAGGAGACACAAAGTCGCTTTATATGCTATAGTGCATAAAGTATTTTTTTCTAAGACTAAGATAATTATGCCTAACAGCCACACGCGCAATAAAACGTCGCAGATTAAAAGACGTTATTTAATTAATTTGCTTTCATTTATATCACTTCCGTGTTTTCTTTCGTTGATTTAATAAAACCAGATAAAATTGTTGTCAATTATTATTTAAAAACGCAAAGACACGTTTTTATGACTTGGCAGTATGAAGTAAGTACCTACCCAAGTCGAATGACACATATTAAAAAGAACTTTTAAAAAAGTTTCGGGGCGGGAATTAGCTGTTCTCTTTTTCAATTTTGCAACATTTTTGAACAGTGAAAAGTGATTTTATGCCTGTTTCATTTTCTCGCAATCGAAGTGAAAAAGAGTGTTTATCTATCCACCATGCATTCGTTGTAGGTACAATCTACTATTCAAACAGGGGCAAAATTATGTTGTGTCACTGTTTTCACCTAAGTTGTGAAGAATATTTGTGTTCAAAATTGAAAAAAAAAAATGTGAGTAAATATAAACCATGGCTGAAAATTGTTAGTACTAGTTAAAACATCGGTCAGTGGGTCGTCTTAGGGGCGGACACCGACATGTAATGGTAATTAGTGCTATTTCGCATTTTCATGTGCATCAGAATTCTTGAGTAAAAAATGTTAATTGTGTTATTGCCATTGGTAAGACGATAATTGATATTACATAAAGCATGTGAATTTTATATGCAAATTGAAGAGTGCGTTTGATATCGCGTTCGCCTTGGGACGTCTCCTAGCGTGCGGTTACTCTCGCCTTTATTAGTACACTTGCATATTTTATGTGATTGATGAAGTACGAAGCGATGAATTCACATAATTTTCATTTGCTAAATGAGCAGTCACATGCTAACAATAAAATTAATTGCCAATTTAATCTAATAATATGAAACAGCCAAGCAGCACGTTACTTGACGTTTGTTTACCCCTCATAGGATAAGGACAAGGACATTCCGAGGGGGACGGCGCGTACGCAGTCCCCACTACCAAAAATTACGCATCCGAGTTATCCACATTAGGGATAATCGCAGGGGTCAACCCAACCGCAGTGCAATGGGAAGGCCTCGCCCTGGGGGAACCGCCTGACTGATCACGGTATCCCCTATGCCAGGTAAGTATGATTTCTTTACAGAAACGCGCGAGGGTCATTCAACGGCGGAGATCTTAACACCGCAATTCTGAAACGTGACGTAAATCTAAAAACGCCATCTAGTGGATAAAAAACTGTACAAAACCACGATTCCTCATGCCATTTTTGTTGCATAAAGGTAGTTGTGGCAATGAAAGTTGGTGGTGGTGGGTGGTGGTTGTGGCATGCAAAAATAATTGAAATGCTAATATTATGTCTAAATAGTTTGAAGCGCAATCGTAATTTTTACAGGGTGTAACGTAAATAATGGATAACCATGAAATAGCATAATATAATAGACTTCTAAAAATAATAAAAAATGATCCCAAGTAGGTAGTACCCAAGGATACGATTTTTTTAATACTTTGCAATTCCTAGTCACATTGTTTACTGTCTCACTGTCGGCATAGTCAACGTACAATAACCGATGGAACAGCAATTAACCGATGGAATTCATTTATTTGTAGTCGTGATGAAAAAAGAATGTAAAATAAGGTAAATACGTTAGTTAAAAATCTTAGGTACTACTTGGATATTTATTCTTGATTTTCCTATAGATATTAAATGTTCTATTTCAAGGTTATCCATTATTTACGGAACACCCCGTATATGCTTAGGTACCAATAAGACACTTATTCTTGAGCTACTTGGATCCCCATACAGCTTTTAGAACTTGATTAACTGGGAGTGGCCCCGCCATCCAGACGTCGCCGTCGGGTTGGCGCTCACTTTTAAAATGCTATATAAATATAACGTAAAAAGTGTTTCGATTAAAGATACCAATTAGGTACGAATTATTTACGCTATTTAACTTGCAAAATCTTGACTTGGTCCCGCGGTCCTGACGTTCCCACTACCTACGTATTGTATCTCGTGTTCGTCTCCGCTAGTTTTGTTTCCAACGTGTATAGTTGTTATCTCAAAAAGATTTTGACGCCATTTTATTTTAATGAGGTGCACGGTGTGGTCACTATAGTACAGAATTACATCTCTGCCTTCGCCGTACGAGGAGGGAGGCGCAGTTCGGGCCCGCACCGTATATTTTTTGTGAAACATTTAGTGCAAGTATTGAATTTTACACGATGTGTAAAAATATTGTGAAGTTATACGGTACGGGAGGTAAACGAAGGGACACGCTTTAGGGGAGCGTATGTATATTTTTTAAACTTAAAGGTTGTAACGCGAAAATAACAAATTATATTTATTTTACGATACTGAGAGAATTGAGACTGAAGGTTTTTTAAATAAGGAAGCTGGGTGGAGTCATACATAATTATACACTATTTATAAAAAAATAAATCAAGAGAACAGCTTGTATGTAGCTTTTTTATTTCTTAAAAACTAGCTTATATTTACAATGGTGCCGATTCCCTTGTTCACAAACTAAACTAAACTAAGTTCAGTGCATCTTTTTCTTTCTATTTCATTAAAAAAAGGACAGAAGATAAATTTTAGTTTAGTCCTGTCAAATTAATCAGCGCCTGTCACTACTTTATACAAGTTTAGACGTGAATAAAAACTTGCCTACTAAAATTACGTCAATTTACGTCAAGCGCCTGATTAATTTGACAGGACTAAACTAAAATGTATCTTCTGTCCTTTTCTTAATGAAACAGTAAGACAAAGATGCACTGAACTTAAATTTAGTTTAGTTTGTGAACAAGGGAATCGGCGCCAGTATCGTTCCCGGGATTATTTAAAAAAGCTTAGTAGGTATAATATTAAACTATAGCAAATTGTTCGTACAACAATTCTCTAACTTTGAAATACTCTTCGGACAGGACACCTTCCAGCGCTACGCGGCCGTTTTCCAACTGAAAAAGAGAGAACAATTTAAATATACTTAACTTCACGCTTTTCTCAATTGGTTGAATAAGAAACAACAGAGTTGTTGCATTATTTGAAATGACTTGAAAGTGTTTGTTCTGTAAATAGAATATCTGAATCACTTTTACACGTCATATTAAAAAAAAATATAAAAAAATAAGCTACAGGTACTCCATTTATTATAGCATTAGAAAACCAACGGCAAAATAGCGACATTACTGTATAATATTGTTGAAATTACTGAGCTTTAGAGTTAATTCTTTAATGTAAATTGTAAATAGATTACATTGCTTTGTATTTATCGTAAAATAACGGAGTTTATTAGACGTTTATATCGAAATAACGAAACGGTGACAATCGTTGTTTTTCTGTTAGGTATAATAAATGAAGTTACAGATGGAGTCGATATGTCCTACCTGACCACCCCGAGAAGAAATGGCGAAACAATCGCAAGGGTTAAAGTCTCTTTTAAAGTCCAGACATAATTTTGATCAGATCAAATGAGGACCATGTAGATCCGTGTCTGAAATGGTCTTTTGAGGAAAGAACCACACAAATTGCAGTGGACCTGTCCAGTCAGTGCAAGCATTTGTCAGTAATAGTGTACTCAACTCAGGAGTTAAGGAGCTCAACGATTCGACGAACAATACCAAAGAAAGGATATTTGGGTAGGCCGCATAAAGTACTCAAAATGCCAGACCATCATTAAAACTAGTTCAGCTGCAGACTAGCATAAATAGTGCACGTGATTTCTACCCACATAAACACAGACAACGCACGCCAAACGACGCATAGACAGAGATACTTAGAGATCGTAAGGTGTGTCATGAGCGTAAGACCTGGGTCTCCGCAGTGGGAACGTCATAGGCTGATTATGCTTATGCTATGTGAACAGGCCAAATTGCGTCAGTTTAGCTTCAACATACTGGTAGACGTCAACGGCTCACAATTAGTTTTGTTATTTTCTTCATCGCTTAATACATATAAATTATGAAAATGTAGTTGGCCCTAGTAACCGATCGTTTCCACTTACTCTGCGAATAGCAAGCGTGCCGTTGCAGCACTCGAGCGCGCCGGCAGTGAACTCCGTGCTCAGGCCGAGCTTGGTGAGCGCGGCGCGCAGCTCCGACAGGCGCACCGAGTTGATGAAGGACGCGGCGTGCGCGCCGCCCGGCGCCGCCTCCAGGCACATGGACACGTCCGACGTGGCTTCTTCTGGGCACAACGGTTGGTGAGATTGAAAGGGGGATTTTACTTTACAACTAGGCTTACAATAACTATGTTGTTTCCTAACTGAAAGTGAGTTTTTGTAACGGATTTGGAGGAAATTTGGCACATGGGTAGACCATGTGGTAGTACGTTCCCGTGGGATAATTTCCGACCTCCACGCAGGCGAAGCCGCGAGCAAATGAATATCTAATTAATTAATAACAGTAACTTTCCATGATTTTTCGTGGACTATTCAATGTTTATCATCCTCTGCCTAGCCTTTTCTCAAGTATTTTGGGGTCGGCTTACAGTCTTACCGTTGACTAAAACCTCCACAACCCGATGACAGGATATAGGGTAATAATATTATTTGTGAGACATTTTTTAATCCAAATAACCAATAATGTGTGTGTTAAATAACCAAACACATGTTGGGTTTTCTCTGGGAAATACAACATTAAAATCACAGCGGCTCCTACTTTCCTGGTAGTACATTAATACCTGTAGACGTAGTGTTCTCCCGCTGGTGAGCTCGCGGCTGTACGACGGCGGACAACCAAGCTAACTCTGTGTCGCCCGCAGAGCGCCACGCCAGGCCCGACATCAGGCTGTCTGTCAGTTTTACCTGAAAAATGTAAGTGTTTGTGGTATTTTTTTAAACATCTTGGTATACTGTATGTGTCACCTGTGAACTTCGTTAGTTTATAATCTATCTGTATTGGTTGCCGATTCCCTTGTTCACAAACTAAACTAAATTTAAGTTCAGTGCATCTTTTTCTTTCTATTTCATTAAGAAAAGGACAGAAGACAAATTTAAGTTTAGTCCTGTCAAATTAATCAGCGCCTGTCACTACTCCATACAAGTTTAGACGTGATTAAAAACTTGCCTACTAAAATTACGGGTAGTATTTAAATGCAAATCAAAAAATATCCTTTTTCTATGTAATAAGATTCCGATTCCCATCAAATTACTGATTGCACAGCAAAATATTCAACTCAAAATATCACTAAACACACTACAATTTATTTTCGCAGCGTACAGCGATTTTTCCTAAAGCAAAAACTTTTTTATCAATGCACAGCTAATAATCTTAATGCACATTATACATGTTAACTCTTTTTCTTTTAAATATAGCTTCTATTTTTATATTATGTACAGCAGTTTTTCTAAATAAAACAGCATTTTATTAGTCACAGTCGTTACGGGGACAGCGGGACGTGATTAAATTTATTCCCGCTGTCCCCGTAACGACATATAAGTAAAATGTTAGCTTTGTTTTAATTTAAACTGGCATCGAATTTTTGTTTTGGTAATAGAGGGCATCTGGCGTCTAAACTCAAACTGCAGATATGGATTTGCTGTGCAGTCAGTATTTATGCTATGTATGTAGTATTTTTGTACAAAAATAAATTTAACTGTATTGCATTATGAGGAAAAAAGTAATGTTATATTGATGTATAATTTCGAATTATCTGCAGTTTGAGTTTTGTTAAACATTTAGTTTATTTGTAGTGAAGTAAGTTATTAGATGTAAATAAGAATATAAATGATGAGTATGTATTGATAGGCGATTATTTATTTGATATGCAATTTATAATATCCCTAAAATTACGTCAATTTACGTCAAGCGCTGATTTATTTGACAGGACTAAAGTAAAATTTATCTTCTGTCCTTTTCTTAATGAAATAGAAAAAGATGCACTGAACTTAAATTTAGTTTAGTTTGTGAACAAGGGAATCGGCACCAGTGTTTCCGTTAGATTATAAACTGTCGAAAAACTTTAAACCAACAAACCATTTACAAATTATCTAATGCATTATTATTCGATACTTTATAAAGCATCCACAGTCAGTTCACAATTTTTCGACAGTCTAAAATCTAACGAAAATAATACCGATACATTATAAACTAACGCTTCTCACAATCTTACGGTGACAGATACAAGCCGTAAGCTATCTGTTATCACCATCAGTCTATATCAATCCACTGCTGGACATCCATCAAATGTCCAGCAGTGACATGCCATCCAACTAACTAGATGATGGGCTGTTCTCATTCAGCTGCTACCAGCCACCCCGAGAAGACCGGCGCTCTTCTATCTTGGTTTTTAAGCTACTTTTGCAAATTGGTCTCCACTCAAAATCAAAATTAATTTATTCAAACTAGGCTGAGAGTCAGCACTTTTCGAACGTCAAATTACATAAGACAGTCCCCAAAATGCCTTAAAGTTCGTCTTTATGTTGTGCGTAGGCGACATAAAGTCGCATTTTATGCTCTAGTGCATATTTTTTTTCCAAGGGTAAGAAGATAATCAGGCCCAACAGCCACACGCACAATAAAACGTCGCAGATTAAAGTCGCTATTTTATTTCATTTGCTTTAATATACATCGTTAATTTAATAAAACCAGATACAATTGCTTAAAAACGCAAAGAAACGTTTTTACGTCTTGGCAGTATGAAGTACCTACCTAAGTCGAATGACACATGATGAAAATTAAAATTGCCAGGTCGACGTATTGTATGTTCGCTTTTATCTGGACTTGACGCATTGATGAGATGCACTTGCGTGGTACTTGCACCATTTCTTCTGAAATCAAATAGTCTATGTTTTAGAACGTGTTTATGATATTTGTTTAGGCCCTAGAAGGGACGTTTAATTAGCTGGGTCCACACCGGACCATCCAGTGCGCTCCGTGGAGCGGCCAACCAGAGCGCTGTCGGTTTTGTCAATGCTCAAAGGTGACTCAGTCGTTTGGCGCGCTCGGTGTGGACGGTTGTGTGTGGATCGGGCCATCGGGCAATATCGATAATGCGATAATGTTCAACTGAACTTAATCTAGCTAAAACATGGATCGGCACTGGAGCTGCGGCAGGATCGCGGGCCCAAAAGGGATCGAGCGAATGAATCTCGGATCCACGATCGGCGCTCCATGATCCTGGGGCAAGGAACGCCGACACAAATTCGGATTGTCCGGTGTGGACTCAGCTATTGAACATAGCAGTTATACTATACAGTGTATTTTAGATAAGATTACAGGGCAAAATCACGTTAAGTCGTTGGTCCCGGCTACCAATCGTGGATCTTTGACAGTCGTTACGGGTCGTCAGAAGTTAAGAAGTCTGACAACTAGTCTTATCAAGGGGTATCGTATTACCCAGTTACTGGGTTGTCGAGGTCAGATAGGCAGTCGCTCCATGTAAAATACTGGTATGCAGCTGCTCCCGGTTAGACTGGAAACCGCCCCAACCACAGTTGGGGATAATTTCAGACCTTCACGCGGGCAAAAGCCAGTGCTACAATAAATGACAACACTGACCATAACAATGTAGAGGAGTATTGTGGAACTATCAAGAGCTAGTGCTACAATAAGTGACAACAAGGACCATAACAATGTAGAGGAGTATTGTGGAACTATCAAGAGCTAGTGCTACAATAAGTGACAACAAGGACCATAACAATGTAGAGGAGTATTGTGGAACTATCAAGAGCTAGTGCTACAATAAGTGACAACACTGACCATAACAATGTAGAGGAGTATTGTGGAACTATCAAGAGCTAGTGCTACAATAAGTGACAACACTGACCATAACAATGTAGAGGAGTATTGTGGAACTATCAAGAGCTAGTGCTACAATAAGTGACAACACGGACCATAACAATGTAGAGGAGTATTGTGGAACTATCAAGAGCTAGTGCTACAATAAGTGACAACACTGACCATAACAATGTAGAGGAGTATTGTGGAACTATCAAGAGCTAGTGCTACAATAAGTGACAACAAGGACCATAACAATGTAGAGGAGTATTGTGGAACTATCAAGAGCTAGTGCTACAATAAGTGACAACAAGGACCATAACAATGTAGAGGAGTATTGTGGAACTATCAAGAGCTAGTGCTACAATAAGTGACAACAAGGACCATAACAATGTAGAGGAGTATTGTGGAACTATCAAGAGCTAGTGCTACAATAAGTGACAACAAGGACCATAACAATGTAGAGGAGTATTGTGGAACTATCAAGAGCTAGTGCTACAATAAGTGACAACACTGACCATAACAATGTAGAGGAGTATTGTGGAACTATCAAGAGCTAGTGCTACAATAAGTGACAACACTGACCAGCAGGGCTAACATGACAAGCGCGAGAACGCTCTCTTTCTCGATTTGTCGAAATTTGTCTACGATTCTGACGTCATCCGAATGCCTAACATGACCGCTAAGCTCGAGTAAACTCGAGAAAGGCACTTTGACAGTTCTTTATCTCGCGACGAGAGACCGATGTAGCAAATTATTAAAAAAAAATCATTTTAATTTTAGCAACATCGACTCATTCATTAAATTTTACGCATGGAATTAGTATGTACTATAGTGATTTTACATCCACCTCTACTAATTTATGTTGTAATTTTTTGTGTAACCGATTTTTTTTATTAAAATTTAATATTTTTCTATGGCATGCCGAAATTAAAATACAAAATGACGGAAATGAAAATGAGTGAGCCATTTTTGTTAGGGGAAAAACCTGTGGGTTCGTGTCACCAATATGTTAACTGCGTCTCCGACATACTAACCACGTCACCGACATCCTAGCCGCGTCACCGACATATGAACAGCATCCCTTGAATATGCAATCTGCGTCACCAACATGCTAACCGAGTCACCGACATGCTCAATGCGTCATCAATATACTCAATGCGTCACCAACACGCTAATCGAGTCACCAACATGCTAACAGCGTGCCCTACCTGCTAGCAGCGTGCCCGACGTGCTGTCAGAGTCACCGATATGCTAACAGCGTCACCGACATGCTAACAGCGAGCCCGACCTGCTAGCAGCGTCACCGAAATGCTAGCAGATTTACGAAATGCCAATCGACTTACGCCGTGATAACCGCATCACCGACATTCTGAAAGCACTTGTTGACATGCAATTTGCGTCACTAACATGCAGACCGCGTCACCGACATCCTAACCACGTCACCGATATGCAGACTGCGGCACCAACATGCTACCCAAGTCACCGACATGCTAATGTAACGTGTGCATCAGACTGGCGTCGCGCAGCGGCCTGTGTACGTATATTTATACGCATATATATACTTTTACGCATATATAAAGTTTTAAGTTATCATTTCTGTCACCAGTCCCCATGAATGCCATATTTTTTTTGTATTATAATTTTGTCTACTCTTCTCGTCGTCAAAATCGAGGACGACTAAATGACAGCAGAATTGAAGATTATCTCGTGTTGAATTGTCAAAAGTCGAGATAACTTAGGTGCCATGTTAGGGTTTGTCGAGAAAATATCGAATTTGACAGAACGAGTCGAGTATTTTGTATGGCAGCGCTGTCAGAAAACGAGAAAATTGACAGAAATAGACAAAAATTACTCACGCGAGAGTGAGTAATTGTCGCGTGTGTCATGTTAGCCCTGCATAACAATGTAGAGGAGTATTGTGGAACTATCAAGAGCTAGTGCTACAATAAGTGACAACAAGGACCATAACAATGTAGAGGAGTATTGTGGAACTATCAAGAGCTAGTGCTACAATAAGTGACAACACTGACCATAACAATGTAGAGGAGTATTGTGGAACTATCAAGAGCTAGTGCTACAATAAGTGACAACACTGACCATAACAATGTAGAGGAGTATTGTGGAACTATCAAGAGCTAGTGCTACAATAAGTGACAACAAGGACCATAACAATGTAGAGGAGTATTGTGGAACTATCAAGAGCTAGTGCTACAATAAGTGACAACACTGACCATAACAATGTAGAGGAGTATTGTGGAACTATCAAGAGCTAGTGCTACAATAAGTGACAACACTGACCATAACAATGTAGAGGAGTATTGTGGAACTATCAAAAGCTAGTGCTACAATAAGTGACAACAAGGACCATAACAATGTAGAGGAGTATTGTGGAACTATCAAAAGCTAGTGCTACAATAAGTGACAACACTGACCATAATAATGTAGAGGAGTATTGTGGAACTATCAAAAGCTAGTGCTACAATAAGTGACAACACTGACCATAACAATGTAGAGGAGTATTGTGGAACTATCAAAAGCTAGTGCTACAATAAGTGACAACACTGACCATAACAATGTAGAGGAGTATTGTGGAACTATCAAAAGCTAGTGCTACAATAAGTGACAACACTGACCATAACAATGTAGAGGAGTATTGTGGAACTATCAAATAAATACTTACATCGAATTTGAAAACGTGATTTTTTCAAACAAATTAAATAATAGTTATAGGCCGACTATGGGGTTTTACCAATGTTTGACTCACTACAGTACTAGTGACTGAACTATTGGATGTATATTTCGTTGATTTTTTGTATACAGTCTAGTAACGTCATTACGACGATGTGAAGTTTAATTTATTGTCGTCTCCGTCTTGCAAATACGGGGTTGATTTTGAGACCGTATGGTAAGGGCAGGTACCCTAATCGTTGTACCTACAGGGAACGGTCTTAATTAAGACCTGTTCTTAACTTTTTGAGAAACTTTGGAAACAAATGTACAGTTACCAGGAAATGGGACCATTTTCACAAACATTTTTACAAGGATCAATAACTGTGGTTTGAGTAATAAAAAGTCGGAAATCGCAGAAAACTTTTCCCATACATTTAGTAAGAAATGAGACCCCAACTTAATTATTCATGATGAATAGACTGGCCGCGACAATGAGGACCGGCTGAAAATGAACACAAAGAAAAATGAAATTTCGAACGAATAGGCGTTATAATTTTATTTCCTTTGAGAACAGAATTTAGGTAGTTCAATGCTTATGATTTCCGCGAAAAAAATTACCACAAATAATTAAGAGCGTGAGTTGTGTTTTGCTTTTACTTTTTAGAAGCCCGTTTTTCTGTCATAAAAAATACTACATGTTATTAAAACTGGTGACCCGGCAATACATCGAGAAGTGTACACACAGAATAAGCCTGTATTGCGCATGCAGGCTGCGCATTTCTCTAAATTATAGTAAAAACTGCTTCAAAATCAATCGTGTAGTTTACTAGAACCCAGTGGTCAAACACACAGACACGATAATCGACTTTATTTTATACTATTTATACAGGGTCAAATTAAATTGGCTAGCTAAACTGACGTGATGGGTCTCGATATCTAAAAATAATAAAACAAAAAATCTATGATTTTTTTGGGGTCACCACCGCTGGTAGTTTAGTTACTTGCAGTAACAGTTGAGAAATTCAGTTTCTGCTTAGTCGCGTTTAGATATCGATAACATTTTTAACTGATATTTCAAGTAATTACACTAACTACAGTCGTTGACCTCAAAAAAATATACCAGTCATTTAAATGTTATTTTCTTTGTTTTGTCTATTTAGATATCGATACTCATCAGGTCTGTGGAGTTTCACTAACTAATTTAATCAGACCCTGTAGATGTTAATTTATGGTAATCTTTACCTTAATGACCTCTCCCTAATCATTGGCTCGCTACAGACATCTGCGTAAGGGGTACGCAGATGTACAAAGCATACAGGCTTGACGTACAACAATACATAGACATGCGATTGCAGCAATCGCGGGAGATTTGCTGTCGTTTATTGAAGAGTTCCATCGTCTATCTCCAAACATCTTCAACAGATCTTCACCAATTTTAAACCTCGGGACAATACTCTTCCAAACAAAAAATAATCATCAAATCCGTTAAAAATGAGCGAAGATAAAAAAAAACAAACGGTTAAAAAGCTAAGGGCCGATTTTTCAATCGTCAGATAACTTTTCTCTGAAGAATAAATATGTCGGTTTGACACATATTTCATACAAAAACTGTCAAACCACAATTTTTATCCCCATAGAAAAGTTATCTAAAGATTGAGTAGAAATCGGCCTTAAAATGGAATTAACATTTTCAGGAATCAAGTATAGCCAACTTTGGCTATTGCTTCTCCACTCGTGGATGAACCAAAAGGCGACGTAAGTTAAAATACTTCTGGAGGCAGCAGCAGCTTTTGGTTTTAAAAACCATCTTCCTGAAATCACCAATTGATCCGTCTGCTTGCCTTGTCTGAAATGCCGTTGTGTTTGATTGGAGAATTATTGTTGAATATAGGCATACTGACATAGTGATGTGTCTCCAGGCCGTACAACGGCAACCCGCGCTGCAACAGCTGCTGCTGGTGCTGCCCGCGCTGCGCCACGCCGACGTGGCCGTGCGCCGCTTCTGGGCCGGCGTGCACCGCGAGCGGCGCGCGCCCATGAACAAACTGTTCGTGGAGATGCTCGAGGCATGTCTCCGGTA